>CM022530.1:20789530-21389530 GCA_012273795.1 Dendrolimus punctatus | reverse complement strand
AAAACGATTTTGTTTTATACTATATAATAATAATACAGAAGATACGTGTTAAACACACATTTTGTGCATCGTTATTAACTTACATAACACGAGTTGAAGAGTTTCACGCATCAATAATCTCGATGTGGCAAGTACCACAATGAATGAAGGAATGAAAACTTTTATTGTTCACCATAAACTTAAATCTAGATAATTGATATGAATATATTTGCATTAGAACAATGGGCGGCCTTATCGCTTATAGCGATCTCTTCCAGGCAACCCAGTGTCTTAGGAGATTTTAAACGAAATTTCAATATGAGATTTTTGGTGTTGTAATATAAAAATTAAATAAAGTGCTATATACTTATATATACAGATATACATATATAATTAGATATACGATGATATTATATATATGTACATTCGAACAATAGATAAACTCATTTAATTTTTTTTTATATTTAACAGACCAATAATGGTCAGTGACATACGTTTAAATGAAGTAATTGATTTAGGTTTTCTGATTGGAGAGAAGAGGGAGTTCCACAGTCGAAAAGCCTGTACTGGCAAAAGAATTTCCTATGAAGGAAGAAGTGTGTGCAGGTATCGTTAAGAAAAGATTTTCATTTGAGCGCAAATTGCTGTAATGACATTGATAGAGAAAACTAAAAATCCTTTAATGTTTCACAATATTTTCCATAATCAAAAATAATTAGCACGTGTCGATTGGTACTACAACTAAAAATAAAATGTCCTAACTGAGATGCAAAGCAATAAGAACGTTTAGAACAAAGTAACAAATCTATAGTATGTTGTTAATGTGGCGAGGTCGAGTTACGCGGGGTGAAAGTTACCGACGCTATAAGTACCGCGCGCTACATACAAGTGATGTTCAAAGTTGCGCGCTCCCAATTATAGCGGTCAACGTATATTACATGTAAAAAATATTCGGCGCCTTCCATACGCCCCTCATCTATATTTAATGAATAGCGGGAAATGTTGAGATAGATGTGTGGTATTACAAGATAGAATTTAAAATAAACTCTTTTAACAAGGTTTTTAAATACAAACTTTTGAGATCCTGAATATCATGTAGCAGCAGAGTGCTAGCCAAGACAAGTTAAACGAACCCAAAAACGACGGGATTATCTACTTTAGTACAGGAGTTCCTATGGCCACCTTTCGACTTCATCGTCAGATCAGCTCCATGGTACCATATTATTGCATTGTCACACGATATACATACGCGTGCAAAATTTCCGCTCAATTGGAAACCGGAAAGTCGGTCAAAAACTGGCAAGATTCACCCGAACTTACATACATAGGTACATCCATTGCAAGTTAAATAAAAGCTAGTAAAAAAAACTAAAGATGCCACGAATATTCGATCTCTATTTGGTATTTGGCCACTTTCTTAAGTATTCGGTATTCGGCAGCATACTGTGTAGTATTCTAGCGCAGTGTTTTTCAACCTTTTTCATGACACGGCCCCTTTAGTATGAAGAAATATTTCGCGACCCCCGGACCCGTTGCTTTTTTTTGCCTCGCCTCCGCATAAATGAGAAAGCGTTGCTATCAAGTAGCTCTCGTGTGGCTAAAGCAGGAAAACTCCATACTATTGCCGAAAATTTGATTTTACCAGCGGCTTAAGATGTGGCGAAGATTATGTTTTGTCAAAAAACTCAAAAGTATACCTCTGTCCGGCAGTACCATTCAACGCAGCATAAGCGATATGCCTACTGATGTTCGTGATAAAGTCATAGAAAAAATAAAAGAAAGTACTTTTGTGTCCTTGCATGAATCTACGGATATTGCAGATTTTACTGCAGTATCTTTCCCAAGCTTTTCCAACTCCGCTATAGAAGCTTCGCGACCCCCTTAAAGAGGCTTCGTTGAGACCCACACGTTGAAAAACACTGTTCTAGCGAATGCCGAATACCAAATCATACATATGTGTACATTTAAATCGCAATTCTTAAGTATTCTTAATTAGAAAAGCCAAGAATAATGGTCTCGGCCGAATATTACACAGTATACGGAATAGTTAACAAACTGGTCGAATACCGAATAGTTAAGAAAATGGTCGAATGCCGAATAGTTAAGAAAGTGGTCGATAACCGAATATTTAAGAAAGTAGCCAAATACCGAGCGAGAGAAGTCTAATATTCGAGGCATCTCTAATTAAAACTACGTTATAACGGTATTATGCACGTTATTTTGTTTCTTCGTGATCAGGGCTACTGCAAAATGGCCAAAACGTCGAAATAAAAATCGAATAATATTAGGCGTTTAAAACCGTTACAACATAGTTTTAATAATGTGTTCTAGTCGCCAAACTTAAGAAAATACTTTGAGAACGAATAAGTCCAGATATTATTACATAAGTGGAGTTTTGACATTTACGAAATATTTTGAAAATTGCAAAATTTGTATTAGTATTGTTACGCGCCGACAAAAGTAAATCCACATCTTCAGTTTATCACCTTTCGGCATTTGGTCTACTTTTATTTACTTTGTGTTGACGGCCTCTGTGGTTGAGCGGGCTAAGCCTTTGCCGGCCTACCTCACTACCACGCAGAGGCTCCGGGTTCGATTCCCGGTATAGTAAATTTCGGAAACGTATTCTCTCCGTTATTTACCATGGTCTGGGTGTCTGGGATTGTCCCCCCCGTTGTGAAACATAACACAAGCGTAACTTGCATAATTTGGGGATATATATAATGTGTGTGTTTTTCTGCCGATTATTATAATTATGCTTAAAATTGTATTTAGAAAAACATCCTATTGTGTATTGTAATTGTTTATGAAGGTGTGATACTTAGAAACTATTGTTATGCATTGTGTCGAGAGAGTCGAGACATATAATATAGTTTAGTATAAAACAATGACCGAACAGAGGGGTGAACCAGTCAAGCGACGATTTCGATACGAGCAAGACGTGTATATATTCGATAAGCTACACACTAAGCTGACGGATTTTGCGCGTGTTATTGAATCGTGTAGTTTGTACTGGTTGTGTCCAGTTATATTTGTACCTGCGTTATACATGTTTGTATAGTTCTAATATATTCTATAGTAATTCCAACGGCATTTTTAATTCGTCTCCTGTAACTCGTATCAGTATAATTCTTATACCGTCTTAACAACTGGTAATTCGCTACTGTTCACTTCAGCCCTAAGAATGCCTCCTTAGTAAATGTAAAATATAATGTAGAATTAAGGAAGTTTCCAGAAAAAAAGTTTTTTACTCGGCGCTTATGGTAGCTCTTCTCTCTGGACAAAAGAAACAATTATGAATGTCCAGAGCAACTTATATGAAAATCTGCACATTATCCTTTCTGACTACGTGACAATCCTCACGTATGCTGACCCAATTTTGGCAGTGTTTTCATAAAACTATTTATCCAAACCCACATGGAATTAAGAACGTTGATCGATTTACGATATTTATGTTTATTCAAATAATATCGAAGCTCATAATATATTATTCGGACGTCCATAAAGTCTTGAATATTTTAATTCAAAATAGAGTTGAATAAATATTTTATTTATAGAAGTGTATTTAGTGTATTTTAACTGTAAAGAAAGCGTAAAGATAGCTTCTAAGAGTTTCTGTTTGTGAAATATTATTAATTAACATAATAATAATTAATTAATTAATCCAATGGCATCACGTCAGAAGTAGCTTCGGCGAACCTGCAACCCACCTCTCTAAACCCCTTAGCCACTCACACCCATGTTGCCCCTGTCTTTTATGACATTTTTTGGGGCCCATGCAGGAGTGGCGAGTCACCGTCTGCCCATTTTTCCATGTTCCCTGAATATTGCGACGGGCAGACGCCATAGGTCCCATATTCCCAGAGCCCTGGTACCACTAACAGTTCACCCAATAGCCCGGTACTTTCCGTCTCATTTCCCACAATAGTCCTACACTGGCCGGGGCTTGTCCTTGGGTGCATTATTATATGGTGTAGGCAGGATAATTGCCGGTCAGTTTCACGCCACATTTAGATTAAATTTGTCAAGGGCCTCTACGTGTTGGCCTCACCATGGCCCCACGCAAGCCTTCCAAAAGTCCGGGTCATTTTTATGGCCAGTGGTCTTAAAGCATATTAATACATTAATTATCCTACAGTGGTAATGATCACTGACCAATATTTGTCCATTAAATAAAATTATTTTTTTTATTCGCCACCCAAACTCTTACTTAGCGTGCGGAGCACGATTAGCTCAAGGGTAACCATTTGGCGCCCATTGGTGGCAGTTGCTCTTTGGAAATTAAACTCGATATAAAATTGGACTGTATGATTATTATTAAACTATAACTTAGAATCGAAATATACATAAAAACTACGTAATTACAAATTGTATAGGAAGAATGGAAGCAGCTGGAAGAGGCCTATGTATTACCACATGAAACCCGATGTATTAGATTAAGTTAAAACGATTTGCTACTGTATGTAACATAATTGATTAGTTTCAGCAATAAATATAAATAAAACAGCTCCTATATCCCGCATCCCGTCCGACGCCTAGCTGCTAATTGCGCGAGCTATGGGCGTCGGCAGTATGCGGGGCGCGGAGAGTCATAGTACTCCGGCGGGCGGGTCAGGGGTGTGCTCTCTGTCCGCAACAATGCTTATTATAACGCTAATGTTATTCTGTGAGAGCGTAGTATTAAAGCGGTCGCGCCGGCCCTAAGAGCCTAGCGAATGTTTCTAGCATGGTTTGTCACGTTCAAATTCTGTTACTCACGCAATAACTAGTGAACGGATTTTAACAAAACTTACATTAATATAGCTTATATGTGAGAATAACACAATCTACCATTTATAAATATATTGTATAAATAGAATAGAATAGAAAACGCTTTATTGTTCCCCATATTAATCAACAATTCACAGCAGTCACTGTTTAGCCAACATAAGTAACGATAAGGGTCAAGTATAAACACCGCAGTTATGTCAGGTCATGGTGTCCGGCAGCACGCAGGGCGGGGCATGGGACGAGGTGAATTCTAACAAGATTTATTGCCGGATGTAAACAGACAGACGCGTAAGAACAGAGGTCATAGACTGACGCACGCATGTTTTGACTTTGCAGGACAAATACAGATGCAGTCGCAGGCGATCTTTAATCTTATACTTTTAATACCTATATGAAGCTGAAGAGTTTGTTTCTTTGATTGAACGCGCTAATCTCAGGAACTACTGCTCTGATTTGAAACATTCTTTCAGTGTTAGATATCCCATTTATCGAGGAAACGCTATATACGGCTATCGGCTATATATCATCACGCTAAGAACAATAGGTGCGGAGCACCAATGAAGAATGTTTTAAAATTGGGGGGGGGTTTTGAAAACAAATTCCACGCGGCCGGTGTCGCGGGCACAGCTAGTAAATTATATAAAAATACTGTTTTGTACGTTTGTATGTTAGTATATTCCCTCTTCATCGCCATAGACATAAACTACTCGCATAAAGTTGGGCAATTTTACAATTAGCAAATAAAAGTTATTCATAAGAATAAAATACATAATAGGAAATTAAAAATGATAATTGCATGACAAGTAACAGTTGAACTGTTCCATTTTTAAATTTGACGCCGATTTTTCCATCATCAGATAAAGATTATCAATCGTATTGAGACGCTATACGCCTATTCCGGTTCTGGCTCTTACGCCTTTGGCCTTTTGGATAGTTGCCATCGACAACAACATACGTCACATTAACAGTGACAGGTAAAAAGTCACTTTTACGAACTTAAGTCATTTAATTACTTCTATTATTATTATATAGTATATAAAACAAATTGTTTTCCGCTTATGTCTGTCTGTCCGTATATCCACTGACTCCTCCTAAACCACGCAGCAACGGATTTTTAGATGGTTTTAAGTTACATAATTTTTCACTAATTAATTATATTTATAAATAACCTAATATATATATCTCTAATATCTTTTTTCTGTAAATGACCCGTGCAAAGCCGGGGCGAGTCTCAAATTCATATATAATATCATTTTTTATTAAATTGCTATAGGTCTAGTTTTTTTATTGGTCTGCAAAATTGCAATATTGGAGACTATATTTTTTTATATATATTGATTTTTACATATTGTTTCATAGCTTAACACTATATTCTGCGTATGCAAACACGGCATGCTTAGTATAATTGATTATCTACGGACTATGTATGTATGATTGAGTGGTAAAAACAAAATACAAGTAGGTGTGACAAAGTTAAGACGAGGACTTGCACAAAGCATGGAGTCGTTTTTTAATATATATACTTTACATAAGTATATACAATGACAATAATACAATAAAATAATAGTAAGTAGTCATCGACAAACAGTAATGTTAGAAATGGGGATATTACCAGAGATGTACAAGGTACCCTAGAAAGTATCTGAATACAAAATACAAGATACTATTAAAATAAATATTTGAGATACCAGATACAAGATACTTTTGAAAATGGTATTTGAAATACTAGATACAAAATACGTATCTTCTTAATACTTTTTAAAGATAAAAGATACCTTTTGAAACATATCTCAATCTCAATGAATTTCAGTTTATTAAGTGAATTATGAATAGATCGCGCAAATGTGACAAAACTAGCAGAAGGCGCCGCCGCGCCGACGACGCACTGATACGAGGTTATACGAGGGGTACAGAGGCACCAAGAACGCGCTTCAAAAAGCCATTAGGACAGCCGAATCGACGGCATGGGAGGAACTGTTGGTCAGCCTAAATTAAGATACCTGGGAACGCTCATACCAAATGATGAGGTTCATCGCCCAGGGTCCCCCTGCAGATCCAGCAATTAACTATTGACAACCCTAGCAAATGTCTCCACTCCTTGCAGGCTTTGAATACCATCTGCTATTAATTTTGAAGAATTCACATATTCACTTAGAAAGTGTTATCATATTCCTTCAAAGGAGATAATTTCTACATGAAAATGTAGAAATTATCTTCGTTGGTTTCACTAAGTTCCAACACTGATAAAAGATCTTGTATGGAATTTCATAAGAGTTCCATCTGGTTCTACATGGAGATGTCTTTTGATTGGTTGATTTAAAATTAAAAAGTGTGTTCAATTTATCTACCTTATAAGGTGGCGTAGTAAATTTAAAAAAAATGCGTACGTAATTATGATTAAAAGTATTTTAGCAAACAAAGTATTCACAAAATACTAAGATATGATAAGATATTAACAAATGGTATCTAAATACTAGATACAAAATACATTTTCGAAAAGTATCTAGATACAAGATACCAAATACGTATTTTGTATCAGTATTAGAAATACTTGTATCTTAGATATAATACGGCCGTCGTAACTTGGCGAATGTGAACATAGGCTCTGCGAACTTTAGCGCATGTAAACTCCTGAAGAAAATACAGTGAACAACTAGTACAAAGCAAGGAAAAAATACAGGGATGAAGGGCGACCAATTGTATTCACTGACGAGTCGTATGCCGAGTAATACTCATCACACGAATGTACATGCTCTAAAGTTCGCAGGGCCTATGTTCACATTGGCCAAGTTACGCCGGCCGTATTATAAGTCGCATCTCTGGATATTACGATTAAACCTGCTACTAAACAAGACAATATTTGTTACTGTGATGACAGACGCTTTACGCACTCATGAGCCGTTAACGATGACTTTGTCTGTAAAATAATATAATTATGCCTTCTTGACTGACCTTATTCTTTTATCAATTAGGTACGTAAAAATATTCCGGTTTTGTTTAATTATTATTTGTATCGCAGTTACGTTGCTATGCGTGACCGTGGCGTAACATTTGATCACATGATCTCATGTAAGGTCGCCGCCTGTATTACAGCTTTAATACTACATTATTAAAATACGAATGGTATACGTTACCTAATTGAGAAATTGAATTTGTCATGACCAGAATTCTGCCGGAGCTTTTATTCATTATTGGGGATAACAGATAAACCAGCATTATTTTTTCTGCGATGACATTAGACGTTGCTTTACGCAATGATGAGTGGTTAACGATGATCTATAACACTATATATCTATACCTTCTTGAACATAATCGTACAATTTAAAAACAATAACGTTGCGTCTCGGGACGCCCGACAGAAGAGATAACTGAAACTAATCTAAGTTGAACTATTTAACATTGAAATTGTTTAACTTGAGAAAAGCTTAGGTTATTACTTAAATTTTATGTATATTAATTAGTATGATAATGTAAGGAAAGGTTTTATTATTAAAAAATTATTTATAAAATATGTTTAATTCTTAGAATTCTTGAATATGTATTATTATTTAATCTAATTACCGAAATACGGCTAGCGTTATGGGTTAAAGTGAGAGAGGAGCCCACCTACCGCTGCCGTATTGTGTGAGAGAAAGGGAAGCCAGACAGACTTGTGCCGTAACCCGTTACGTACTAACGAAGCGTTTTGCCCATAAGAAGTTATCAAAATTAAAAAATTGTGTAGCTAGGTGTAACCGTGGCGTAACATTTGATCTCGTGATCAGATTTAAGGTCGCATGCTGTGTTACGGCTTTATTAATATATGTATTATCTATTTTGACTATTAATAAATTTAATCAAATAGAGCTAGAGCTATTTATGCGTTTTCAGACGCATTAATGGTTTAATTAATCTTGTTTAACCTAATTAATTATTCGAGGTAAATGTTAGCCAATACTTATTATACTTAGGGCTTTCAATCATCGTATAAAAGTTGTTCTATAGAATGAAACATAACATGGGTAAGTTAAAAATGACATAACTATAATAATATTTTTCTATCCTTTTATCGCGCTCTGTCTTATTAAATATGCACTGTTTGCTACAACTCCATTAATACTTCAAAAGTCATTCTGTAACATACTTCTGTATTAAACTATAGAAATAGAACAAGAAATATAAAAAAAAATCCGTGCAGGAACGGAGAAAGAATACAATTTCCTGCGGCCCGGCGGCCTGTCGTAAGAGGCGACAAAACAACCCACAGCCAGGTGGTAGGGCATTTTCCCGACTGGATGGCGACCACCCCTGGTCTAGAGTATGCCGCTATAATAACCCTGTGTTGTGTTCCGGCATTAGTGACCAGGTTCCAGGCTCCCTAAGGAGAGCAGCAGCGCATTCGTAGCACCTTTGGTGTTGCAAATGTCCATAGGCGATGGTAACCGCTGTCCATCAAGTGGGCCGTCTGCCTGTCTGCTGATCTCCTGCAATAAAAAAAAAAAAAAAAAAAAAAAACAGTTTTTAGCTAGACGTGTTGCTGGGGAGTTTCTTGCCGCTTCTTCTCCTTGACAGCAATAACACGTTGCGAAGCGGTGTACATAGACTAGGATGTAAAATTAATTTTTAACTTATATGTATGACCTTCAAAAAGTGTTCTCCAGTGGAACTTATTTTGAATAAAAACTTTTGAATTTTAATATGACAGTTGCATGAATAAAACAATTCATTGTTTCACTTCTGAATTTACTCAGTTTATAATTTATTGGAATTGTAGACACAGGAACGGGGTATATCCAAAAATTTTTTCGTTATAATTCTTTTTCACGATACGCTGGTAAATTTTGAACGTATATAATGAAGTACGCGCGTACTTTGGGAGGCCTACGTCCAGCAGTGGACTTAGTTTGGCTGAAGAAGAAGGATCAGGATATTGATTGAGGGCTGGAGTGAACGCAAATGAAGCGAAGTGGAAAACTTTTGTATATCATTATGTAGTTTTCCTAATAATAGCATTAGTCAAGTACTTCATGTGAACCGTGATCTTTAAATAGCATGATAAACGCGCGGCATTGGCACGATGAATGAATTGTAACATTAGTAACCACTACAAACTGGTTCATTGGATAATAAAATTGAGTGACCCAGAGCAGTGTTGAAATTCAAATAATTTTCTAACAATAAAGTGGTTAATAAAACTATGATTTAAGAGCGGTAATTTATTTGAATTTGGTTATTCCGACGTTTCGGCCGCTTTTCATTATGTATCATAATTATGTATACAAGTCGCGAAAACTTAACAAAACATTTAATAATTTAATATTGTTACAACTTGGATCACCTGCAAAGGAAGCACATTTATTACCCGCCGGCGTCGTTTGTGCTAATAACATTGAAGCGCTTTTATGACCGTCTTCTTTTGTTTACTTTGTGTATAAAATTTGTAATTAGAAAAACATCCCACTGTGTATTGTTATCTTTTAAGGTTAGTCATAGGCCAGGCTTGATTCTTAAAAATCAGTCTGGGCGGCCGAGAGACATATTGTAATTGTGCAGTATAAAGCAATGCCCCAATGCAGAGAGGGGCAGTCAAGAAATAATCGCAAGCGAGGCAAGACGTGTGTACATTCGATAAGCTATATAGTGACGTACTTTGCGCGTGTTAATGAATCATGGATTATGTTTGCATTTTGTTCAGTTATATTTGTACCTGTGTTATACATGTTTGTATAGTTTTAATAAATTCTATAGTAATTCCAACGGTATTTTAGTTCGAGTGGAACAATATAATAAAGATGTAAAGTTTGTGTGTTTGTAGAGGGTAATCTCTTTATCCACTGAACCGATTTTAAAAATTATTTTTGTGTTGGAAAGCTTATTTATTGGGAATGTTATAGGCTATATAAAATCACGCTATGACTGTGTTGCAACTTTAACTGAGTGGTGAATTCGTATTCGTATTCGTCGAATCCAGCCAGGATTTGAACCCGCCCCCTTTGAGTTTGGGAACCGTGCGATAGCATTACCCTGCCAAGGCTACATTTGGTTCTTTCGACGAATTTCTCATAATTTTACTTCAAATATATTGTCTTAATATACAATTAAAACCTGAACGCTCACTATAGGGTTCTAAGGAAACAATTGATATCGGTTTTCAATTAATTACACCACATTGGCATTGTTTCAATTGTCTGTTTAATTAAGTAATTGCGCAAAACGGCTCATCAAAATGTAAACGAATGCAACGTGGAGCGCGTTTCAATGAATTCAAACTCGGGAAGTTTCTTTATAACGCTACTAAAGATTTCGTTATATTTCTGCTTCAGAGGTGTAAAGATCAGTTGATACACTTGCACAGCATGCGCTTGTAATATATTGTTACAACCTAGGCGCCGACAAAGAGACATTCCACGTACAGATTTGTAGAAGCACATTTATTACCCGTTGGCATTTGAACTAATTGTAATGCTTTTTTGATCGTCTTCTTTTGGTCACTTATTTAATGACATACGTTTCTAGAGAACACTCTATTGTTCTATTGTATTCGTTTACCACTGCTTGCGGCTGAATCATTATCCAGGTGTTGCGGATTACGTCGACTGCGATACGGGCACATTTGTATCTGTGAGGTATAAAATGACGGCCTGATGGGGAGAGGGGGCAATTGAGCGAGAACCATGATCATGACGACATGTGTACATTCGGGAATCTAATATTGACGGACGTTGCGCGTTTTATGGAATTGCGATCTTCCGCCTTACGTTTGGATTTGTTGTGTTCGGTTATATTTGTACCTGTGTTATACGTGTTTGTATAGTTCTAATAAACTCCATAATAATTCCCGCAAAATTCGAAACAATACAATATGTTAATGTATATTTATATGTTTAAACAAAAATTTTACCTTGGCGGAGCTACAGTTTTCCATTTAAGGAAATAATCCCAAGGAGTGAGTTACAATACATCACTGTCACTCTCAATTTGACGTTTACATTTATATAGTTTTCAATTAATCTATGCTACGACATCTTAACATAATAAAGTGTCAACTATATAATAGGGTGGTCGTTAAAAATTAAATTTCTTGCGACGCCCCCTAAAAAGCTTCCTTTTAATGAAAAAACACTGGGATTTTTTTATAATTTTTTCAAGTCAAGACAACACGTGCCTCAAGACGATTCAAGTTAATTTTTGGGTAATATCATGTTTTTTCAGGAAACTTCTTCATATTTAGAAGTAATAATTATTTTAAGATTGGAAAAGTTTTAACAATGAAATACCTTCCGTATTATCATTCTCAATGATGAATTTCAAATTATAGTTTCAAAAAAAGTTTAAAATTCTTCGTGATTCAAGCTTATCTTTCAATTTTTCTTATATTTTTAGTTTTAACTTGAATCGTCTTGAGGCACGTGATGTCTTGACTTGAAAAAATTATAAAAAAAATTCCAGTGTTTTTTCATTAAAAGGAAGCTTTTTAGGGGGCGTCGCAAGAAATTTAATTTTTAACGACCACCCTACTATATAACCTTAATAGAGTTGGATAGGACATGATTATAAAATGAGTTAGTAAGAGTAACACGACATTTTGTACTGAACCAAAGTACCACTTTGAAAGGAGGCGAAGATATTTGAGCGCGGTAACGTACTTGACGAAATTTTAAAATCAAATGGTAAATGGATGTACGGTCGGGTGGAATTTTGCAAGTTACATTATACTAACTTCCCGGTTTCCGATTGAGCTGAAATTTTGCACGCCATGTATATCGCGTGACAATGCAATAATATGGTACCATGTAGCTGATCTGATGATCGGAGTCGGAAGGTGGCCATAGGAACTCCTGTACTAAACAAGATAGACCCGTCGTGTTTGGGCTCGTTTTACCTGTCTTGGTTAGCACTCTACTGCTACATGATATCCAGGATCTCAAAAGCTTGTATTTAAAAACCTTTTTTGTGTATATATTATTTAGAATTTATTGAAATAATAGCGGGCCCAGCAGACGTTGACCTGTCCTAAAGAAATAAAATTTTGAACCCGATTGGCAGCGCCACCTAACACCATCCCGTGTAGGGTTGCCAGATTTCTTTTCAGCTCATAAGGGGCCAATGCTTAAATAGGCAAAAATACGGGAATTTAGTGTTTTACCCGGGACAAATAAAAAACAAAATTATATAGTGACATTCTTTATTTTTTTTGATAAAATGTTCATTGCTACAATTGAAAGTAGTGTGGACATTTTGAAGATATGTTATCGAACTTTTTTTTTAATTATTAACAATTAAAGTGTATAATTAAACCATAAATTCTCTCGAACTTTCTTAATCCGAGTTGATGTGTATGCGAAGTTGCGAACGTTGCGTGCGTGAGTATTATTGTCTCGCGTAGACCGATTGATTTAATAATAAAAAACGAAGCACGGTTCGAATATGGGACAGAGTCAGTCCCGCCGGGACATTTTAAACTAAGTCTAAAATACGGGACGTCCCGGGAAATACGGGACGTCTGGCAACCCTAATCCCGTGACCCCTTTGACTACACACAAAGGATTACACAAAAATCGGTCCAACCGTTTAGGAGGAGTTCAATGACGTACACACGAACAGAACAATTATATAGAAATTTATAGACTAAGAGAAATATAAAGAAAATCATTTTTTTTAGCTAGACGTTTTGCTGGAAAGTTTCTTTTCGCTTCTTCGCCTTAACAGTAATAACATGTTGCAAAGCGGGTAGGCTAGGAAGTAAAATTAAATTTTAACCTATATGTATGACCTTCAAAAAGTGTTCTCCAGTGGAACTTATTTTGAGTTAAAACTTTTGAATTTGAATATAAGGATGTGTCAAATACGCAATTTAACAAGGAACCTTTTGTAAATAATACAAGAATGCGCCTCACCTCATGTCAGGGGAATAATCAACGGAGCAAGCGTAGCCGGCGACCATGTGTCCCGCGAAGGTCTTCTTCCTGTTCATCTTGAACCTGTTGAGGGCGCTGAACACCACCACCTTGTTGTCCATGGACTGGCACGCCAGCCACTTGCCGTTGGGGGACACGGTCACCGCCGGCAGCGAGTGCATCGTGGGGTCTGCTATGTACTTCATGTCCACCGGGATATCCCTGAATGGGAAAACGATGACGTTAATCTTTTGATTTTTTTAACAACTCTAAGGGCTCGAGTTCTTACAACGTAATTTCGAAGTAAGTTTTTTGAATTTATACACGCTTCTTGGTTATTTTTAATAAAATAAATAATCAATTTATTTTATTGTATCGTATTATGGTGTACCTTAAGAATAACTTACTATATTAATTTGTTCCAATATTAATACTAAACTTATACTAATGTAGAGTGTATCTGTTACATGCTGGTGTTGTAAGGAAGTGCATGTGCAGTGCCGTGTGCCGTGTGCCTTATGCCTGTACTAGGGTTGTAACGGACGCCTTCTTAGCGGAGGCGGATGCGGAGACGACCGGTTTCACCTCCGCGGATGCGGAAGTTAACGGAGGCGGAGGCGGAAATGAAAGTGGATGTAGAAAAAATAATAGTTTATGGTTTATTAAAACTATCAATTGTACAAAATATTTATTTGAAGTCAAATACGTATGTACATTCAAATACTCATAATACACTTAAGTTAACATATAAATAAACATTTCCTTCTAGTGCAAACGTCATTTGACAATTGACGTTTGCACGCCCCCGCCGCGCACGCGTGAATTGAGTCGTCGCGAGCGTCACTGCTTGCGTATGATTAGTAAATAAACCTCCGTTATGACTCCGCAAAAATTACACGGATGCGGAGGCGGAAGAACGATTTCCTGCGGAACTTCCGCAGTAACGGAGGCAGAAGCGAAGTTCCGTTACAACCCTAGTCTATACCTATATATACTATCCTAACTAGTGCCATGTGTGTTGTCCTGTGTCTGGGTTATTAATTGGCTCTTTGTGTGTCTTGATTTGTTTGTGCAGTGTGCGTGTAATACAATGTGGTGGTGGTGCGCGTTGGTGTGAGTATGTGTGTAAATTTTGTTGTTAGTTGTGTGTATGTGACAATGTGTGATTACTACGCCTAAGGGCCAAATCACGTCAATGCTTTTTTGACCCCTCCCTCGTCCTGGTCACATTGGTGAGACTGCTCCCTCCATAGTTTGACATCAAATATTTTGCAATTTTATATCAAAAAATTACCAATAAATAACAGCAATTCTGTAATTAATTTTACTAGTGGTCGCCCGTGCTCGAAATTCGGCCATAATAATTAATCTCAAAGATTATATACTTCTACAATCACAGATTTCGCCAAAGCTACACTGTTAATTTGACTTGAACAATAAACAAAAGAGTATATATACGTGTGTGTCAAATACATGGTAGTGTGTGTAATGTTCTTTATCGCTCTCATGTATTTTTTATGCATAATTTTAGAAAAAAGTGTCCGTCTCTGGACGCCCGGCAGAAGTGATAACATGCGTAAGAGAAAGGGAAGCCAGACAGACTGGCGCCGTGACGCGTTATGTAACGAAGAGGTTTACCCTCCCAAACCAAGTTGTCACTTCAACAGGGTAATTGTTAAGGTAAGGTATCTGTGGTCGGTTAAAACCTGTTTGACTGATCACCGGACTATATGTGAAAGTATTGAATAATCGTAGAAATCTCACCATTCCCAAACCCTCAAGCTCTTGTCGTCGGAGGTGGTCACAAATCTCCTGTTCTCGTCGACGAACGTGATTGTGTTGACTGCCCCCAAGTGCCTGTCGTACTCCTGCACTATTTCACCGCTTCTTATGTCCCACTACGACAAGTATAAAAATTTATATTATTTATTAACCTCGAATATCGGATAGACATTCATGTTGGCAACACCAACATACGTTCCCAACCTTTTTTTTTTTTTTTTTTATACAAATCCGTTGAGGATCGTAGGCGCGAGAGGGGAAAGTTCGCGGCCCGTATGTGGATTCGCCAGGTCGGGTGGCACTAGCGCCCACGATGGATGTGGAGAGCTATTGCCACGCCACGGTTAGGATACCCACTAAACCCCTGTCCGATCCGAGCGTCCTTTGTCCGGCTGTGGCTCGCTCGCGTATTCACCACCAGCCCGGACGGCGGCCGCCCTTGCGGCTGCCTCACCATTGTAGCCGAGATCTGGGTCTCTCCGGCTCCTCTACCTCACCCGAGTGAGAGGGGCGCGCGGATCGGCGCACGTCCCTCCTCTCCGGCCTTAATGTGCGGGCGGATCCGGTTTCCCCGCCGGTCGCCCGCACGGCCGTAGCCTACGGCGGCTGGAGATCGTTGTGGACGATTCTCCGATGCCGCCGCCGGCTCTGGCGGGAGGGGAGCGTGGTGGTCTGCTCCCTATCCCGCTCCGCCTCCTCCTTCGCGGACATGACGGTCTCGCAGAAGGAGGCGGCTGCGTCCCACGCGTCGGCGCTCCCAACCATGGCCCTTACCACGGCCGGGAGGGACAAATCCGCCCCGATGGCCGCGACGAGATCTCGGCGCTGCTCGTCCCAGGCTGGACACACCTGGAGGGTGTGCAGCGCCGTGTCTTCGTCGCCGCCGACGCAGTGGTGGCACCCTGACGATTGTTCGCGCCTTATTTGACACAGGTACCTCCCGAAGCATCCGTGCCCCGAGAGGACCTGCGTCAGGCGGAACGTTAGGGTGCCGTGACGCCTCTGCAGCCATTCTGCATAATCGCCTCACCGCTCGATGACGCGAGCCGGCGCTTTTGTAGGCCGCCACTCTGCACCTGACCTGCCAACTCATCTCTGCGCCCCTCGATCTCACCGCAGTCGCCCATACTGCCCCTCTCCTACCCAAACGTACAAGAGCTACGTTCCAACCTATCCCAACCACAACAACAAAATTCCCAACCACCCCAACCAACATAAATTCCCAACCTATCCCAATCACAACCAACCCTTTCCCAAACACTTGCAAATCCAAACACGCACATACACACTAACGCTAGTATCAATACAAACACGCATTAACCAAGTAGTAAGATAGAAAATGTGCGTCAATAAAAACGATGGAGAACACCATACAATGTATGATTAAAAATCTTGTATTTATATATAATAAGTTTTCCTGTGAATACGAGGGTGTGTTGCATCACACGTAAACCTCACAGGTTTAAGTGGTGCCTTACTACCATTTTGTGATTCAAAATTATTATTATAGGTAAAAAAAAATTGAATTATATAAAAAACAATAAAAATCCTGCTAGTATTTAACAATAATCCTATAATATAACTACGTTTTAACGGTTTTAAGCGCGGTAATTTATTTGATTTTGGCTTTTCAGTGGTCACGGACGACAAAGATGACATTTGTCTAACCTGTATTGTTAAAGTTTTTATTCAGCCTACCGCCAACTTGTTCATTTTAATTATTTAGTTTTAATTTTGTTTATGGTTATTATTTACTCTATGGGAGCCTAATCTAATTTACCACCACTTCACATCATCAACAATAATCCTATATTGAGAAACACGATGTTTATATTTACATCATTTCTCCCATACAGACATATTTGAAACAATTGTTAGAGTTTAATAAATGAACTCATACATACACATATGATCTTTTTATCCGAAGTTCCAGCAACGAACAGATTCTGTTTATCTTCATCCGGATTAAACTTGGCACAGTACGGGACCTTCCTCGAAGTGAACCTCGCTATGCACTCGCCCGTTTCTGTGTCCCATAGTTTAATATATCTATCGTAAGCTGAAACAAAAACAACAAATCAAAAACAATACATAATAACAAATTTATAACATCTGTGGTTTAACGGCTTTGAAATTGGTTTCCTATTCTTTATTCCATAGAAATGGACATTAAACTGGAAGGGAAAAAGCTTGAATATGTCAACGAGTATGTATATTTAGGATAGGTAATATCACCCAGTAAACAGATGGAAATGAACGTTACCAAAAGAATTGCTTGCGGTTGGACGAAGTACTGGTCTCACAGAGAAATATCTTTCACATACGGATGCGAAACTTGGTCGCTCACCAAAAGTCAATGCGAAAAACTTGCCAAGTGCCAAAGTTCATGGAAAGCAGTATGTTGGGAATAAAGTTCAGCGACAAAATCGCGTCACAGAGATACGACAGAAATCCAAAGTTCCTGACATACTCATCGGAATCGACAATCGAAAATGGGGCTGGACAGGACACATGTTACGGTGCAGAGCGAACAAATTGAGCCCACAGGTCACGTTATGATATCCAAGGGATGATGCAAGACTACGAAATGCCCGCTTCGGGGGGCCTTTAGCTACCAGGGAGCAAAGGACTCATCACCCCCGTCGACGAAGTGGATGTGTTCTGATTCCCGGGGCACATGGGAGGAGGGTGGTTTTAGTGGGTATTGGTTGTTGCCCGTGCAACTTCTCGGAGTCTCCACACAAGCTGATCGATTATGTTTGGATTGCCTTTAATGGAAGGCCTCCTCCATATGAGATAACGGTCTAATCCCTTGACAAGGACCCAGTATTGTGCGTAAACAACGTTTCCCCCGCCTTAAAAAAAAACAAGACTACTGAAATGTCCACTAAGATGATGGGAAGATGATCTTCGTTTGGCCCTGGGATCATATTGTACAAGAGCCCCGGCGGACAGAGAGCAATGGAAGCAGTTGGAGGAGGCCTATGTCAAGCGACACACCGAGCTAAGAGACATTTTACAAACCATGAGACCAAACGAAGAGGAACTAGCTCGGAACATTCTGTACTTCTGTACTTATTTATTTAAGTGATACCAATAGCACATATATTATTATGTTACATTACAAGTTATTTAATATAATATAAAAGTTCTGATGAGAGGATCCCATAATAATAATATTTATTGACACCAATTTTTTTTTTATTGCAGGAGTTCAGCAGACAGGCAGATGGCCCACTTGTTGGAAAGCGGTTACCGTCGCCTATGGACATTTGCAACACCCAAAGGTGCTACAAATGCGCTGCTGCTCTCTGAAGGGAGACTGGAACCTGGTCACTAATGCCGAAACACAACTCAAGGTTGTTATGGCGACGTACTTTAGACCAGGGGTGGTAGCCATCCAGGCGGGCAAATGTCCTACCACCTGGCTGTAGGTTGTTTTGTCGCCTCTTACGACAGGCGCCCGGCCGCAGGAAATTGTATTCTTTCTCCGTGTCTTAAAATTTAAGACTATTTGGGTACTAACACCTAAACTAGGCCAAGCCTGTCTCTTAGGTGTTAGTTCCTTCCAGCGACTTAAGAACTACGACGTGAGTGTGTAACGATTTTAAAAAGTAAGTCAAGTAATCGGAAACAAAAAATTAGAAAGATAATAATTTAAAAGGTAGATCGAAATAATTTTAAAGCGAGTGTGAGACCATTTCATATAGAAATTAATAAAAAAAACTCACCAGCAGACAAGAACTGTTTCCCGGTGTTGTTGAAGTTGACATCTCTGACTGCTTGTCTATGGCCAAAGTAAGTTCGGATACAGCGACGTTCGCCGTACACCTCCCATATCTAAGAGACAATATTAATGTTATAATTTCTAATAACTTCAAGAATGAAAGGCATGTTTATAGAGTCTACTTGTATACTCTGGGTTTTAATTACCTGGACTAAATGACAGTCTGAACAGCATGGTAGGTTGCGTTGCAGGGGAAAAAGGGCCAATAGGAATACATGTAAATACCTTAATTTATACATACATATATACATAGTATATATATATTATATATATATACAATAATACATAAGTTATTACAATAAATGTGTAATATTCCGTAAATGAGACATAGCTATTTGTGGACAAATAGTGTTTTCTCTGCAAATTTCCAATCAATTATATACAATTTCTATAGGATTCAACTCACAATAGCGAGTTGCTCCAAGCTTGCAACATAAATAAGGCCGATTGCAGCTGCCACTTTGATTTAGCATAATTAAAAATCACAGTACACACAAATGGATGCGCTTTCCTCTGACGCATGCCTGCAACGCTATAACGCATGCGTTAAAACTAAAACATCACAATGTTACACTGGATTTTTTTTTGCATTTTTGCAGTGCTTTATAAGAGCATAATTTCAACACCAAAACAAAAAAGCATTTCAAATAAACGCGCATGTATGAAGAGGTTAATGAAAGTAGATGATGCGAAAGTTGTTTGTCAGGATCGTCGCAAGTGGAGATCCATAGTCTCTGCCTACCCCCATGGGAAATAGGCGTGATTTTATGTATGTATTATTTCAAAACCTTCTAAATTATAAAAACAAGTGTATTAGAATGTATGTATGAATAAGATAAAATATGAGTACCTTGACCCTGCAGTCCATGCCGGCGGAGAGCATGAGGTGAGCGGTGCCTGGGAACCAGCGAACAGCAGCCACACCCTTCGTGTGCCCCTTCCACGTGTGTATGTGAGCCTGGAAAGGACTCATACATACATATTTCTAATCTACGTGTACCTTGCCTTACCTCCTCGATGTACACCTGTGAAGTTCTAAGTATCCATAACAGTCTTGGCACACCAAGCCATAAAATAAATAAAAAAACTCAGTTGTTGTATAAATATATATTGCACTAGCAGTCCGAGCAGATGTAGTCCTCCCTTGAAAAAATATTTCTACGATTCTCGAATTAAATCGATTCTACTGCCTCCTACCAGTTCCAATGGGGATTGTTCACAAAAAAAATACCCTCTGATTTTATATTTTTATTACGTAAAATAGGGTATTTTAATATACTAATTTGAATATTTTTGTATTTAAAGCGTTAGTTTTTTTTATAATTCGATTTTAAAGTTATTTCTCCGATGACGTCATAAGGCACAAGTTTACATTGATTTCTTTGCCTAGAAAACAAAAATAATAAAAGCAAGTTTTATCTATATCTAATCATAGTAATCTGTGCTACTTAATTAAATATCACTGTCATTACTCATTACGTATCGTGATCATTTTATTGTATTTTGTCGCTAGGCTTATAATTTTTTGTGTTCAGCCATTATTATTTTCTATAGTTATCGTTAATTTGTTAAAGTGGTCTTTGGGAAAATCTATGTTACATAACTTAAATCAAATAATGTACAGCTAGATTTTTTTTACACCTGAAGCAGGCAAACAGGCAGACGGCCCACCTAATTGGATTTAGTAAGGTCAAATAAAGGTCAAACTCATTTCTTACAAAATACAAGAAGATCGTACGTTTTTTGGAATTTTAACTAGACAGAAATGATTAGGGACACTATTCTTCGAAATGGTATTTCAAATAGCCAGATTGAAAAAAAGTGAACAATCCCCATTGTAAATCTAAAGCATCGAGGAACCCACTCAAACACACACAAAACATTTCATCATAATCGGTAAAGGCGTTCTCAAGTTATACGCGTACACTCTTCTTCAACTCATTTTTATTTATATACATACATAAGCTAGTGATGTTTAATCTTCACCAATACAAACATGTTTATATAAAAAAGTTAGCCATGTGTACCATAGTTTACTATGTACAGTGCAAATTGAACTGTTTTCTCATTTGGCTGCTTTGTAATTTTATTAAAATTAAATTACTCTAATATTTCAAAAAGCACTCAAAGATAACTTTCGTTTAATATATTCACAATCTGTCAGCTTGAATTTTTACAACTCTCATACCCAACAGTTTGAAGATAGTACAAAGTAAAAAGTATTCAAAAAAACCACTGAAAAAATCACCTGATTTTCGAAAAGCTGTCTAAAGACTAACCATCCCGTATCTAAAATACACCAAACTGCCAAGTTTCAAATTTCATCCATTGACTTGAGAAAAAAATATTTGTAATATACACAAATAGACAGATGAACAAGACAATTTTATAAGGCTTCCGGTTTAGACAAAACGGCTTTGGAGCCCTATGAAGTACTACCTTTGGTAAGAAGCATTTGTCCGGTGGTGTATCCCTTCGTAGCTGTGTTTCGCTCCTCGGTGCCTCCACCCATGAGCGGCCTTGGTAGTCTGTCTCCTTCTCGACTGAAATCATAGTTAAGTTAATAGGCTGCTCCTATATAAAATTCAAATTTTATTCACAAGAAGTTCTACTAGAGACCCCTTTTTCAAGGTACATGTTATTCAAAATTGAAAAGCTCCCCAGCAACAAGCCTAACGAAAAGGGATCGTAATCCCTATTAATATTATAAATGCGAAAGTAACTCTGTCTGTCTGTCTGTTCCGTTTTCACGTAAAAACTACTGGACCGATTTGGCTGAAACTCAGTATAATATATATGTTTTCGATGCCGAGAATGAACATAGGATACTTTTTATCCCGAAAAATGGGATAGTTTCCGGGATAAAAATATATTTGTCTTTCTGTTTGTTATGCTTTTACGGGAGATTTGGCTGAAATTCGGTAGGCATGTAAATTTCATACTGAGGGTGGACAAGGGATACTTTTCATTTTGGCCTTTTTGGTAATTTTGACCTATTTGGTCATTTTGGCTGTTTTAGCCTTTTTACTCATTTTGGCCATGTCGGTCACTGCAGCCTTTTTGGTAATTTCTGGCCTTTTTGGTAATTTTGGCCTTTTTGGTAATTTTGGCCTATTTGGTCATTTTGGCCTATTTGGACATTTTGGCCTATTTAGTCATTTTGGCCTATTTGGCCATTTTGGCCTATTTTGTCATTTTGGCCTATTTGGTCATTCTGGCCTTTTTGGTCATTTTGGCCTTTTTGGTCATTTTAGCCTATTTGGTCATTTTGTCCTATTTGGACATTTTGGCCTTTATGGTAATTTTGCCTATTCCGTCATTTTGGCCATGTCGGTCACTGTGGTCTTTTGGTCATTTAGACCATTCTGGCCTTTTTGGTCAAGTTTTGTAATTTATTTTGTTGACAGATAGACGGGGGATAGTATAATTAGCGATATAAAATGAAGTGAATCTTCCGTGGGCAAATACATAAAAAATGTAATATAATATAACCTTTAGCACTTGCTCTATAAACAAGAGACACACACTAGAGGTTAACCCGCGGCCTAGCTGCGGGGTAAACTCTAGTCATTTATATATTATCTCAGGCTTTGCCTGAGGCCTTTGGTGTTGCAAATGTCCATAGGCGATGGTAACCGCTTTCCATGAAGTGAGCCGTCTGCCTATCTATTGAATTCCGGAAATAAAAAAGGCTCTTTTTTCAAAATACATATTGAAGGTTTCATAACAAATGAGCTTACATACAAACGTGCATTTTTAAACAAGGTACCAAATTGTATATAAAACAAAACTAGTTGATTGTATGAGGCTGAAATTTGGAATACACTTCTTTTTAGGTACAACTGGCATACTGGTAAGACTTTCAAAATTGTAAAGTATATAAATAAATAATAAATATAGTTTTTAGAATGAATGAAGAAAGAATATAATTTCATGCGGCCGGGCGGCCTGTCGTAACAACCCACAGCCAGGTGGTAGGGTGTTTACCCGACTGGATGACTACCACCCCTGGTCTAGACTCTAGAGTATGTCACCATAACAACCTTGAATTGTGTTCCGGCATTAGTGACTGTTAGATATTAATCTGGCAACCATGCCATATATTTTAAGAAGTAAAAGACTGTCAATGGTCAGTCTATATTTTGTCTATGTTTGTTGTTGTCAAGTTACCGCTGTCTCGCTGTGTCCGTATAAAAGTGTTTATAAAATTAAATATTAAAACCACAAATAAATTCCACTGTGCTTTACAAACAAACTCTTGTTTCACTCTGCAAGCCCACAACCTAACAGGTTATGGGCCCAGAGTTGCGTATTTTGGACAAATAGTGGTTTTTTGGAAAAGTGGACTTGCCGAAGTGAACAAAGTGAGGTTAAAATACCGGGAACAAGGTATTGCCTATTGCGAGACTCACGTGTTCGATGCTACTACGCGATTGGCCGGCTCAAAATATCACGACATAATAGCGCGTTCTGATTGGCCGCCGATGACGCGATGGCATGTACTTCGACTTAGCTTGAAAAAAGAGACGCGGTTGTTCGGTTGCTCTGAGAACTTTACAGTAAAGTTTTATGTGTGTTTTAATGCAAATTATACAGATATTTGCATATTATTGTTCAAATAATAGTGACAATAATGGGGGAACACACACAATTAGCGTTCGAAAAGCTAGAAGGGAGGTCCAATTATGCAAATTGGAAGTTTGGAATGAAGATGGCTCTAATTCACGATAACCTCTGGAGCTGCATTGAACTGTCAACATCGTCTACTACAAGTACCAAACAAGACAGTGAGCAGTCAAGACTAGATCAAAGGGCTTTAGCGAAGATTTGCCTTATGGTCAAACCCTGTATATACCCCTACATTAAAGAATCTAAAACAGCACGTGAAGCTTGGGAAAATCTCGAAAAGACATTCGACGATCGAGGGCTTTCACAGCGTTTAACGTTAATGAGAAGGATATTGGGCGTCCGACTGTCGGAATGTTGTAGTATGGATGAATATGTTGGTGAAATTGTTAAAACTTCACAAAGACTAGCGGAGATGGGTGCTCCACTTGAAGATGAGCTGGTAGGTGTTATCATGCTCAGTGGATTAACATCAGAATATGATCCTATGGTAATGGCGCTAGAGAGCACAAACCAAAAAATCAGCAGTGACTTAGTGAAAGGAAAACTACTTCAAGAAAATACAGAAAGAAATTCTAAAGTAGAGAATGCATTATATAGTGGTTATAAAAAGAAGTTCATACCCAAAAAAGGTAGTAAAAAGCCTTTACGAGAAATTGTGTGCTTTCGTTGTAAGAAAATTGGACATTTTCAAAATAAATGCCCAAATAAAAGAGATAAAGAACAAAATGCACTTCATGTTTGCCTTACAGTGAGCGAAGACAAAAGGGATGAGTGGGTATTGGATTCAGGAGCTACAGCTCATATGTCATGTCGTCGAGACTGGCTTGAACACTATAAGCAAAAGATTTAACAGTCACAGTTGCCGATAACAATGAAATTGAATGCAAAGGAGTTGGTATTGCAAAAATTGATACCTATGACATTTTAAATGTTCTACATGTTCCTTCGCTGAAGACAAACTTATTGTCAGTGAATCAGATTGTATCAAAAGGTTTGATTGTTGTTTTTCAACAAAACAAATGTCAAATATTAAACAGAGATGGCTTTCATATCAAAGGAGATGTCATGTTGGAAGGATACAATGAAGGTGGTCTTTTTAAATTGAGAAGTATTGATTCAGCTATGTTAACTACTGAAAAGGAAGTTAAGAATCTGTGGCACAGAAGACTAGGTCATATAAATAGAATTAGTCTGAAACTACTATCTGATGGATTGGCTACTGGAATGAAATATTCAGAGGAGAATACTGAACCATGTGTGGCCTGTGTAGAAGGGAAAATGGCACGTTTACCATTTCCAAAGAGAAAAATGCCTAAGAGAGCTGAAGGTTTACTCGACCTTATACATAGTGATGTATGTGGGCCGATGCCAGAAAAGTCATGGAGTCATGCTAGATATTTTATGATTATGACTGATGATCACTCTAGAAAAATTTTTGTTTTCTTTTTGAAGAGTAAAGAAGATGTGAAAAATGCAATTATGAATTTTGTCAATAGGGTAGAAACTGAAATTGGCAAAAAAGTGAAGAAAATAAGAAGTGATAATGGCAGAGAGTATGTAAACAAGACTTTAGAGAATTATTTTCAATCAAAGGGAATTATTCATGAAAAGACAGTACCATATAACCCGGAACAAAATGGTCTAGCGGAAAGAGTCAATAGAACACTCACAGAAATGGCTAGAAGTATGATGAAACAAGGAAATTGCACTGATAGAATGTGGGCTGAAGCTGTAAATACAGCATGTTACCTGAAAAATCATTCTCCACATAAAGCTCTACCTGGTACAACCCCTGAACAGGTGTGGTCAAACAAAAAGGTTGATCTGAGTCACCTCAGAGTATTTGGCTGTGTTGCATATAACCATGTGCCAGACCAGCTGAGGCGTAAATGGGACTCGAAGAGCAAGCCATTAGTCATGGTTGGATATGATGAAGAATCTAAAAGTTATAGATTGATGGATCCCGTTTCTCACAGTATAGTGAAAGGCAGAAATGTAAAATTCTTTGAGAATACATATTGGTCATGGAAGAATATGAATGGGAAAGATAGCTTACCAATGTTGGATGTACTACCTCAGTGTGACAGCTCAAACTCAAGCATGCCTGAACAGGATGTTAATCAAAAAAGTGATGATGAGTTTAGTAGTGCTGCCAGCGACGAGGAGCCTGTGCTGCCTGTACCGAGTTGTGCTCAGGCACCTGCTGCTGTGCCCATGCAAGGGTGTAAGGATGTTGCAGAGGCTTCTGCTGGGGCATACCCGCAGAGGTCAACACGAGTGCGTAAGCAAACACAGTTCTTTGCTGACTATGTTACATATATGGCAGTGGTAAGTGATCCTATTTCTGTTAAAGAGGCTATGATGAGAGACGATTGTGATAAGTGGAAAAGTGCGATGGAAACTGAGTATAACTCTTTGTGTAAAAATAACACATGGACTCTTGTAAATCGACCAAGTGACATTAATATAGTGCGTTGTAAATGGGTATTCAAAGTAAAGGAATTATCCGATGGACAAATTAAATATAAGGCTAGGTTAGTTGCTATGGGCTTCACCCAAGAGTATGGTATAGATTATATGGAAACATTTTCTCCAGTTGTCAGAAACTCTACTTTAAGATTGATGTTTAGTATTGCAGTTTATAAAAATTTACAAATTTACCATTATGATGTTGAGACTGCATTCCTGCATGGAAAGCTGGAAGAAAATATTTTCATGGAACAGCCTGAAATGTTCATAAAACCTGAAGATGAGTCAAAAGTGTGTTTACTTAATAGAGCAATATATGGACTGAAACAATCCTCAAGAGTTTGGAATCAGTTAGTTGTAAAAGTGTTAACAGATTATGGTTTCAAACAGTCCATACATGAACCTTGTATATTTACAAAATTTGAAGGTGATATTATAGTCATAATAACCTTGTATGTAGATGATTTCTTAATTTTTACTAGTTGTGTTTTAGAGAAAGAAAAACTTAGTAAAATGTTGAGTGATAATTTCAATATTAAAGATCTGGGATTAATTAAAAATATCCTTGGAATCAGGATTGAAAGGGATAATAAAGGAATAAGTATTGATCAAAAGGGATACATATTGAGTTTATTAAATAAATTTGAAATATCAGAGTGTAAAAGTGTTAAAACACCACTTATACCTAACGTAAGATTAGAAAGATCTGAAACAGTTGATTATACTTTACCATATCAAGAGTTGATTGGAAAATTGATGTATCTTGCTATAAACAGTAGACCTGATATTGCTTATTCAGTGAATTTTATGAGTCAATTTAATACTTGTTATAATTCTGTACATTGGAACCATTTAAAGAGAGTTCTTAGATATTTAAAGGGTACTATAGACTATAAACTTAGATTCAATTGTAATAAAAATTTTGAATTAGTTTGTCATGTAGATGCAGATTGGGCTAATGACTTGGATAGAAAATCTTATAGTGGAATACTGTTTACTTTAGGTGGAAATCCTATTCATTGGGCTGCTACTAAACAAAGATGTATTGCACTCTCTACTACTGAGGCAGAATTTGTATCCATGTGTGAAGCTGCTAAGGATGCAATTTATTTCAAAGAGTTGATACAGGAACTTGGTATATATGTTCATTATATTAAAATGTTTAATGATAACCAAAGCGCTTTAGCCTTGTTTAGCAGTGGATACAGGTTTAGTAACCGCACTAAGCATATAGGTGTTAGGTTTTACTTTGTTAAGAACCTCATTGAACAGGGTGTAATTAAAATTGAATATAAACCATCAGAACATATGTTAGCAGATGTTTTCACTAAGAGTCTTAGTAATATAAAACTTGTGTTATGCTGTGAAGGCATGAGGTTGACAGATTAAGGGGGAGTGTTAGATATTAATCTGGCAACCATGCCATATATTTTAAGAAGTAAAAGACTGTCAATGGTCAGTCTATATTTTGTCTATGTTTGTTGTTGTCAAGTTACCGCTGTCTCGCTGTGTCCGTATAAAAGTGTTTATAAAATTAAATATTAAAACCACAAATAAATTCCACTGTGCTTTACAAACAAACTCTTGTTTCACTCTGCAAGCCCACAACCTAACAGTGACCAGGTTCTAGTCTCCATTTAGAGACCAGCAGTGCATTTGTAGCACCTTTGGTGGTGTAAATGTCTATAGGCGATGGTAGCCGCTTTCCATCAAGTGAGCCATCTGCGTGTATGTTGAACTCAGGCAATAAAAAATAAAAAAAACTGCCGTTTAAAAGTCAGTCAATACAGGAATCATTATATATACAAAAAAAACACACTTCTCCCTCCAAAACAAATGCAGAATAGCACTATGATATGAAATAATTCATGGACATCATAGAATTTCTTTGAAGCCGCTAATGCTCAATGCAACAATGTGCAACATGCCTGTTTAAAAGTTTTTCTAAAGAAAACCACTTACTATGGAATATTGATTTTTCTTCGAGAGGTTTGTCATCATCCACTTTGCCCTTTTTCTGCCTTTTTGCTAATATCTCTTCAAGTTCCTTTGCCTCATCACCTTCAGGTTTCATTATTCTGGAAAATAATTTAATTGAATAAAATTATGCATGCAATATGCATGCATATGCAATGCTGGGCCAGACATATAATGAGAGATAATAAATACAAATGGACACGAAAAATACCCCAGAGACGGTAAAAGGCGAAGAGGAAGACAATACAAGAAGTGGGAGGACGATCTTAAACGAACAGCAGGAACATTGTGGTCCAAAACCTGCAAAGACAAGGATAAATGGCCAGCAAGCAGCTTGAGGGAGGCCTTTGTCGAAGGACAAGCTGAGAGGGAGACAAAACTAGATACCAATTAGCGGATTAGGTTTTGTTATTTGTTTTTTCAGCAATAAAGGCTATTTTTATTTTATTTACATTGCATTGAAAGGCATAAATCTTAAAAAGAAAATTCAATAAATATTTAGCTATTTAAATTATTCAGCTGTTCTACAAAGCCACATTTGACATCTAATAAATTGATATTAGTAGTGATGTGAAGTATCGATACTGATAACATTAAACATTAATATAGGATCACTCTTTGCCAAATCAATCAAAATAACAGGATTTATTATTTTAAAAATAAATTTTATGTTTCCTTGCCTTTTTATATTTAAATGTAGAAAATATGCATAACATAATTGTGATTAATATATAAACTTTTCGACTATACATCAATCTCCAGGTCAATACTATTGAAAACAAAAAAGTGTTGATAAACATAATGTTGTCATGAGTTAAGTTTCTAAATAATTATGGCATTTAATGTGATATGGAATTATTTTGATAAGTAGGATATGCTCGCGATTTCTTACACACACACTTATCTTAAAATTCCCGCGGGTTTCCCAGCAAAATATCACACATTTTATTACATTCAGTTTGCTATTAATCAGTAAAAAATCATATTGGATTGGTTTTTGTTTTATTTCAGTCATTTTAAATAATTCCCAGAAAAATACCCACAGGGAATAAGTGGTGCAGATTTTAAGTCTAAGAATTTGCTGTTGATCAGGGAAAACCAGATCCAAATCGGCTCAGTAGTTTATGTGAACACGGAACAAAAAATGTATAATAAATAATGCATTGTGTTCTCCATCATTTATATAGTTTATTCCAGTTGTTTTCTTTTAATAGCTTCAACGTACTGATATGTCATGTCTAAAATTTTATAATATTTTAGACATTACATTCAGTTCCTCAGTATTTATATGAAACCAAAAATGGGGCTACTTAGAATGGCTCAAGTATAGACAAGAAAATAAATTACCTCCTCTCACCCTCATAACCTCCCCAGGGTCCCAAGAAGCCAACAACATCCTCAGGATTATCATTTTTAGTTCTTTTCTTTTTATCCAGTGGTCTTTTCTTTATTGTCTCAAACACTGATTTGCCTTCCGTCTCTGGTGGTGGTGCAATCATTGCTGATACTGAAAATATCAAACAAATTTTGTGAATATATGTAAATACCTACTTATTAAATTGGGAATTTAGATTAAAGAATATAACAATAATATATAATCGGCAGACAAATATACACATTGCAAATTAAGCAAATATCACTTCTGTTGTGTGGATAATGTACAACGGACTACTCTGGGGCCAATCCTAGACACCCTGATCATAGTAAATAATGAAAAGTTTACATTTTCAAAATTCACCATACTAGGCAACAAACCTGTAGCATCTGCATAGCAGAGAGGTAGGATGGCAGTGGCTTAACACACTCAACCACGGAGGCTATCAATACATATAAAATAAAATAAGCCTTTATTTTGACATAAGTAGATACTCATAATAAAGAATATTTCATTACTTTTAAAATCTAGATCAGTAGCCAGTAGACAGCTTGTCTTTGACATAGACCTCCTCAAAAGACACCCATCTTCCCGAAGTCATAGTAATCCTATTATCTTCTTTATGGCATCTCTCATTTCTCAGTTCCCCATGAGAATAATTTTCTTTTAAAGTGTTTGAGAGGTTATTCTTTTATTGATTAGGTAATTAAGGACAGGTATTCAAATATATACTTTTATTGTTATTACTGCAATATTTTTGTGACTTAATGCAGTCCTATGCATAGGAATTATTAAGAGTAAATACACTTCCAAAAAATGACCTTCACATTTGAATATAGGTATTGTTACTAGTTGCCGGACTCAATGCCTTTAGAATTACTATAGAATTTATTAGAACTATACAAACATGTATAACACAGGTACAAATATATTAACATGCACAAAGTCCGTGACTAAATAGATTACCGAATGCAGTACACACATTTTGTATCGCTTGTGCTTATCGTTCGACTGCTGATCTCTCCATTGGGGCATTGCTTTAAACTGCACAAATACAATATGTCTCTCGGCCACATAGACTGAATTTCTTACGACCTCACCTGGCTAATGACTATCATAAAAGATTACAATATGCAATGGGCTATTTTTCTAATTACAAATTTTAAACACAAAGTAAACAAAAGAAGTCAAAATTCCACCAACGGCAATAAAACGTGTACAGGTCGGCTGGTGTGAATTAGCTTTTTTCAGTGCTAAGGTTGTAACAGTATATTTACAATATATAATGAGACTCACCAACAACAGCATCAGGCTCTGCACCACCATCTGTTGACGGGTCCACAGCATAACCATAACTTGTAAATGTTCTTCGTTGATTTTCAAACTGAAAATCACTTATGTGTGCCATCTCAACATAACCAGAAAGCATATTTCTGGTTGCCTTCATTTGTTGTGTTTGAAATGGATTTTCTGGACCAAATGCTGGTGCATACAGCTCTTCATACTTTGGATTGTGCATTAATTCTTGATTATTTGGTATTAATACTCTAGTGTCATCATTGTTCTGAAATAATTTAATGAGCTATATCATACTAGCTGACGCGGCAGACATGGTCCTGCCCGGAAAAGCTTCAATTGACATGCCGACAGCACGCCACCTACTGGGTCCAATTGTGAACCAACTCAGAAACCTTTGGCTCATGCACTACAATTTTGCTAAAGATCATCACATGATCAAATGTATAGTTTAAAATTCTATAAAAAACATACAGACAAACATTCATTATTATATATCAAGATTCATTACTATGACATTGTTTTCTAGGTGTTTGTATTCTTTATGTAGGAAGCAAATCTATGTATTAGTTAAGTGCAGAAGGTTTGTTGGTGACTACTAACTATTATTGTACTGTACTACTTAATATTATTGTATATTCTTTTGTAAAGTATATACAATAATAAATTTATTGCAACAACTATTTATGTAAACTTTTTTAGTCTCTTTTGTTACGGTGTGACATCAGGTGCCTATCGGTAAACTTTCTGCACACAGGTAGTACATCAAGGTGCCTTTTGTATTAATAAGAAGCAAAAGGTTTTAACACAGAAACAGCCCAGCCACTTAGGTTATTTATAGGATAAAGCCTCTTTATCTATACTAATATTATAAATGTGAAAGTTTGGATGAATGTTTGTTGCTCAATCAACAAATTAACAAGAGCGTAGCGGCGGGTAAAAGCTAGTAACAAATTAACAGAGGAAAATATAGAGCAATCATTATCGTGCTAAAAAGTTTTTAAAATTATGTTAATGTACTCTCAACTTAATAATGTACTCATTAATTATACTCACGGTGGGTACAACAACGGGCGCAGAACATACTTGGATGCTCTTAGCTACTGATAAACTAGGATCAACAGGTTTTAAATGCGTCAACAAACCCTCATTACTATATTGGTTTCTGTTTTCTGAATCATTAACATCTTCATCTTCAGAACTGCTTCCATAGTTTTGTATGTTTAACATTATTATTTTATTTTGAAAGAGATCTTATAATTAAATTACACCAAAAATAAAGAAAGTTCTATTATTTACAACAAACAGCCAGCAGACATTTTATGACATTTATAATTGATATGTGTGTGACATTGACATTATGGTTATAACATTTTTTTAACTTTCAACCTTCGATTTCAATACATATAGGGCGTTCCACTAGTAACGCACAACGCCCAAAATGCTCAGTTAGCCGTTCCACAAGGCGACCGCGAGCGTTGCGGTCGTGGCGAAAACGTCACTAATGACGTCATCATTTTCGATCATATAACGCTCACAACCACCCATGTCAAAAGGTGGGTTGAAGTGGGCGTTGACCACAGAGCATAATGCTCTGAAGAATTAAATTCTCTCTTGTTAAAATACGTTGACAAAGGCGCGAATTTTGAAACAAAGATGGCGAATGAGAAAATATCTTTCTTTATAAATTTTTTAAAATTAATTTTAATGTATTTTGAACAGCCATCTATCATTTTCCTTTATTTGTTATTTACATAATTGATTTCTAATCAGTTTTCATTATCGTTGACTTGAATATAACTATATAATTAATGAGAAATTCATTGTTTGTAGACATAGCTTTTGCTGCAGAATTATACGAAAGAGTTATAACTCAGAATGCAGAATTATAGATAGACAGATAGATAACTAAATGTATTTCTTGAAAGTCTAAAGTGGCTTTTAAATTCTTCATCTGAATAACGATCGACTACATTTTCATATTGTGTAATACGTGGCCGGAGATCACGTTTTTTAGTATTACGTTTTTCTAAAATTATCCCCCCACTCTTCATCTGAGCTAAACGAATTGCTTTCCTCTGAATCATTACCGCGATGAAGTAGCCGATACCCAATTGAACCAATTAAGGACATTTTGTTTAAATATCTAAAATAATATGTCTTTTAACATAAATCAGTCAACCCTACACTTTGAAAAAGGCGCGATTTTCATATCAACCAATGACATTTGCGTATGACATTAATGACATCAACGCTCCACAACCCGTTCCACTAGCTTTTATGATTATAACGTCCGCAAGCAAGTGGAACGGGAAAAATCGCGGTCGTGAACGTGGTCGTTGTGAGTCCCTGATGGAACGCCCTAATAATGAGTTCATAACCATTACCAAATATTTAGTGAAAAAGCGCGGGAAACTTCCGAAATTGGCGGTCGTGTTTTTTGTAGAGAAAATTTAATTAATTGATATCGTGAGAATTCAGTGGAGATATTTATTATTATTGCTTAAGTAGTTTATCTAGTAGTCATTTATTGTATATATTAATATATTAGTGTCTCTTTTAGTGCGGTAAGTTAGTTTTCTTTTTTATTATGGGGGTTGATCCCCCTGACGACCCCGGCGGAGGCCGGGATCGTTTTCAAGTGCCTCAAGTAGGGATGGAAGTGATAATTGATGATACATCGTCCATGGACACAGACGGATCTTTCCAGCAACTTTCTGCTCAGCAGAAATCGGATAGGAAACGTGTGAGAGCCTTGCGTAAAGTATGCAAACAGTGCAATAAAAAGCGTAAGAAGAAGGACGGGAAAAACATTTCTATTGTTGGCGGTTGTAATTGTGTTGATTCTGACGACAGCAAACGACCCCTTTTATCAACTATACCTGATACTCTTCCTCCACCAACCATCACTACCACCGAACCTACAACCCACCAACGTCAATTTGCTAGAAAATATGTATCTACAGATCTTGCTCCATATGCAGTGTATGTACAAAAAGAAGAATCTTCTCCTGCTGATCCTGTCACACTTCATCCAATACAGTTTGGCAGTTTTCTAAAGAAAAATAATTTTAAAAATATTGTAAATGGAAGTTTAAAGAGGATCGGTAGGAATAGATTGTCGTTAGCTTTTTCTTCCTATATTGATGCTAACACATTTATAGATAGCCAATGCCTCTCTTCCCACAAGTTCACAGCTTACATTCCAACATTTAATGTTACAAGAATGGGTGTCGTAAGAGGTGTACCTACGGACTGGTCTGAACAGGAGATTATGGAAAATATCTGCGTTCCTATAGGGTGTGGAAAAGTAATTAAAACTAGACGAATAAGGAGCAAAAAGTTTATTAATGGTTCTTCTCAATTTACTGACACTGAAACAGTGATTTTAACTTTTGACGGACAAATTTTGCCCAAACGAGTATTTATGTGTTACACTCCATTGGCTGTTGATCTATACATTTATCCGACTATACAGTGTTACAACTGTTGCCGATTTGGGCACACTAAACTTCAGTGTCGTTCAAAACCTCGGTGTTATAAATGTGGACAAGGTCATACTGGTGACTCTTGTACAATAGAGCCAGAAGAAGGGTCATGCTGTCTGTGTTCTGGATATCATTTTGCTACCAATAAGGTATGTCCTGAATTCTCTAGACAAAAGAATATAAAGGTGTCAATGGCCCAAAACAGTATTTCTTATTTAGAGGCTTCCAAGCTTCATCCAGCTGTTAATAGATCTTTTGCTGATGTTCTTAGAACTTCTCAACATAAACAGTCCTTAGAAGAGAGTGTTAAACCTTCAACCTCTATTTCTACATCATCCAGCTCATATAAGAAAACTGTTTTCCTCAAGCCTCGCGTTCCACCTAAGTTATCAGCTGGGTACGATCGCACTACACATGCATCTCTGATAAAGGAGTATGACATTCCTCTTTCTTCCCCAAATGGTACTGCCCTCAAAAAAGATAATGCACCAAATGAAAAAACAAATCAATCCATAACAGATTTAATTCTGTATCTTATTGAGCTTTTATCAAAATCCAATTTAATTCCTTTCAATTCTATACCGTCCCACGTTGCACAACAAATTGAAAATACTGTTTCCCCTAACACCAATAATGGATCAAGTACTCCTACAGTGGAATTGTAGAAGTGCTATTGACAAAAAATCTGAAATTATTTTTTTAGTAAACAAATACAATCCTTCCATAGTTTGTCTCTCAGAAACATGGTTGGTACCTGCATATTCTTTTAGAATATCAGGTTTTAATACTGTTAGAAGGGATAGAGCCTCTGATAGGCATGGCGGTGTTGCTATCCTTATCAATAACTCTGTCCCCTACAAACTTTTTTCTCTTCCCCCATTAAGTGATGGTATTGAAGCCATTGCTATTACTGTAAATAATATTTGTATAGTTTCTGTATATATCCCTCACCCTTCTGTATCTTTGTATAGTGAACTAAGTGATATGTTACAATCATTACCAAAACCTTTTCTAGTTCTAGGCGATTTTAACTGCCAACACCAGGCATGGGGAGGTTCATCTAGAAATAATTTTTATGGTGAAGAAATGTTAAATATTCTAGATTCACTTAACTTATGCCTTTTAAATGACAGAATTCCAACACGACGTACTCGACCTGATGAAGAGCCCAGTGCACCAGATTTGTCAATATGTTCTCCAAATTTAGCTAGTATACTTTCTTGGTTTGTTCACCCTTCTACATGCGGCAGTGATCATTTTCCTATTACTATTACTTTTCCTTCTTTACACCCAAATATAACTCAGAAACCTAAACCCCGTATGAAATATATATTGCCAAATAACTGGTCAATATTTAGTCAGGAAGTTGAAAATAGAATTTCTAATCTCCCTTCTATCTGTCCTGGCAATGAAGCAATTTGTTCTGATGCTTTAACTAAACTTATGACTGAGGTTGCGGATGCATTATTCCCAATTAAAAAAGGTGGATCCAGTAGAATACCATCCCCGCCTTGGTGGGATAGAGAATGCACAGAGGCCATTAAAAAAAGAAAAGAAGCTGAAAAAGTTTATTCACGTTCAATGACATCTGACAACTTTGAGCTGTATAACCAAGTAGCATGTGATACTCGTAAACTTTTAAAAAGGAAGAAGTTTGAAGGATGGAGAAATTTCTGTTCTAATATCTGCCCAGATGTTAATGCTTCAATTGTTTGGCAAAATATTAAAAGATTTAGAATGGGTATTATTAATTCATCGTCTAAAGGTAGCTTGTCACCTAAACTGGCTGAACAATTTCTTGACAATTTAGCTCCTTCCTCAGTTCCTGAGTTGCAAATGCAATGCTCATTCCCTATTTCAGTTCCCAATAATGCCTCAGCACTCAATGCCCCATTCTCCATGCCTGAATTGAAAGGCATTTTAACAAGTTTAAAAGATACCTCACCCGGTCAAGATGGGATTCCCTATTCTTTCTTCTGTAATAGCAGTGACATAACCTTAAGTTATTTTTTAAATGTTATAAATTCCGTTATGTCTTCTGGTTGCATTCCAGAGTCATGGAAGTCTCAAATAGTTATACCCATATTAAAACCAAAGAAATCACCTTCTGATGCATCTTCTTACCGGCCTATTGCCCTGTCTTCTGTGCTGGCTAAGTTAGCAGAACACCTAGTCAAGAATAGATTAGAATGGTTTCTAGAAAGCAATGGACTTCTTTCTGAAAGCCAGTTTGGCTTCAGAAAAGGTAAAAGTACTTCTGACAGTTTGAGTATCCTTGTCACTGATATTAGAGTGGCCTTTTCAAATAATAAATCGGTCCTTTCTGCTTTTCTGGACATCAAAGGTGCCTATGATAATGTTATAATTTCTATTCTTCACAAAAAATTAAATTATCTTAATGTTCCAGAAATGCTTACTTCCTTTATAATTGGAATGTTGTCAGAGAGATATATTAACATTAATATACAAGATGGTTCTCAGTTATCTAGATGTATTTGGAAGGGTTTACCTCAAGGCTCAGTGCTAAGTCCCATACTTTATAACATATACACATTTGACTTAGAAATAGCTTTAAACCATTCAGTTCACATTTTACAATATGCAGATGATCTACTACTGTATAGTTCAGATCAATCTTTTTCTAAATTATGTAATTCTCTTACCATATCTCTTGAGTTACTGAAGGGCTGGCTTGATGACAATGGCTTAGAACTATCTGTTCCTAAAAGCACTTTAGTTCTTTTTTCTCGTAAACGCACTTCTCCTGAAGTTAATATTATTTATGATAATATTTTTATGCCTGTTAGCACTCAATGTAAATTTTTGGGAGTTGTATTAGATACTAAGCTAACTGGTATTCCACATTGTGAATATGTTGCAACCAAGTGTGAAAATAACATCAATATCTTGAAATGTCTCACGGGTGTATGGTGGGGTGCTCATCCCTTCTCTTTGAGACTAATATACAATGCCTTAATAAGAAGTGTAATCGATTATGGCTCCTTCTTGTTAGAACCCTGCAGTACTGCTGCTTTGAATAAATTAGACAAAATTCAATCTAAATGTTTAAGAATTGTCTTGGGAGCAATGAAAACTAGTCCAATTAATTCTATGCAAGTGGAATGTGTTGATCCCCCTCTGCATCTTAGAAGGCAGTTTCTCTCAGATAATTATTTATTCCGCTGCATACAATCTGGTAACCATCCATTATTATCCAAATTGAGATCCCTTTCCAATGAGATTACCTCATCTAGTTATTGGTCCCAAAAGTCCTCTCCTTGCTTAATTAAAAGCTTTCATAAATTGTTATCTATTGAAGCCCCTATTCACAACTCGAAACGTTTTCCTCTCTACACTTCTGAATATGAAGCTCTGATTGTTAAGCCTGATGTTCGTCTGAATTTGGGCATAAGTAAAAGAACTTTTGAATCTTGTCATGCTTTCAACTCTGTTTTGAATTCTGAATTCAACAGTGCTAGTGACAACTGGCATCATATTTTTAGTGATGCGTCCAAACGTTCCACAGATGGTATGGTGGGGGTTGGGATGTATCACTCACAGTATGATATAGTTCAAAAGGTTAAATTACCTCCAGAAACCTCAGTTTTTACTGGTGAATGTTTGGGTTTGTATATAGCAGTAGAATATATCCTTCTTTTAAAATTAAAAAAGACAGTTATCTTTTCGGATTCAATGAGTGCTCTTCAATCTTTAAGTAAATATCTATTTAAAACTAAACTTGTTAGCCCGTTAATTGTAGAAACTCGAAATTTGATTGTAAAATGTATACAAAGCGGTTATTCTGTTATTTTTGCGTGGATACCAGGTCACACTGGCATACGAGGAAATGAGAGAGCTGATAGGCTTGCTAATGATGCTACCGCCTGTGGCGATAAGGCTTATTACAAAATATACGCTCATGACCTCGCAGCCCTACCCAAAATGTACCTACATAGTTCATGGAGCAAGGTGTGGTCTAATCTCTCTAATAATAAAGGCAGATTTTATAAATCAGTTCAATCTGAAATTCCTTTAAAACCTTGGTTCTCCAAATTGACGTTGGGCAAAAGGGTGTCCAGTATCTTAACTCGAATGAGAATAGGTCATGTTTGTACATCTGCCCATCTAGCTAAGTTTGGTTTAGTTAACAGTGAATTATGCGAATGTGGTGAAGTGGAGGATGTGAATCATATTTTCCTGAACTGTACGAAATACGACCATTCACAGCTCTTCCAAGGTCTCACACAGCTCCTCATCCCTTTACCCACTTCTATCCAAATCCTTTTATCATCAAATAATAATTTCATTTATCGTTTATTAGGTATGTTTATTGTAAATAATGATATTAAGATTTAATTTTTTTTTCTTATTTAACTATTTATTTATTTTCATTAATAATACATTTGTACATAAATATATAATATTTAACTATATTCTTTCCATTCTATTCCTTCTCTGAACCTCTCCTTTTCCAAATTCCGTTGTTTATGCGGTTTTTTTTGTATTTTAATAAAAGTTTCCTCGTTTTAATTCTACAGTAAAAGTAAAAACTCTGTCCTATATATATGACACTGAATACGTTGAATAAGTTCATAAAGTTTATCAAGATTTGTTGTTGGCTCAACGCTAACCGCGGAAGCCATTAAAGAAGAAAAAAAAAAAAAAAAAAAAAAAAAATATTTAGTTCTTATAAGTACTGGTAATACTAATTAAAATTATAAGAAAATAAATGTAAATTTTTAATGAAATCGAATAATAATTGTTATCGATATGAATTCACGTTACCAACAAAGTAATTATTTTTTTGACAGCAAGCAAGACCACAAAACGGAGCTACCAACTATTCAGCGCAAATAGTCAGGTGATGAGTTCTTGTGACAGCTAAATTTTCCAATAATATTCCTAAAAATCCAATAAAAACACAGAAAAATGGCCCTACACGCTGCTGTTAAAGGAAAGCTAATCAGCGTTATCGGAGATGAGGTGAGTAAATCTTATATTAATAAATAAAGTAATATCCCAACGGCAAGATATTGGTCTAAACTTTAACGCCACAAATTTTATTTAATTATTCCGTTTATTTGTTAAAATTAATTACAAATTGTCTTTGTTAATGTTTCAGGACACATGCGTGGGCTTTCTTTTGGGCGGTATCGGAGAAATCAATAAAAATAGACACCCAAATTTCATGGTGGTAGACAAGAGTAAGTCTCAAATTTATACAAAGCAAAACAATGAAAACAATGTTTAGATAATTTCTAGTATGAGATACAACTTTTTAGAATAGTGTTAATTAAAAAAGCGTTTATCAATTGATTTTACTTATCTCCAAACTATGAAATAATCAAATCCTGTATAAAATTTGTAAACCATACCTGTAAAGATTTCTTTATGTATAGTTCGGGTGTGGTTTACATATATGTCCCCGTAATCATAAGTAACGAGGGGGAGAGGGGGAAAGCTTACTCCTTCTGCAACTCCTATGTGGCGGAAATGTATAGTTCCTGAGTTATTAATGTTTTTGTCAATCCAATCTCACTTCTGTTTTTCACTTATATATAAGATAAATAGTGAATGGTTACCAGTCGGGTCTACGCATAACCTAACCTAACCAACTGTTTAAATCTCCACATATTTAAATTTTCGGATACATACAAATGTACACTTTCTGGTGCACAAAAAAGTCTCATCAACAAATTACCAGATCATTGTCGTGAATTTTAAACTTCAATAATTAATTGAATGTCTTTTTTCCACTCAAAACCAATTTCAGTTGTTATAAATAAGTCTTAAATATATTCCTAAACACAATAACCATTAAAATCATCCAGGAAATCATCTGGGGATATATATATGTAAACCCAACCCTATAGTTCTGCCTGAATATATTTTATTCAAATTAATTTAAGCATTTTTAAAATAGATATTCAAATTCAAAAATAAAATTATAATAGTATAACTACTTCCTCTTAAGAATACACAAAGGCTAAGAACATTTATTTTGTACTTTTTATGCAATTTTAACTATCAGGGTTAATTTATATTTTATACTGAACTCATACAATTAAAAAAAAATATCTTTAATAATTATTACACAAATACAAAATAAATATAATCGGCAGACAAACACACATATTGTATTATCCCCAAATTAAGCAAGTTATGCGTGTGTTACAATGCACTACTCTGTGGCTGATCCCAGACTATAGTAAATAACGAAGACAATATGTGTCTGAAATGTACTATACCAGAAATTAAACCCGGAGCCTTCGCGTTGCAGTGAGGTAGGCTGGCAAAGGCTTAGCCTGCTCAACCACAGAGGCCATCGTGTATTTATTTATAAAGTTAATTTGCTCACTATGTATTTCACTTTTTGACAAAAAAGAATCTTTGGGGTACTGGTGTATTTCAACTTAGTGTAATTTAAGTTAAGTTTTTATTCTCCTAAGAATTTGTTTACTTCTTTAATCATAAAGTGAAATATATCGCCTGTCCCTATTAACAGAGTCAGATCTGCAAATCAGCAATTTTACAGGAGAGCGCTCCGAAGTTAAAATTGCTTATATTTTTATTACTACAAGAACTAAATTTAAAAAAAATATATTTTATGTTAATATATGTTCCAGAGCTTATTTGCAATGCAATTAAATAACATTTTTACTTATCTAAATATTTGAAAAGCTAGTAATGGCTTTGTTAACCGAACATAAGTCATCATGATTTGTCGGATCTGTCACATCCAACAAAGTTACATGGGCAAACATATTTATTATTTGTAAGAAGTGCCACATACAACATTGTTATTAGTAAATCCTATTCAAATTTATGTCGTATTTAAATTGATATTATAAATTGAACACAATTTTAATACATTTTTAATAAATTTGTTTCCCAAATAACAAACAATCAAACATAATTGACAATTTAGGAACAAAATGAAAACAATCTTTGTCATAACATTTGTAAAAGTCTATCTGTATGAATGGCACTTAATAATCACATTTCAGGTTCATTAGCTTAGATAATCAGTTTTAGTAATTGCTTTTTTACAAAAATATAAAATAAAATATTCTTAATCTTATATTGGAAAATGTTATCTAAAAATCAATAAAAACAAAAAAATACGCTGTTACTCTCAAAACAAACAGTTTACAAAATAATCTCTCTAAAACATCATCAATCACAATAATTTTACTACAGTAGTTAAAAGTTTAAAGAACAACGAAATATTTCATTCATATTAAAATCAGTCTTCTATATTAATCAGTCATCTTCTGAAAGTATCTCTCGAGCATTGTTACAAAATTTTAAGTTTTCATAAAAGCTATGGTACTCCTCCGGAATTATTCCATTTTGACACAAATTCATTAAATCTTTATGTTTATTACGACTGATAAGATCTCCATCTCCATTATAGGCTTGCTTGATTTGAAAACGCAGACTTTCCTTCTTCTGTCGGAATGGTCTTATTATTGTATACATGACAAATGTCACAAAGATCTTTCTTAGGTTTGTGAAAACCTATATTGTAATTAGCATTTAATATATCACGATATTGTCGTTTAGTTAATGCTTTGCTACCATATTTATCAGCATCAAACCATTCGCAATACAAAGAAAACACCCGAGATGCACTTTTCACCCCTTCCAAGTACAATTTATTTGAATTTTGTCGAACATAGTGAGATTCCACTAAAGGAAATGAGTTTACATGATCACACATATCTGATCATCTGATCATATCATCATCTATTATCCGTTTCTTGTGTTCATATTTACCACGTTTATCTTCCATTACATTTATTTCTGCGTCGTACTTTTTCCATGCCGTAGATATAATTCGCTCCCCTGTAGTTATTGTTATAAACATTGTCTTGCATACTTTGGTTTTTTGTTCCTCCACATTTGGAAGAAAATAGCGGAATGTCTTTTACCCTCAGTAGTTTGACGGCGTTTTGGTACGTTTTCTGTGTATTGAAGCACAAACTCCTTTGACGATCACCGAGTTTCCAAAAGTTTTCAAAAACGTTCATGCGCTGTCTTTCACTGGATTTAGTAGAACATCTTAAACGACATTTTCCATAACATACTTCTTGTAACTGCTTTTCTTGTACTTGTGTTCCTCTATGGTTAGTAAAACCCTTTCCTTGATTCTTTAAAGATTTTCTCTTAGTTACCACCCAATCCTCTTTATGTTGAAGTTTTTTCTTTCCTTTATCCGTTTTAAATCTGGACTGGCGAGTTTGAAAACTTTTCGTGGAGGTAGATGTATAAACACTTGTGGTAGAAGTCATAGAAGGTGTAGGGAGGTTTCCATACAAGTCATCACTAGTCAAGATTGGCGGGTCTTTGTTTTCAGTAAGGGTTACACAGAAAGCCTCATTGCAGGTTTGATGCATAGGTGATCGCATAGGAGTTATTTCTATAATGTCATAGTCACAAGCAATATTATCTTGGGATTGTGTAACAGAATTAGACGAGGTGGAAGCAATAGGCTCATTAATTCGTGGTTATCGAAGGGCTCATTCTCATTAAGTACATCTCCAAGCAACTCATGCAGCTGAATCAATTCATTGCTATTAGGTGCTGGAGATTCTCTATTAACTAGGAAAAAAAGAAAAAATTAAGCTTTAAGCAATAAACAACAAAATATAATCTGTCATTAAGTAACAGTTTTTTGGTTAATTAGCATGAAAATATGACAGTAAAATCAAGCCAGTGTCACATTAGGCAATAAATTATAGTTAGTGAAGTGCTAATACAAAGTTTAAATATGCAGAACTATTAAGTTAAGCCTTTTTTATACCACAATCGTCACATAAAATATATTATCTATCGTGCAACAATGCAACATGTACCATATCCCACAAAAAAGTAAAACAAAAAAGTTGTGAACATTGTATGAAGTACCACTTTCAACAAATTAGATGTTTTATGGAACAAACAAAAAAGCCAGTTGTGGTACTACCGTCATACATAACATCACAAATGGCAATTAACAATGTAGGAAGTATCACATACGACAAATTGGTCAAATATTCCAACGAACAAGAAAGTCGGATGTGGTACTACCGACATAGTTTACATTCTACAAGACCGTAAATAATGTTGTATATGGTACACCCGACAATATCAATCGGAAAATGTAATATATATTATCAATTAAGTAATATTATAATAATAACAAAAAACCTTTACGCAATAATATTTGCGCCAAACTAGCTCGTGACAAGTGCATGTTCCTCTAACATAGTCCGTACTGGCACATCCGCGTGCGCATACCCCCCTCGCGCCCCGCTAATAATGTCGAGAGTTAACATTCGTCATTGTTAATGGGAAATGGTGGCATATACGACATTGTTAATGTGGCTATTTTAAAAACTATGAGGAAAAATTACCTTTTAGTTGCTGCTATTGAAAAACAATGCTTTTATAGGGTCATTAGTGAAATAAAACCAAAATCGCGAAAATTGCATATCCTACATTGTTAATAGGGACAGGCGATATATGAATAAATAGGTCTTTTTTGTCAAATTACTTTTTTTAATCATTATCAACAAATTAAACTTCATTTATTTTATTTGAATGTAAATCCACATTCAAATAAATTTAAACACAATTCAACAACTTCAAATCATTTAGATTTATAATTTATTAACAAACAAAGAAACATGAAGCATGAAAAGCATAACTTTTGTGATATTTCTTTGTTTTCTTAACCATGCGAAATACACTCATAAACTGTATTGCTTGGGTATTAATACAGCACTTGTAATTCCCAGACACAGCTGTGAGCGAAATTGAGGAATGCTTCAAGAGATTCGTCAAGCGGGATGACATTGATATCATCCTCATCAACCAGAACGTTGCTGAGTTGATACGACATGTGATTGATGCCCACACTGCCCCAGTGCCATCCGTACTTGAGATCCCGTCAAAGGATCATCCATATGATGCTAGCAAGGATTCAATCTTACGTCGTGCCAAGGTAAACTACTAGATTCAAAATATTAACAGTCCTCCTCCTTGAATTATATTCTTCATTCCTGAGAGTTGTGAACTTTCATCAGTGAGGTTAGTTTTCTTGGGATTACAAACATGGTGGGACTGAGAAATACCAGATGTTACAGCTCGCCTTCTCTAGTTCTTGATCCCGCTTCATGGAGGTTTAGTGGTTATATTTAGGGCAGATTATTTACAACCACCTGAGATTTGATGTTAGGTTAGGCTAGATGCCAAGGTAAACTTCTAATTAAACTTCATAATATTTAAAAATAAATTGAAAATAATTCAAACAGAAAATAAAAACAGCTCCAATGTCTTCTCTTTTGTTATGTTATTTGATTAAGGAACCATAATAATAACATACTGAAAATATCCCAAATCTCAAAAAGAGATAGTCGCCATTGAGTAGAACATGTTCAAAACAAGGGTGCAGTATAGAAATGAGACTTGTTTATTTATTATTTGAAATATAAGGTGAATTTTGGCTGGTTATAAAAAAAATAATCACAAAGGCTAAGGCGGGACAAAGCGAAGCAGAGCTCCTGCCATAGCCCTCTAACCTGTATTAAAAAGTTCCTATATGTTCATAATAAATAAAAGTTTCCCCATAGCTACACCACACCGTAAATAATTTCAATTTTACTTGATAGTTTAAAATTTGAACGCAACACAACTTTCACAAGTTTGGAAACTGTTATATCTTGCTATCTATTGGTTTAAATAAAAAATAATTAAAGAATATCAGTAAGTTTTTAGAATACACACATACTTCTATGACTGTGTATATTGAAAAAAAATCGACAGGGCTGTTATATTTATGGTAGTCTTGCACAATCTATTTCACTACATGAATTTGTAGCCCTATGCATATCACACTTTGGTGTAAAATTTGATCTATGTGTGTCTATCATCTATAGTGCATATTGTTTTCAATTACAAACTGATTGCGAAGGCAAATATTGTAAGTGATCTTGCAAATGAAAGTTGTGGACTACATAACCTGCCTACCTTGGAAAAGCCTGGGGGATGATAATATACTGTATTTTTCTCAGTCATAAATAATCCAAGTAAGACAGTACGACATTTATGGACTCCTATTATATGTCTTAAACTTACTGCAGTTTTAAGAATTTTAATGTAAATAAAAAAATATTACACTATACATTGAGAACCATCTCATTTGTTGAAGTTGGTTACAGTACTAGTAGAATTCGCCATAAAGGCAGGCAAAGGAATCGTAGTCCATACAGCCAATTCTGATGTATAAGTCTTCATATAGTAGCGCAGTTGTATTGTAGGCTACGACCGACGCCATTCAACGGCGTTCTTGTGACAACTCAAAAGGCCACATTTGACTATACAGTTCACATTTCTCACAAAAACGCATAATTACTACTCAAAAACTATCAACATCAACTATTGTTCATTTTAGAGTATTTATATACATTTTTAGAAAATAAAACTGAACAGCACAACATCCCCCTTTCAGTTCCCGCCAAAAACTCCTGAAGTTGGTTACAAAATTGAAGTTTGTTGTATCTGTTTTTTTTTTTCTTTTTCAGGGCATGTTCAATCCAGATGACTTGGTACGCTAATGCCAATTTATTGCATGGTATTGTTGTTATGTAAACGACTGGCACCTGTAAATATGCCAATATTTCGATCCCAACTAACAACTAAACTACCAAAAACAATAAGTCTGTTTTTCGTGTGCAATTCGTTTAAATTTTATGAATTACCTTTTATGTTGACACAGAATTTGTTTTTTCAATTTGGCAACATAATATTTCCCCAATAAAAATATATTGTTCATGTTATACTTTTATTGTTCAAGCACAAAAAAGAATTATAATAAATATATATTTTTTACAGTATATTATAATTAAGCATTGTATTGAATAATGATAAATGATTAATAACAATTCTGTGTTAATATAATAGGCATACCCAATAATTAATATTGTTTTTGACCTAATTAATACATTTTATAGTGAATAAATGAAACATTACATTTCAACTGTTACAGTCCGAAAAACAAGTATTTAAATAATTAAATTATTACTATTATTGTATTTCAGAATATAAATAAATAATTAATCTACTCTATAGATTTCGTTGATGTATTATAGATTATAAAATATCACTGTGTTTTATTTTTTTAATTAATAAGCTTGGTTTGAAGAAGTGTGGTGCGTGTTCCGGTTTATATTTGTGTGTCGACTATTGCGAGGTAAGAACTTTTCAATGTGTGATTTTGTTATATTTGATTTGCTGTACAGTTTGTTGTTTTTATTAATGATTGCTAGTATTTATTACAGACGGAATATTGTCTACTTAACAATATATATATATATATACTGTCTTTACTATTTTTACTCTTTAAAAGCGCTATTAAACCAGTAATTGTTTTAAAAAAATATATTGTAGCTTCCAAATTTAAAATTAGCTTCACAAGTTATTTTTTAATTTATATTGGATATTTTATTTTTGTCAGTTTACAGTTGAATGTTAAAGTATAAAGATAATTTTAGCTTATTGCGAGGGTAGTGGAAATGTTTTATTTCAATTTTAACTTGGGCCATTCAAAAGAGCAGACAGTATTCGTGTAAGATATTTAACATGCACAATGTATAATTACTGCTATCCGCAAGAGTTAACTTGAGACCTGAACCGAATGCGCGCTCCCCTCCCGACCCCCGCCTTCTTACAGCTTACGCCATCGACGCGTCAGTACCTCACGCTTACGTCATCCGAGCGAGGTCTCAAGTTAACTCTAGCGGTCGTATGTTATAGAAGTAGATATATTCCTAGATAAATAAGTATATAAAATGCACATAAAAATTAACTTATTATTTTTTATTTCAGTCAATGTTTGGAGCTGATAACTACAGCACATAGCTAAATTATTATATATTTTATTATTGTATACGATATAATTTATCAGCACTATTACAGGAATATAAATGTAATGTAAGTTATGCACAAATAAAACGACTAAATTTTTAATTATATGTTTATTTTTAAAGATTATTATTAACAATGCTTACACTATACTTGCACATTCCAGAACTCCTAGGACATTTGGCTTTTGAACGAAAGTAATATTTGCAGAATGGCATAAAAGTATAACTTAATATATAAAATGTTCACTTTTATTTCAATCTGTAAAACTTCGTCATCAATTACTCCTTAGTAAGAAGTAAATGGATTTCGATGATTTTTGTCGATTACTTGAATAATGTAAAATAAACAAGTTGTTTCGACTATAGTCCAGTTTTCACTTTATATAATATTAAATGCTATTTCAGTCTTATATAAATGACATGGTCGTCTAAAATATTGAGGGTCAGTTTATGTTGCGAAAATATCTAATTCAAGAAATAACAAGTCCGCATTTATAATTTATTGTACTGGCAACACTGTTTTTTTTTCTATGAGACTAGACCGCGACGTAGTCACCATTATTAAATTGAAGACATTTTGAAGAAAGGTCAGGTAACAGGAACTTAAATAAGCTTATATTTATGAAAAGATTAATGAAAGTTGATGATAAAACATTCATTTATCGTCTCAGCTTAGTCCTCAGGCGTCACAATATGTATGTGTATATATGTTCTATGAAACTGTTGGCTCCCTTTTTTTAATACATAGAATATTCATATATACATAGTTCATATATACACAGTTTATTTCACGTATGAGGACGGCTATGGACTTTTAATACGACCGTGGTGGTAACCTCGTCCCTTCATGTGGACCATTAGCTAGCTGAGGCAAAAAAGGTAGAACATGTTTATTCGCGTTTTGTGTAGTTGTGCCATTTATATATGGATTTTTAAAATATGGCAACACTATTAATTAACAATTATGTCAGGATTTCTGGAATACACTCACTATCACACAAAATATACATTAATAACACAGTGCACACAACCTTGTAAATACGTATAAAAAAAAACAAATATGGTAACATTTGGTGTCATCGGTTTAAACATGTTAAGTTATAGAATACCCGTAATTAAGGATGGAATATCGTTTTGTCGGTTTTTATTACACTATTCATCAAATTCGGCAACGTCATTTTCGGCTTTTTATGCCCGACCCAATCCCATTTTGAGTAGTGGAGTTTGGTTTTCTTGAATTTGGGATTTTTGGATGTGATCCGTACGAAGATTCTTCTGCCGAATAGAGGTTGGAGTTGCCTGAAGTTGTCGACGAGGGGTAAGTTGAGATTTGAAAGTAGACCGCGGAAGTTGTCCATCTGAAATTTGATAAAATAGTTTTAAAGACTCGTGAAACAAAAATAGAAATTTTCGAATGATCCCCATAAATGATTTTTTATTGAATAACTTGGCATAGTAAAAAATGATGCATAAATACTGTTGGAATCTCCAACAAATAGTTTTCCTTAATTTGGTGCGGGATAGTACTGGCCACCACATACACTAAACGTTTAATTTAGAATATACTTAGATGTTCTTTTGTTTTTTATCTGCTTTCTATTATTAAATTCGAACCTGTGAAGTGCCGAATATCAAAACAGAGTTGGCTTAAAGGTCTAGAACCCAAGCCATAAAATCCAAAAATTATTCAATTCGTCATTATATCATGCACGTGCAGTTTTCTTTTATAATTAACATAATTACAGTCCACAAATTTCATATTTAAAGAATTGTCTAACAAATGCTTATGTAGTACTATTCTGTGAATTTCTATAGCTCGATAGCTATGCTGTGGTGATGATGCGGTGTCACCCAGTCTACATAGTTTGGTGGTGTCCTGTAACTATACACATGTTTCAGAATGATAATCGTGAAACTGAAGTATCATAAATCTATGACGTCTTGCACAGCTTCGGCGTCAATATAAGCGAGACCGTAATGTAGGAGAATAGCACCAAAAATTCACTCATCTTCTTATTCTTTGATTTTACCTCACGCTTTACATACACCAGTCCATACCAGTGTTACAACATTTGCACAACTGTGCCATACTACTTTTCAATTTGGAAGGTTTATCATCTCGAGTGACGGTTGGTTATTGGTATGTTTTTAGCGCCATTTCTTTTGATACGTTTTTGCAGACGGTTAATTAAACATCAATTGCACTATAAGCCGTTATATATTGCACTACTGCACCTAATAACACGCAACATTAATTCAGCACACAACTCACATTGCACACGTCTTCTAACACCTTACCTATGTTATAATAAGAGTACCTAATTATTGAGTCTAAGTAAATTTATAGAAAGAATCGTTCATCACAGTTCAATGTATAAGTTTACGAGCTTTAAATTATCTATAATTAAGTCTAAATACGCATTATGATTTTGCAATACAGGACTCATCTTATTACAGTTGAGTCCGGTAAGCTTCAAGTCAGTTACAGTAAAACAACTAGTTAAGTGTAAATCCGTCACTGTTCACTCTGTCAAATAACTACCAATAGCATAGTATTTTCTTAGGTATTCGCGACTCGTACTACGTACATAATAAAACTACGTTTTAACGGTTTTAAGCGCGTATTTTCTTTGACTTTTATTCCGACGTTTCGGCCACATTTCAGTAGCCGTGACCACGGAAGACAAAGATGTCAAATGTCAATGAGTAATGTTAATTTTTGCTATTTAGCTCACCGCCAAATGATTCGTTTGAATTATTTAGTTTTATGGTTATTATTTACTCTATTCGAGCCGTAATAAAAAATAGTGCTCAAAACCGTTGAAACGTAGTTTTAGCAGTAGCATTTCAACCACTATAAATGTGAACTTGTACTGAAATATATTACCTGGAACACGGAGATGGGGAGGTAGTCAGAGAAAACGATCCATGTAACGGCTTCAGCGCATGGTGGGGTGGTCAATGAACCCTTATACGTGTAGAAGCGTTCAGTGTCCAGACCAGACAAGATGGAAGACAAGGAGAACGTGTGAGGTAACTGCATGCTGGTGTTGTAGTTCTCGATTGCTGAGAGATTCTTCACAATCGGTGTTAGAAGCTTGGCGTCGAATTCTACCACCTGTCATGGATTTTAAGTAACATTTACAAAAATGTGTTTTTTGAAAATTAAATTTAAACGTGGCAGATTCTGGCTAGAATTAATGTGTTTTACGCGCCAATAGAACACGGCGGGAAATAACCGGCGCGCCATTTTGAAAACAGATTACTAATGTAGGTTTATATATTTTTACTAATATTATGTGCAGATTGTTCACGTTAAATTACCACGTGCTGATGATGAAGGAAAACATGAGGCAACCTGCGGTTGCCGACATAAATCTAAAGCTCACCAATCATTATTAGAGTAAGCGTTACACAAATCACATTGCAATAAATTATTATGTAGGCGCTATTCGGCCACGGAAAACATATCCAATTTATCCCGTAAAATATCCCATTTTTGGGATAAAAAGTATCCTTCATCCATTTTCGGTATTGAGACTACATATGTGTCAAATTTCAGAAAAATCGATAAAATATTTTTTCCGTGTAAGCCTCATAGATTGACAGAGTTACTTTCACGTTAATTAATATTAGATTAAATAGAAATAGCATAATTATACCTGATAGAAGAAAGCAAGGACGCATAGTCCATCAGGATGCTGCAAGGCTTCAGCCAAGTTCCTGTATTTCTTATTCCTGTGAATGATGTGCATCTCGAGGGGCAACCGCATATCGTTGAGGGTATGCTCCGAGCCCCTGTTGTTCTTGTCCCCCCAGTGGAAGTGCAGACCCTCGATTTCATATTCGTAGTCTAAAGGACCACCGAATATATAGGGGAGACGGAAACCTTTCTTCTCTTCCTCTGAACTGTATTTTGGGATTGTTAAAGCCACTGCAAACAACAACGTGTTGTTAAAATATTAAGTATTTGAACACTGGTGAGGAGGTTGATGATGATATGAGATGATGGTTGATGGTTGCGGCCGTTGAGCGGTGTACGAAGAAATGAAAGATTACTTGCGTCGTACACTTTTAATCACACACACACTCTCAATGTTACAATATTATAGTTCAGAAGGATTTTGATATGAAGTCAAGCAGCGAGCGCGAAAACTAACGTTTTGTACACGGGCACGTATGTCGTGCGTTCGTGTTGAAGGCGTGAATCGGACTGTGTCGAGATGACCCGAAATAACTTCAGTTTTAGACTGTTTCGCGGCAGAGAATTGCCGCGAAAAACTGGGCGCGCGCTTGTTATAAACGGCGCGATGGTTTGCTTGCCACAGATGAATATTGGTTCCACGCTTGCGTGCTTGTTTTTATGTTGGCAGTAATGTCGCCACACCGGTAAAGATTATTCGACAATGGGTGATGAATTTCTTTTTTCATAATCCGACTAAAAACAGAATCATCGACAATACTAAATATTAACCGATTATAATGAAATTTGTTACATACATTAGTAATTTTAATCATTAGTGTAGTAAGTTTAGGAATATACGTAAAATTGACAAAATATGGTATTGCTGCCAATAAGCAAAAATCATTTTTTTAAAGTACGTTATTTTACGTGACATGGTTGTTGGTCTTTTGTAAAGTTTGTGACCACATTTTGTCAATTTAAATAATTAAATGTTGATATAAAATTACTTATTTACCTGAATGCCCATTATTAGTGATAGTCAGCGGACCAGGCAGTGGGTTCTGGTATCCTATTAACTCCATAGCAGGGATAGAAATGGGGATAGCTTGGCGCGCGGCTATCGCGATTGGTGACTGCTGTCGACCGGCACAAGCTGGATGGAGCACTGCCCATCGCCTCTGGTCAGAAGCCCGGTAGCCCCATCCTAGTACTTGAGATACTGGAACAGAAAACATTAATTTAGACACGGCCACCTTATTCACAAGTTTCCGTGTTCGAATGAAAAATTCCCGAACGAATCAATTTGCAATCTGACGGAACGTGAGAAGCTATTAACAAATCCTGTTGGAAACACATTCCCGAATGTGTTCGTCTCACGTTCCGTGGGATTGCAAATTGTTTCGTTCGAGAGCTTCCCGTTAGGACACAGAAACTTATCTGATGTATGTCAATAACCCTTCTATAGTTCATTTCGTTTTCCTTTCAACGTTTTATTATGTGAAATTGTAACAGGGAGAGGTAGAAGTTTAATGATACTTCAAATGGCAGATAGTAGTAATCACTGTCGAGTGCTAATGTAAATTAAACGAATTTCGGAATTTATTTTGGAAACGGTAACCTTAATATATATATTAACAAGTCGTAGAGCTAGTACAATATATAGCACAGTGTGTGAGCGGGACGGATGATTTGCCAGCAAGACAGAGCCACTATTAATTAATATTATGTGTGGGCTCCCGCGACGCGTTAGCCACTGGTTCGTTGTCCGCTGCGATGACTAGATGCATAAAGCTCCCATAAAACAAATTATTTTGACGAGCCTGTATTTTGTGATTTGGTCTAAATAAATGTTGTAAATGTTTTTTATTGCGAAGCTGGCAAGGCGGCAGATGGCTCACCCAATGGAAAATTGCTAACATTGCCTATAGATATTTGCAACAGTACAGTGAGGGGGAAGAGCGCCAGTTGAACTCTCGGTCATCGTATGAAACCGATTAATACAAGGCAAACCGTTTCACCGATGTGCTGTGAGAGAGTAGTATCACACCGATCACGCCGGCATTAAAGGTTGTGAACAAGATAAGTCGTCCGGTCGTCATGTCTTCAGCTCCTTTGGGTCGAGTTGCTTGAGGTATCGAGTTAAATACTCTTTGCGTTATGACGTGATCTTGCAGTTACTGGAGAACTTCCAACCGGTGCATGCCTACACAGTAAGTTTCGATGACTGATCTGTGGCTTGGTCGGCATATCTCTGGCTTAAGTTAGCCATCAATGGTTTCTGTTGGCCTCTCTGCGGCGTTCGCGACCTCTCTGCATCGTTCTCCTCTGAGCGTATGACGTCACAGAGGGTCGGTCGCCAGATTACTCAATGTTCCGGGGGCTGAGCGTGGAGGGGGCATTTCTAGGAAGGTGTGTATGACGCTCGGTGTGGGCACGGTGGAACACTCGATATGGTACACTGGGTAATGCCCACATCGCGGACGATGGATGTCGGTCCTGACGTACCGACCCGAGCCTTTACACCGTTTTCCAATTTGTCGCGGCACATAGTGCGAACCACGCTGGAGCTGCATACGTCAGCCTCGAGTGGAGAGAAGCGACTCTAGCATATCTCTAGCAAGTCAAGAATAACAAAACGTCAATAACCCAGAGAAGAATGACCCGTAGCGCTATCCGACGTTCTTTATTGGGCGATTATATCTTTTCTTATATTATTTCATGGGGCATTCCATAATTATTACGATATATAAAATAAATATAATATAACTATTCAATCCGTACATGTTTTGCATTGTATCTAGGCAAACTTCTTTTGTAATTAGTCCAAACACCTGTGATTTACATTTGACATTTATTCGGTCCCAAAGTCACATATTACCATAACTCTAAGCCTTGATAATAAAATGTATAACTGATTTTATATCATCTGACTAAATACAAATGAATACATTTTATGTTAACTTGAAACCTTTGTGATATATTGTTTAAAGATTTATATATCTCATTGAGTTGCATTTCACGGAATTCATTTCGCTATGTATAAATTAATTCCGTACCGTGTAGGTAACGAAAAAATATCAAAGGAATCATTCAAAGGTACGTAAATTTAGTAGTTAAGACATCCGCAACTTGTTCCGAAGTCATAGGTGCGAATCCTGGTAAAGAAATGTACACTGCCTGAGCAGTTTATCCAATCTAAGGCTTCATTCTACAATTACCATCCACTGACAGTAAAGGTAAATATCATCATAAAAGCTGAGCAAGAGCCTTTTTAGGACATTACAATTAATTGTATATATAATTATATTATCATGTAAGACTTTCTGTATCTTGTCCTAAATAAATACTTTTTCTTTCTTCTTTCTAAAAAAACCGATGCATAAAATTCACTATTCCGCTTTGGTATGGCTATAGGATATACCCCGATCTTAGAAGTAGGCCTGATCTTTTTATTCTGTTCGTGTGTATATCACTGCATTCCGCTTAAGCGGTTTTAATGAATTTTTTGTGTGAGTTTTAATGGGTATCGGGACGGTTCGGATCTACAATTGGACCCACCCGGTGGTGCTGTAATCGGGTTCTAAATTTTAATTTAGGGCAGGACAACGTCTGTTTGGCCGCTTCTGTTATAATATCAGTGGCCAGGTTCCAGTATCCCTTTCGAGAGCGGTAGCACATCAAATGCCCATAGACGATGGTAACCGCTTTCCATCAGGTAGACATCTGCCTATTTACTGCAATTTGATTAACGCTTTTGCTAGGGGTGATTCAAAAGACTTGAATAGCTATTATTGTATATCTATATATATAATATAACTATTTCTATATACATCATGCAACACGATGGATGGTCGTCTGGTTGAGACAAGCATAGACGCGTGCATGTACAATTCATTTCTAAAGCCAAAATTTTTGTCTTTAAAAAAGGCTTATACGTTCACACTCAGAGACGCATTCAGAAATCACAAGTGCCCCGTTCACAAGTTTATTGAGTAGTTTTTTTTGCCTTTTGAAAAGCAAATTCCAAAACAAGACACGTACGTCCCTACATACTAATGGGAACATATATTTTATAGCTGGGTTTTAGGAACGATTTATTTGATTACATTTGAATAGCGCAATATTTAATGACACCGTTTTTAACGACTTCCAAATGAAGGAGGTTCATTCTCAATTCGACTATGTTTTTTTTTGGTTTCTCCGTCAACTGGGGACTGATATTCAAAAGGTTTTTTTCTAAAGAGTGTATTCTTGAAATGATGCCATTGTCATCAAGTGATAAGTGTATTCCAGGGAAATGGCGACCAACCCTTGAATATGATAGGTATAGGGATGTACAACGTGTTTCATATTTTTGAAGTGAAACTTCTTTAGAATCGTTCAGATTTGAAACTCGATAAAACGAAAAAAAGCGACGCTTAAAAGAGACATTTAAACAGTATGTTCATAAAGATAGAGTTGGAAATATTTTAAAGTTCATAAGTCAAATTGAAACTAGAGCACTTGTTTCCTAATTTTGTTATCATAAGTCTATCGTACGACTAATTGACTCTTTAGGTTTCTTTCATACGGCTAATTGTGATCGGAGGACTGGTGTCTACTTCGGTCAGTCTGGGGATCCAGCGGATATTGCGTTGCCAGCATTCTGGGGCACCTCATCCATACAAGGGGGTGACCCAGGCTCAGTAATTTACATATGACTTTAGAGATATTAGACAAAACACAACTTTACTAATAGTAATTGATTAGGTTTATTTGAAGTAGTGTTCTAATTTGTATAATAATAACAACCCCTCACGTCCCACTACTGGGCTCCAGTCTCCCGATTTATTAGCATATCGGACAGTACACCCGCCACACGGCCACGCTTGTCTAGGATGAATTGGCGGATTTGCAGATCTGGGTGAGCAATTTCCATCACGTGACGCACGTGAATAATGGTAACGATGCAAATAGGTGTTTCCCGATTGAGATTCAAACCCACGTCTCTTATATATAGTAATATAGTAGAAAAAAGATTGTTCACAGATACAATCGCGAGCGGTTCTTCGATCGGAATATTTATAAAAATTCATCCAAAAAACATCTATTTTTGAAATTCGGCCGTTTGTACTTATTAATTTATTACGTACTTTGCCGTTCCATATGTCAAATTAGCCTAATTTAAGCAACGGGTTAAGACAACATTTTTTTTTCTAACAAACCAGATGTAAATTGATAACAAACTACATAAGATTAAATTTTAAAAAAATATCACGAACATTGATTGGAAATTTATTATTATATCACTTGATAGAGTAGCAAAAAATTATCTTGTATCTATTTATGAATATAAATCAGTTCGTGACATTTTGAGAATTGCTAGCTAGCAATGTTAGCATATTGATTTCTTCTGTGATAAAACATAAAATAAAACCTCATTCGTGATATATTTTTTACTAATGACTATTTTTGTTTCTTTACAGCCAGTTGTTATCTAGAGTTAATTATCTTGTTATCTATGTAGGCATCGTGAAACCTATAAACTTTTAGATGGTTCATTGCTCCTAGTGCAAGTCGTCTTAAAAACCATTTTTTCAAAATACTGGAGCTTAAAACCAGATATTTAAAATTAAATAAATTACCAATATTATGGAGTAGAGATAGAGTATCAAATGAAAGGTTTATTTTGTTATCACAGTTATTAGCCCATAAAATAATTATGATTTTTTTTATTTTTTTTATTTTCCATTTTGATTAGATACCTTATGTGCAAAACAATTAGCCATATGCAAGTCTGATTCGCAGACGGGTGTTGCCCCTCTTAAATATGAAACCTAATTAATTAAGTTTTGTCGTCTCTTAAGGCAGGCTGCAGGAATCACACTGATGAAGATGATATTGCAGTTAGAGAACCTACTTCTGAAGTAATCAAGGATTTTTCATAATTACTGATCACTATTAATTTATGAAGAGCATAGTGTTATCTAATTTGGTTGACATGTCATAGATATATATAGACATAAACTCAACAAATAAGAGAAAAAATAAAGCTCTAGAATTCTGAACTTTGAATACTGACCCTAGCTTCTAAAGATAATATTTCGGAATGTTATTGCTTCGCTAACGTCTATTTTATGTACTTGGGGATTTCAAGTATTATATAAAAGCATTATTGGTTCAAATGTGTTGGTTATTGATACTGTAAATATTATACCAGCAACCTTTGCAATTAAATTAACATTACGAGGTCGTGTTTGCAGTTCGTGCAGTTTACAGGGTTAATTCGTTTCAGTATATTTACTAATCCTTCATGAGATTATTTATTTTTCTTATGAAGCAGTGTCAGTATAATTCACAGCACAGATTATGAGTTATCGGTGGAACAGCGATCGCGCTTTGACCATAGACAATGTGATACGATTTATCGAAATACTTTTAATTTTCAGCAACATTTCAGTTCAATTGTAACTCTGAATGACGCTAAACAACAAAGGTCTTGTAGTCTTGTATTTTTAAGCTGGAGGTGAGGGGTCTGGGGTGCCATAATAACAGTATTATTTTCCTAGTTTGGGCTCTCGGCTTTTCCACCCATAGTTAAGATTTTTTTCCGCTTTATTGTTGTTTGGTAGAAAATAAATAAATTAAATAAACAGTCACGGTTTTCAACACATACATAATTTTGACTTAAAAACAATCAATATTCTACAACTATTGGTAGTTTATAAACATTATGAAACTTATTATTATATAAGTTTCCGCAAGTAGCACACATAATTCAAACTTTACCTACCTATGTTTTAACGGTTTTGGGCGGGGCACTTTATTTTATTTTTATTTCGACGTTTAGACCACTTTTCAGTATCCGTGATCACGGAAGGTTATAAACTGAAGGAAAAAATTAGCGCTTGAAACCGTTAACACGTAGTTTTATTTAACATTAACATTTTGGAAATAAATCTGCACAACACCTCTCCAAGTTCATGGAAGTGTCCCGATTACTCCGGACACGGACGAAACGATAGCAGCCTCGTTAGATTCGCGCGCATATTTGTATCAAAATACGATTGTTGTCAAGACTATGTTTTGTCGGATGTTTGTACGATCCAATGCACTGAAATTACATGGAAAGGAAGATGTTGCGTTTTTCGCATGTTTCATCCAATTTAGTACAGATGCCAATTAAAAATTACTATGTATAATTTTCATAATTTAAAATAAATTTTCGTTCTAAATTTGAACATGCATCCTTTTAAGTATATTTCTAATTTTTTACTGTTTATTTTTTTAATTAAAAAAAATAATGTGTTCTAAAACATGCTAAGGTATTTAATCTGGACTACTATTCATGGTTTAACACTAAGACACTAATATAGATGTTGTATGAATCTATATTTTATAATATTTGTTTTATTAAGTAATGTGACATGTGTCATAATTTAAATGAAAAAAGATTGACTAAACTGAAAAAAAAACACATTTTACAAATAAATAAAATATAACAAACACATTTCCTTCTGAAGCTGAATATTTTTCAATAGCTTTTTAGGCTATGAGCTAAATAACCGTTAAAATTTAGTTTTAATTATTACTTGTTCACTACATGCCATCACTATTTTTTCAAACTTAGTAATTTCAAATTATTGTTCTGTTGCTTAATTACCTATTGGTATTTTTTCTTAATTTATTGTTTGATTTTTTTAGTTTACTTACTATTTACCGCCAAAACAGCAATGACAGCTAAACAGTACACAGACCTCATATTGTCACTTTTGTAATACTAATTGATTTAAACACTTCGATGCTTCCTACCACACCGCCCGCAGTTTATATACTACACATCCATAACTGAAGCACTGTATTTTCAATGGCCTAACACGTCACCTACGTGAGAACTAACCCTGTAACGCTGTGTAGTTTCCAAGACGTATAACTTGGCCAGCTTTTAGTACCTTAGATTTTCTTCATCAAAACATGCCTATAAAAATACAAAAATTATAAAATGATAAGGCGAGACTGATCTTATTCATGATTAAGTTTTTTAAATATTGAAATTTATAAAATAAATAAATACACTATAGTAAAAACAACTGAACATGTGAATTGTATCTATAAATAAAATCATATATGGGTGACTATTTGCTTTCATTATAGTCTAGTAGCTTATATACCTAATATATGTTTTGCTTCTAAATTTAGCATATGCCAATAATATCAACCCATAAACATTTTACTACAGAGGTACTTAAGTGGCTACTTTTGGACTGTCGCTCATTGACATTGACATGTAAGATATTCCATAAAATTCCATTTTATTTTGTTACTTGTCAAATTCGTAATACGAATCTAAGAAAGCGGCCGCTTTGAGCTGTTCTCGGCCCTGGTCTAATTTTTAGGGGCAACGGGCAATATTTCGTCAACACTTTGCTAGCTTAGGAAAAATGCAGCCCATGTTACTTGGAAATATATATAAATAGCGTTAGATAGTAAACTGTCGCGATTTGATGAACGAGTCATGCATAAAATTAAAATCTCCCTCCCATACTTTTATTTCATATTATATATATTATAATTATAAAATAAAATGAACCTGGCGTTATAAAATAATTCAATGCTATAGTAGCTACTTATCATTAACTGAATTTATTACTGCACTTTCATTGGTAAACAATTTGTAATTCAGTAAAAACTAGAAACAATTCCGCATAGTTATTCATTTATCCCGTTGCGTTTTGGAAGACTAATTGCATCTTTGTATAGAATATTGATTCGTACATCAGTATGTAGACAATTAAGCAAAGATACAATGCGTTCGTCTATGCAATTTGATAGCGTGTATAGTGTTTATTAAGTAGCGATGGTGTGGCCAATGCTTTATATTGAAAACCTCGAATACTACATAATATTGAAGAGTATAAAAATAAAGTAACTTTTCAAGTCATCTTTTGGTATTATACCAAAGGCTTACTCTAAATTAATTAATGAAGTGACTTATTTGTAAAAAAAAACTATTTCAGACATTGTTTTAATGTTGTAATATCAATCTTCAAAACGGTTAATATCGAGATGATAGGACAGCTGCTTTATTTTTAGTGGTTTACAAAAATGTTAAAGAATGTTTTACTCATGAAATTATGGCGTCTAAAAAGTCCTTATCGTCACCTTATAAAATATCAAAAAATATATGTGTGTCAAACACGTGCTTAAAAAGCTTTTTATAAAAGCTGTAGGTCCCAAGATACCACTGGATTTAGGCATCAGTATTTTATTTTTAAAAATAACACTAAATAGAGTCAGCGTGCAACACTGTATAGCAGTGTATCTTAAATATAATTTGCCGAAAACCTTATTAATATTTCACGTAGACTGCGTGAAGACTTATAGACATTGTAATGTGACAGCTATGAGTATAGATTATAATAATGTAATAAATAGATTCCTAATACGCAAATGAAATTATTCAACCTCTTCGAGGTTCTTCTACTGATATTGTCAACCACGGCATTAAATTGTGTGTCTACTACATTTGAATTTGAACTAAATGCTTGCTATCCGGCCTTTACTATTACATGTTTGAAACTGTGTTAGTAAAAATTTTAAGGGAAAATATTAAGACTCAAATCTTATCTAATTAGGTATTGCTTTATTCAAAAGGCAAGAAAAGAATGAACTGTGACATCATTTAGAATTTAGCAGTCTTTGGCTTGGGATCTAACTAAATTTTATCATTCATAATATTTTTATTTTGTACTTGCCTGTACGGCCTGGCGGCTGAGTCCATCTTTTGACTCGGGGTACCTATTTATTATCTTTAATTAGTGATGCGAGTGAAATATTCTCCTAATAAATTGTAATGACGTAAATGTTTTAAATGTGTGTGTATATGAAAGTGACGTGTGTTTCTGAAGTAAATTATTATTATTATTTTCTTCCGCAAATGAAATCTAAATGTTGTGTTAAATATATTAAATAGTTGGTTACAATATTCATTTATTGAAAATTTTAAACGGTTGCGTGAATACTATTTTGGCACAATTCTCGTTGGCGGGCGATTGTCTAACGGGCGTCATTGGTCGCAACCAGATTTTTTAAAACTAATGCCAGATCATACACGTTTAACTACCATTAACTCATTAGCGCTCATTATTGTTATCAACAAAGCAGTTGAAACGGAAAAGTTCTTAAAAAGCTATAATATTTTCAAAGAAAACTTAGTTGCGGCAAATACCGCGCGTGGTTGACAAGGAGAATCACCCGGGTACCTTATAACGTAAAATAGAATTTGTTAATGACGACATATTAGTCGAATTTAGAAGTCGGTCTAAAATACCCAACTATATACATAAGGTAGTATCACATTTTCTCTCAGCAGATAACGTGTTAGCTTCTTGCCGCCCAATCGTCGATATCACCGAGACAATAGATGATGTAAAATATTAGGGCTAGTTATTATAACATTCATTTATTAGAATCAAAATAAATAATAAAAGTGCAATTGTAATTATCAATGCATGAATATTACGAACATAAATATTTGATCATTGATCATTGTTGCGTTGGTTTAACGATAGCTGATACAAAGGCATTCTCAACTGTTATCGAAAAAAATTGACATCTAAAATATTTGTACAAGTACAAGTGGACACAATTTACAATAAATTTAAGAACAGGCGTTAAAATAACATCTTGTTTTCTATCTTTTAAAATATCCGAATAGAAGTAATTTTGATTACGTTTGAGCAGATGAGTCCGATAGACTGACGACCTGCGCAAAGTCGCTGGTCGACGCTGGATGAAGAAGGCGAAGGACCGGAATGAGTGGCGCCGACTTGGGGAGGCCTCCATCCAGCAGTGAACTGTGACTGGCTGACGAAGAGTTACGTCGACTCAGGGCTTCGAAACGAACGTATCATTTTTTTAAGGGGAAACCCGACGAGGGCCATCAGCCGCGTGATAGGGCAAACACGCGACTGGCGTGTGGGATTCACCAGGTTGGGGTGGCACTAGCACTTCTAAGTGGAATTAAGATGCTATTGTCACACCACAGTTAGTGACACCCTCCAAAACTCCTGGGTATTCCGTCCTTAGCCCTTAATACCAAGGCCACGGGTATATAGCCTAGCCCCTCTACTTGCCCTGGCAGGTGGCGGCCCAACGGCATTATCCACTGCCGGGGGAATTACCCTTTGTTCCCCAGCAAGCAAACGCTCCAACCTCAACTGGGATTTAACGCTCGAACAATGACGCTTCTAATAATAAATAATGAAAGAAATACAGAATGAAAAATAGTGTAATCTATTCTGACGGTTACGTCACCTCAGTTAAAAAGACAAATTGCCTCCTTTTCAGAAATTCTGGGTCAAAATCTATGGTGTCTAAAATGACAATATTTGAGTGAAATAGGTGCAAAAGTTAATTATGGATATAAAGTTAAATCTATTTATTCATAATACTTATACGAGGATTATAGCCTTATTTAAAACAAAAAAAAGCATTATTCATAAACGCTTTCGGAATGCGATTGTGAGATATACTTTTTTACGAGCCCATAAAGCTTAAATATAAAATGTTGACAAGTCACGCATTAAGGTAAGGATTCTTTTCTCGTTCACTTACTAATTACCAGAATGTTTCACAATAAAAATTTTATTCACACAATATGTCACACATCCAAAAATGTTTTTCAGAAGAATTATTTTTTATATACAGAAATGAATACGAAGTAATTACGATCAAGATCCAAAAGGTCCCCGCGATGCCTGAGTACATCCACATTTAGTCCTCCCCTACTATAAGTAAATTATGTGAATTTATATCTTCGAAACTGTGGTAATGCGAGAGCGAGATAGCGAACTCCATTTAGGTAGTATTCTTATCCGTGCAGGAACGGAGAAAGAATACAATTTCCTGCGGCCTGGCGGCCTGTCGTAAGAGGCGACAAAACAACCCACAGCCAGGTGGTAGGGCATTTGCCCGACTGGATGGCTACCACCCCTGGTCTAGAGTATGTCGCCATAACAACCTTGAGTTGTGTTCCGGCATTAGTGACCAGGTTCCAGGCTCCCTAAAGAGAGCAGCAGCGCATTCGTAGCACCTTTGGTGTTGCAAATGTCCATAGGCGATGGTAACCGCTGTCCATCAAGTGGGCCGTCGGCCTGTCTGCTGATCTCCTGCAATAAAAAAAAAAAAGGTAGGCCCTTAACATTCATTTAGGGCATATTTATATACACGTTTTTTGCTGAAAAATTGTCACTTCAATAATTCATTACTTCTATTAATTGCTTGTTTCATAGTGTTATCTATCTGTCTATAATTAAGTCTGTAGAGTATTCGAATTTATACAATGTATTTAAAAGTCTATACGGATAAATAAAATTGATGTGACTTTTTGTAATCTCGAAATAACGGCTAATGCATATAAAAGTATATACGGTACTTATAGCAAAAAACATTTTTTTATTTTTGTCTGTCAATTTTTTTATGCAGGTGTACAGTAGACAGGCAGATGGTCTACTTGATGGAAAACGGCTACCATCGCTTATGGACATTTGGAACACCAAAGGTGCTACAAATCGCTGCTGCTCTCTTAACAACTTCCCTGTCCAATGAGTCATATATGACTCGTAGAAACGTTTTATAATAAATCAATCATATGTGACTCATTTCAGCATATAATTTCAAGTGCATTTTTCTTAGTGAACGTGGTAAGATATTTATAACAATATGTTCTTGCATATTAAACAAATTATTATTATTTTCTGAAATCTTTCTGGAGAGTGGAATCTGGTCACTAATGCCGGAATGCAACACAAGGTTGTTATGGCGGCATACTCTGTACCAGCGGTGATCGCCATCCAGTCGAGCAAATACCCTCCTACCACATGGTTGTGGGTAGTTTTGTCGCCTCTTAGGACACATTTTGTTGGACCCGTCTAAGGCTAGCTACGCCACTAGTATCTACGACAACATACATTGTCTATTCATATCGCATCACAAAAAACTCATAAGTTACATCTGCGTGAAACAATCATAGACATTATCCCAGATGGAGCAGAAACATAAAAACCATCTCATGGCAACGCGAACTATATTTCGCTTGTACACACTACTTGCAAATAAGATTGACTGCGTGAACTACTTTATACCAGATTACCACAAGATAAACTACACTAAAAATCCCAATGACTAAGCCATAAAACTATGCTAAGTTCTTTCTTACATATTAGAGAAGTCGTAATATTCGACCGTGAATTTGAATATCAAACAGACTATTGAGGATCTAAATAGATTCGCTTGTAAAAAAATTATCGAACCAATAAACGTGATACGATAATCCTGAGGGTCAAGGGCAGCCAACATTCAAGTTTGAGTGACGCGGTAAGAACAGGAGGCTATCGAAATGGTATACAAAATAATCTCTCCAGACTTCACGTGTTTAAATTTTAAAGTCTGACAGAGTCTAACGACTCTGCTACACCGGAGATAATGTTACTGACGCACCGGATGTAGCAAAAAATTTACGGCATCGTTTGAGATGCAACATTTTAATGGGGTTAAACATTGACTAATAAGTAGGTCGCATTTCGTTTCACTCACTAAACACTAACGCAGGAACAAAAGAAAGACTTAAAAAGAAATAAAAGAAAAGAAATATTAAAGTAAAATCAGCCAAGGGCGATTTGATCCACGTAGAGTGTATGACAGTCATGCGCTTAGCTCAACTTAAAAGTAAATAAGTAAATATAATTTGCTTAATTTGATGTTGGATTTTTTTTTTTTTTAATATTTTAGTTTAATTTTAGTTATATTTATTTATAATTAGTTTTATTTCATTTGCTTAATCAACTTTTCATATGATGTGAATGAAGGCTCGTTCGTACCTCGGACAACGGATTAATGACATTCAGCAAGGTAACGTTTCTTGTCCTCTAGGAACCTTACCCATTGGCTTTTCTGCTCAGTATTCCACTTACAGTCTCCAAAGATTGCTAGCAGAGCAACTCCAGCAACAAATTCATGCTTTGACTGACTGTTGGCTTAAAAAAATCAATATCTTGGCCAAAACCTATCTAACAATCTAATTGGCTCGAATTCTTCGTCACCCCCAAATTAATTCGTCCCCTACGTCTACCATTAATGTTAAATATCTATTTAATGCGTAATGTAGTAGAAACCGGAATATGGATTTAGGAATGAATAATTATTGCATGCCGGAAAGTGACGAAAACCCGTTCTTATTAAAACAATTGTCATAGTAACATTCATATCTCTGAAAGGGATATTTTATAATAAAACTAATTCCAGTTTTATATAAAACGTCACACAATCGTAACACGTGACGTAGTCGTTATTACTATATATGGGGGACTCCGCGCAGTTCCTCTATTTCCCTGTATGATTAATAGTCTACGTATATCAACGTATAAATCACAGAGTTTAACTACCCAAAATTTCCAATTTACATTTAAATTGGTTGCTAACGTTAGTCAGGATCTGGTGGGCACAGAGGTGAAAGGAGTACCAGAAATCTATATTGACATTATTCGGGACATGTACCGTGATTTTAATTCCATAGTTCGGACCGCTTTTGGCAACACTACATCCTTTCCCACAATCGTAGGAGTGCACCAGGGAGCTGTCGTTAGCCCGTTTCTGTTCAGAGTAATATTAGATGAAGTGTTCGAAGTAGAACCTTCATATTTTGTACTATAGTTTTTGATAAGTTGTTGTTTTTATTATTTTTCAATGCGTTTAAAATGAGATTCCGAATATAGATGTAAAATAAAAGACGTGTTTTTTGCTCCTCTTCAAAATTATATCAAATTATCCATAATTAAAGCTTCTAAAAATATTGTTGGTCGGATTTTTTAATACGAAGTGTCGAACAGCATTGGAGATGCGCATGAGCACTCACCATGGCTGCTCCTTTATGCTAACGATATCGCGCTGGTAGATTCAAACAGAGAGCGCCTGGTGCGACGTGAATGTATTTAAGGGATTGCTTGAGAATGGCGGTCTAAACCTAAATGTAACGAAGACTCAGTTCTTGACCTGCAACACTACAGATCCTACATCCGTGCGCATATGCGAAGATACTGTCGAGGGCACGGATCAATTTAATTATTTGAGATTTATCCTTAGTCCTTCCGGGGATATCGATCATGACGTCAAAGTCCGTATCTCAGCAGCTTGGGCCAAATCACAAGTCTATAATTCTACATTAGACCTGTCCTTTTATATAACACTGAAGCGTGGCATGTGCTTGACCGACAGAAGCAAGAACTAGGTGACACGTTGATGAAAATGTCGTGATAGGTCTGTGGAGTCACGTGGAAAGACCGTATCAGGAATTCTCGCACCCGCTGCAGTTTTCGTGTCCGTGACATCGTAGACAAATTGTAAGAAAGTTTCTTACGCTAGTACGGCCAGGTTTTACATTTTACGGAGACCACCTTGTCCGTTTTATAGAGAATACCTATTAAAACGTTCAAGCATATTATTAATAACTTTTTTTAAAAGCTTATGTTCGTCTGAAATTGAAACTCCTAGTTGGGTCCTTTTCAATTTCGTAATTTAATGAATTTCATGAAACTGAAAACGAACTTTTATTCAAACAAACTTTCTGGGCACCTTACATTTTAAAGCAAATTTCGCGAGATCGCGAAAACGGGGATGTGTAACGCGTTCTCGTGTTCTTACCACGCGTTCTTATGAGAATGTAGTGTCCGTAACATGTAAGTATTTTAAAATCGACTCATTATTAGGTAATATGTAAATAGTGATTTTTTATTTATATATTGCCGTTTGTTCTGATAACACAGACAGACTCCAGCAAACATGATTCTGGTATAAAACGCGGATTATTTAATTTAGTCACACGATTATGATTCACTTATTTAGCAATGTAATTAACATTAAATAGATATTCTAAAAAAAGTTATGTAGTCATATGGCACTTGGTTTGCATGCAAATCTATTGGCGCCTAGAGATTCGAAGATACGGCATAATTTTACAGAAAACGGTAGCCAAGGAACTGCTCCTCGAGATCCGTGGGCGCTTAAATCAAAACGCGTCGTATATTATCATACAATGATGTTAAACACAGCGCCGTTTGGTGGATGGTCCAAGTTAAAATCAGAAAGCAAAATCGACTAACATAGTTTAAAACTTTAAACAGATCAGTGCATTCTTATGGCCTTATTCATAGTGTTAAATATATTTGAAGGCTAATTTAAGATAAAACGTTAAAAATGAATATTCATAAACACATTAGCGTTAAGACTCTTTACAAATTCACGCTAAGTATCGTTAGCTAAACCATAATAAAGTGAACAAACCGTATTCATAATCGTAAATTAGCACTAAAATGGTCTATAAATCCTTGCTAATTTAAAATAGCTAGAACCCTACTATGACGCCTTTTTTAATGAAAAAAATCTTAATACCCTCAGTCTATATAGAAGTTCCACTTCAAAAGTAGACAGTACGCTCACAAAGTTTGCCATCCTTTAACAATGTTATTTATTACATCACTTGAGCTCGAAGTCTTCCTATCGATGTGGAAAGTTGGTAATATAGTCCCTTACACAATTCTGGCAATAAATCGAACTGTGAAAATTACCGACCCGTTGTATTTTATCATGTTTTCAGAATGTTCCAATCCCTAGCTTATGGTTAATATATATAACCAGGTAACACCGTTCATCTCAAATAGACAACATGACTTCGTAAAAAATAGATCAACAGTTACTAATTTATTAGAATTCATAAATTATCTTTGTAAAGTTTTCGTTAAAGGTGTACGTCGACTCCATTCACGCTGATTTCAAAAAACTGTTTATTGAAGTCAGTCATGTCATAATTTTCAAAAAATAGCTTATTTCAGTATCCACGGTAATCTGTTGAGATGAGTTCAATCTTGTTTATGCAACAGGAGTCAGTTGGATGCGTTAAAAGGTCTGAGTTCCTTGCCAATTTGTAAAATCTGATGTTCCCCAAGGGTCGCATCTCGGGCCGCCATTCTTCATTGTTTTTATAAATGATCTATGGCCTTACTTATAATCATTTGTTAAATTTAAGAAACTGCTCAGCAACTGATTAACGAAAATCTTACCATAAACTGCTCTTAATTATAAGAGGTGGTGGTAAAGTAACTCATAAATAAGTGTCAAAATAACCACATCGAGAGGTAGTTTAAGTGACTGGTAAGAGGCAAGATGGCAAGTTTTATTTGAAACAGCCATTGATTAGGGCCTAAAGTCTCTTACTTAAGAGGTGGCTAATCCTTTCTTAATGAGATTATTATAAGTAAGGCCCTTAATAAATAACTTGTCTAGCCTTACACGGATGATCTAAAACTGTATCGCGTCATCAACAACACTTCTGATTGCTTGGAACTCTAACGTGACCTGTTATAAACGAGTGGTGTCAATTTTATCAAATGTATCTTAGTATAGAAAAATGCTTCGTAATTTAACAAACAAACTATAACATATATAACATATTTCATATAACTATAAAAATTAATCAGAATACACTTAAAAGAAAACATGCGGCTTAGGATTTGGGTGTTCTTTTTGACTAAAAATAGACTTATTAAGATCATTACTCATACATTGCAAATCAAGGCCTTCAATTGCTTGGGTCTACAACTAAAGGCCTCACTTATAATATTCTCGCTAAGAAATGATTAGGCATCTTTTAAGTAAAGGAAAAAAATTAAGAAACCTCAGAGCTATCTAACACTTTACTATAGTTTAGTTCAGAGGATTATGGAGTATGATTGTGTTACCTGGTCACTTAGTTATTTTTTCACATTATAAAACTGTCGAAAACTTTCAAAGAAAATGCCTTAGGCCGCGTTCAGACGACACGCGCCCGCTAAGCGCACGCCACGGACGTCAGCACCCGCATCCAACCCGCTTTGGAATTCATTGTATGCATTTTAAGTCTTATGACACATTAATAGATCTCAAAGAAGCAAGTGAGGTGTGTAAGAATAAGCCTAAATGGCGCTCTGTTGTTCGTGCCTACCCCGCAAGGGACCTGGCGTGAAGTTATGTATGTATGTATGTAATAGATCTCAAATTGCATTTATCGAACTCCACCCGCATACGCCTCGCGCTCGCATCTCATCCGCGCTATGGCTAGTGTGATATTTTGACTGTGATATAGTAGTACTAATAGTATAAGCGGGCGCGAGGCGTACGCTAAGGTGGCGCGTCGCGAGCGCAGGTGTAAGGCGAGCACAACGCGTGTGCGGGTCCTGTGCGTGTCATCTGAACACGCCCTTAGGGTTTAAATTATAATAAGGTGGACTTGGACGCACTTTCTTGAGCTACACTGAACAACTCGCAAAATGTAAAGCTACTCTTTTACACTGTCGTCGCAGACAATATGACCTCGTCTATTTGCATAAATTACTGCATGGTAAATATCTTTACCTTTAACACGAAATATAATAAACATAACAAAACATATAGATGTAGATTGTTAATGTAATGTCCAATTTGAAAACCTGCCCGTAAAACTTCAAGTTAAAATTTTGTTGGGATTCATTTTGTCACTTGTCAGTTGAAGTTTTTCCACTTGTACGTCGCGATTCGTTTTTCAACTTGTCCGTTGTAGTTTCACTTCTAGTAGGGGAAAGCAGGTAGGATTCGTACGTTTTTTGTTCTGAGCCTTATAAAAAAGAAACTACTAGCTATTACAAAATTATTTTAATAGCGGTATATTACCCATTTATCTGGCTTTAATATTATGGAAGTGCAGTTTTCATATAAAGCAACACGGAGAAGTTACGACCGTTTTCCTAAAAAATGGAAAACGCACGAAAGCACCCCATGCATGGGGTAGCTTCGTGCATAGCGTGGGGCACATTCGTACATAGTGGGGAACCTCCGTACAATCAAAGAAAATGCCATTTATTCAATGTAGTAAAGTCCTTTAATGAGGTCAAAGTTAAAACAGCGTCAGCCGTCATATAGTAAACTAGTAATTATTGTATTCAGAGTACCTATGTAACGAAAAGAACACAAATGTATTTTTTTCTTCTCTAATAATTATGAAACTAATGATCTTCATTTAGTAATGATCAAAAATATTGTTTTAAGTACTTTAATACTTAAAAAACAAGTCCTGAAAATATTTATATAACATAATATTTTTTCCATTAATAAAAGAACTAAAAATCAACATTATAAATTTTATCACATGTCTCAACATACATAAATACATAACTTCACGCCAGTTTCCTTGCGGGATAGGCACGAACAACAGAGCGCCATTTAGGCTTATTCCTACACACCTCATTTGCTTCTTTGGCATTCATAGCTCTTGTCATACATGGTACCAGCACTGCGTTGTGTATGGCAAGCTGGGCTTTCTGGCTGAGTTTCTTAGTGCCTAGAAGTTTACCTAAAGCTCCATTCATACTATTCCTCAAATTTACTCCTCTTTCTATGTCAGCGCTGTACCTTCCATCCCTGCTAAAAGCACATCCAAGATATACAAACTCATTCACTTGTTCCAGCATAACATCATCGACCATTATCCTTGCATTCGTTCTGGTTTCTTCTCTTTCAAACACCATAACCATTGTTTTCTTCGCATTCAAATATAAGCCTCTCGCATGACAGTCATCTTTCATCATTGTAACTAGTGTTTGCAGTTCTGATGGCGATTAGGCTAAAAGCAGGGCATCATCCGCATAAAGCAAAGTGCTAACAACTAAATTTTTTTTTTTGCAGAGACTTAAAACATAAATTCGAGTTGTATTTATCGTGAAATTAGAACAAAATTGCCCATAGGTACAATATCTACCGGTACCTATTATACTAGAGGAGGATTCTTACAGTACGAATCTACCCCACATGTAACTGCACGAAGGTACCCCATCCAGATAATTCAACAAATTAATTTGAAATAAACATAACCGTTATAGTTGAGCTAAAATATCTATTTAAATATTAAAGTAATATTTTAGGGCATAAACTATAATAAATCACTTTTATAATTTGAACATTACTTATACCAGCCAAGCGAATTAAAAGATGACAACGAATAATACTTACGCAGAGCAAATTCACGTATCGACTTACATCATCCAAGCCAATGGCCGTATTGTGGCCCCATCCCGCAGGTACCCGTATCCTACAAACGGCCATCACGCACATAAATGCAAACATTTCAATGTTGCATAATGGCGGAGATATCTCCACTGTACGAATGCTCCCTGTGTACGAATCCTACCTGCTTTCCCCTATGTGTCCTGGTACACATTTCGATTTTTATATTTATTGCTGAAGCTCAGCAGACAGGCTGACGACCCACCTGTGACGGAAAGTGGTTACTGTCCCATATGGACATTAAAGGCGCTGCCAATGTGCTGCCGGTCTTGAAGGAGAAACTGGTACTCAATTCAAAGTTGTTATGGCCGCATACTCGCAGACAAGCTTAGGCTTGCTGCCGGATCCTTCTGGCGCTGTGCTGCTCTAGACAGAGTACAGAAAGCCCTGATATGAGCTTGAGGAGGCCTTTGCCAGCAGGTACTCTGAGAAGAGATTTGATCTCGAGGGTAACATAAAAATACCTCTCATCTCAGACTCAAGGCTATATTATTATCCACTCATAACTTAAGGCAGCCGAGGTACTCATAATTCAATACATGTTCATAGACAATCATCTATCACGATGCGGACAGGCGGAGCTTCGCGGTTGTAAATCATGTCGGGCGACCAAAATAATTGTTAATGGGCTCAGTGGACGTGTTTTGTATGAATAAGCCTATGAGAAGTACCATGTGTTGACATGGGCGGGGTTTGAGGCGAGTTATAAGAGATTTTAAGGTTGTTGGTGCAAAGTATTTGTGGTCTAAAGTTTTGGGAAAAGAGTTTTCATTAAGGTATATCCTGAGGAAATTATGACACTTGGTGGATTTAAAAACATCGGCGCATCGTTTGCGTTGGCTGAACAACGTAAAGAAACAAAGAAAAAAGTACCTGGATCAAGGAGTACATTATCGACCGAATGGATACCGATCAGTTGGTCGCCCAAGATATCGCTGAACTGACGCAAAGGAGGTTGACATGCATCTCATAAAAGAAAGCGCCTTTCGAAATAGGGTGGAATTTTATCGTTTCGAAGGCCAGGACTCATTTAGGGTCATTAACCAATAATATAATCATAATATCTATATGTAGTCATAAGGATAACAAACGGCTTGTATCCAAAACTACAAAAAACTTCGTATGCCTGTCAAGGCGAAACAAGTAACTTAACACTTAGCAAGTGTTATTATTTAGACTTTGACTTTGACTCTGAAGCTGAAGAATTTAGAAGGTAAAGAATAAACTTCACGTTTCACCTTATACTTGCCGTTGCAACCCGCCGACACGTATCTGGGGCCCAATTTTGTTCTATTAATATCTTGGCGTTGCGAAGCTATCCAAATTGCAATTCTATTGCGATAGTGCCAATTTTTTTTACCCTACTACGTTCAAAATATCTTCTAGATATCGTTGCAGAGGAATAATAGTAAAATAAATTGGTATTACCACGAGCAGTAACGGCGTCAGCCGATATGCATATTGACAACTATTTGAGCATATCGCGAATTTTCGCCTATAAATATGAAATTAACAGGATACCTAGATCGAGCAATCTTACGATTGAGACGATACTGTCCGGCGTTTTTGATGTGATATTAACAGCAGAATTGGGCACCTGGTTGAATTATCGTTACTCTATTGTGGTGTACTACTGAATGTGGCCCTTTCCAATGTTAGTCCATATGTCCCAGTATTCTGGATCCTTCTATAACAATAATTATAATATCAGCCCATAAATGTCCCACTGTTGGACTCGGGCCTCCCATTATAGGGAAAACGGACAGAATACCCGCCACGCTTGTCCAAGGCGGCTTGGCAGGTTGGACACATCGGTTATCTCGACGTGCAGGTTGCATCACGATGTTTTCCTTCACCGTTGTTAGCAGTTGGTAATTGTAACAATATGCACATTAGGTCAGAAAACTGACTAAGAGGTGCATGCGTTCCGATCAGGATCGAACCCACGCCCTTCGATTTAGGGGCGCGTGCGCTAGCCATTACGCTACCACGACTTAGGGTCTGGGTCTCTGGGTCCTTCGCTTTCTTCATTTACTTAGTTCCTGTCGCCAACTCTACGGAAATATTACTATACCGTAGCCTGCACTACATTTGCCCAAACGCGATTTTCAGTCTAGGATGCGCAAAATATGCTCCACCAGCTATCGATATTACGACAACCATTATTCACCTAAACGTTTTCATGTGTTAACTCGAAACGAGAAAACCTGTAAAAGAATAAAAGTACTATAACTGTCAGAGTAGCGGATATCCGGTCTTTTCCTGTCCGATAAATATAGAGGCCTGAGTATTTGTTTTTTATTGAGGAGTTCAGCAGATAGGCAGACGGCCCACTTGATGGAAAGCGGGTACCATCACCTATGGACATTTGTAACACCCTAAAGAGCTACAACTGCGCTGCTGCTCTCTTAAGGGAGACTGGAACCTAGTCACTAATGCCGAAACACAGTGCAAGGTTGTTATGACGACATACTTTAGACCAGCGGTGGTAGCCATCCAGTCGGGCAAATGCCCTAACACCTGGCTGTGGGTTGTTTTGTCGCCTCTGACGACAGACCGCCCAGGAAATTATATTCTTTGTCCGTTCCTGCACGGATAAAAAGTAAAAGTAAAGCAGTGGTAAGTTTTGGCCAGTTTTTTTCTTAAGGCTCTTCCAGTCGCGTGAGCGTGAACTTTATTTAACTGAATTCCCCATACCTAACTTTTAAGAAACTAACGACTTGCGACTAGAAGGTCTAAAGTCTAAAGCCTCATAGATTTATTGGCGCTTATATTTTTTATTCGTGTCTTAAATTATTACTTTATTAGTACCTCTTACGCTCAGTGGCTTTCGACACGAATTAGATGAAACAGCGACTCATAACCTGATCGGGTACCGGATTTCGTTTCAAAATATGCGATAAAATTAAAAATACAAATTTCAGTAAGAAAATACATGGAGAGTTAGAAGTTTTTTCAAAAGCGATGTAGTCAGCGCTTGCATCATACTTACGCTACGGTGTATATTTCCTTTCTCTAGCCGAATTTCCACCCGCGCCACTGGACTCTAGGTAGTTTTATACTGGTGAAGTAGAGTACTCATGGTCCCCTGTACATTCCTGTAATAGATCTTTCTAAAGACAATCGTTACATAATTAAACATACATAACATAAGTTATAGTTTCCTGCATGTTGAAGAGTAATAAACCAAATGACGTCAGCAACTAGCCAATAAAATTACAAAAGACCACCTAACATCATAACTTTGGCAGCGCCTTCATCGTTTTAATTATAGTCACTACAAAAAGGGATGATAGATTGATTTGACTGCGTTAAGCCTACTGAAGTTTGCGAGTTTTTTAAACACAGTAATGCTATGGATTGGCTAGGAAGTGTTTAGTCTCTTATATACTCGCTTGTAAGACCTATCAATAAAAAACGGAAGGGAATTTTTTAAGCTTATTTAAATTTTGTTTTTGTTTATTGCTTTTTAGCTTTTGATGTACAGATTTATATGTTTGGTAGGTACTAGTCGCGATATGAAAAGGCTCGTCATAGTCGACTTTTGCTTGCACAAGTACAAGAAACAGTATAACGAACATTTGAATAAATATTAGGTTTTGTTACTTTTATAAAGTATGGAAATGTGAAAAAAATGCAATGTTAACAATGACAGACACTGAGGTTAACAATAGTTTCAATTATCATAAACAAAGAGGATATAATCACTAAGTTTCTCATAAATATTAAAACCAATAAAAAGGTTTTACGTCTCTAAACAATCATTTTAGTTAAACTTTGATTTAGTGATATTAAACTTCATTGTCAAACAGTAAACGAAGTTTATGTGGAATAGTCTGTTCTGGTTTTTTATTGTAGTATAGGTTCGCGTTTGACTACAATCTCGCCCTCTGTGGAGCGAAGATGTGGTCTAGGATGGAGCATCCTTAACTAGTAGGTACCTATTCACACGGAACTTGAAGGCACCCAGGTTATAAGTATCGGGAAAGACAGACTCCGGCAATTAGTTCCGTTTGCGGTGCGTATGATGAAGCTTTCTGTGACTTAGTTTGAAAAGGTGTGCTAGCGAAATCAATTTAAAAACTGGTGAACTTTTTCCTAATGCGCCTGTACTTGAGATTTCAGCAAAGATTTGAAGTTATTATAGGACGCGTAGTATCCGTATAACTGCGGTGGTTTAAGAATTTGGTTCTGAAGTTTAAGCGAGTGAATACAGTCTAGGGTAGTGTTTTTCAACCTGTGGGTTGAGACCCCTAAGGGGGTCGCAGAGCCTTGCTCGGGAGGTCGCCGACAAAATGGAAAAGGTAATTTAAGTTTATACCTCATACTTAGGTACTTACTAAGCTTCGCAGCTTTTTGTAGAGTAGGTATAGGCCGTAGTAATGCATAATGGTAACAAAATAGAGAAAGACATCAATGTAATCATTTAAATTATTTACTTTATCTGTCTTTGGCCCAAGGGAGTCGCCAACATTTTTTCAACCTGTAAAAGGGTCGCGTATTCAAAAAGATTAAAAAGCATTGGTCTAGGGAATGCTCCTTTTTAACATCGAGAGGTAGGTACTGTGGCATTCCCGGCGGGGGCAATACATCGGTATCCGACTTTGTGGGGCCACCGAAAGATGTTTTTTGCATCCGTGTTATTTTTTTGCTGAAGTACAGTAGATAGGTTGACGACAACCTGATGATAAGTGACTAGCATCGTCGAATGGGCATTTGCAACACCAAAGGTGCTACCAAACTGCTGTCGTTCTCGAAAGTGGACAACAACCAGGGCGTTCCATTAGTAACTCAAAACGCTCAAAATGCTAAGTTAGCCGTTACACAAGGCGAGCACGGTCGCTGTGGTCGTGGCGACAACGTCACTATTGACGTCCTCATTTTAGATCCCACAACGCTCACAAGGACCCATGTCAAAGGATGGGTCAAATAGTTGGGTTTCTTTTGCTTGATAATTTTAGATATATATATTGGAACAATAGCAAATCTCAAGAGGCAGGTCAGCTGTAGTCAATCAAAAATGACAGTTCGACAAACACTATACTCGTACATGACGTAATTATCGCAACTGAGAAATCGCTGTTATAAGGTGTCATGTTACCAACCAAACGAGTCGATAAGGGCTTTCAGATGTTTAACATCTATATATATAAAACAAAGTCATGTTAGTTACACTATTTATAACTCAAGAACGGCTGTACCGATTTGGCTGAAAATTGGTGGGGAGATAGCTTAGAACCAGGAGACGGACATAGAAAACATTTAGTTGTAGGATATTTATAGTTTTTGAGTAGTAGTTTTGTGTTTTGTGAGAAATGTTAACTGTATAGTCAAATGTGGTATTTTGAGTTGTCACAAGAACTCCGTTGAATGGCACTAGCTAATTACATACAGTTCAACTGTGCTACACATACATACACTTAAGAAAATGAAGAAACTATATTGTAAACAAAGATCTGGCTTAAAGGCTAGCTACTAAGCCATAAACCTAAATAAATAAATAAAACAGAGTGAGATTAAATTTATATTAATTTATACATTAGTAGTTATATATCACAGCCCTGGCCATGAATCCGAATGAATTATAAAAAAACGTATCACAACGGGCTATTCAATTTAATTGAGTAGATGTTTCAGGCGATAAAACAGAGGCGCCATTTTAATAGGTCATAATATATTTACAGCCAAAAAAAAACTAGCTAAGTAGCTTTTACATACTACCGACAAATCTACTTATGGCCTGGCCACGGAATTGTTATTGTGCAACAGTCAAGTGCGACAAAAACAAAAGTATTATGATAGGTACCTATATGAAGCATTATTTTTATGGAGGTGAACCGATTGAGGATTAGCCGCTTCGCAGGCGTGTGGGATTCGCCATTTTGGAGAGGCAATAGCACCGTCACCGTATTATATTACTGGTGACCTGTCATACAGATTTCTTAGAAATCTATTTTAGGCACCAGTCTCACACACCAGGTTTCTTTTTGAATCTGTAGTGTGGAGAAATTAATACAGTTTTATTATTTATTTATTATTATATAGCCACACGGGTCGGCGCGGATACCCACTAAAACCCTTCGGTGTAAGTACCTTCCATCACCACATGTCAAAGCTACAGGATAGCGGGAGCTCGGCCAATTCAGTCCAATTCCATGTGTTGTATGAAGCATCGTCGCGTGCAACACCCAACTACTTCGTGTCGTAGCGTAGATAGAGAAACCTAGTGTGGCGACATTGGTGCCAACATAAAAACAAGCACGTAAGCGCGAAACAAATAGTTATTTATCTGTACAAAGCAAAACATCGCGCCGTCTTATGACAGCGCGCCCACAATTTTTCGCGGCAATCCATTTGCCGCGAAACAGTCGAGAGCTGGATTTATTTCGGGTCATCTCGACACAGTCCGACTAACGTCTTCACGCGACTGCACGACATACGTGCTCGTGTACAAACGTTAGTTTTCGCGCTCGCTGCTTGCCTTCATATCAAAATCCTTCTGAACTATAATATTGTAACATTGAGAGAGTGTGTGTGTGATTAAAAGTGTACGTCGCAAACAATATCTTTCATTGACCCGTACACCGCTCAACGGCCACAACGCAACCATCATCAACCATCTCACATCATAATCATCACCTCCTCACTAGCATTCTCCGTCTACGTGTCGTAGTATGTCATAAGTCCATGGCCAGGCCGTAATGAATGTGGACAGTGTATTATCTCACTTATAGTTCTGGAATATGGTTTAAAAAATCTGTCAGTCATAATTTGATCTCAATAAAACTGTGCGGCAAGAATGAGGCTGTAAAATAGAAATAGAATGGGTCTGGTTCTTATTATGAGGTACTTCGAAATATTTAGGGTTACATAAATATAGAAAATAATAGGTGCTAAAGAATGCTCTGAATCAGTAAAGGATCAAAAGAAATCACGTAGTCTCCTATTAAGCAATAGCTATTTTCTTCTTTTATATTGCTGTCTTAATAAAATAATTTATAGCTTAGCTTCTTAACCGAATGGGGATTTTTTCGTAATGTCTGAAAGTTTTAATTGAGATTTTCCATATTTTTTTATTGCAGGAGTTCAGCAGACAGGCGGACTGCCCACTTGATGGAAAGCGGTTACCATCGCTTATGGACATTTGCAACACTAAAGGTGCTACAAATGCGCTGCTGCTCTCTTAAGGGTGACTGGAACCTGGTCACGAATGCCGGAACACAACTCAAGGTTGTTATGGCGGTGACCAGCGGTGGTCGCCATCCAGTTGAGCAAATACTCTGCCACCTGGCAGAAAAACAAAAACGGATTGGTTAAACTGTGATTGCAGTGTGTTAAGAATTAATTAATTATTGGGCATCTGTCATGCTTAAGTGCCTATTATTTTTCAATGATTATAATATTTTATCAACATACAGACGTTTTGTTTAACCTTTAAGTATACCAATGCAACCCAAGCATATAATCTTTTAATACATAACTCAATCATACAAGTTGTGTGTATGTATGTATGCAAACATTCAAAACCACCAAGCTAATTGTAATGTATCCTGCGTACCGGCGCCAGACGATGTCCGAATAAACGTATTCGCGAGTTGCATCTTAATATTTTAAGGGTTATATAGCATCACCATATACCACCGTGGATAGGTAGAATAGGTCCAGGCTATGGAGGTTAGCCAAGAGTACTCTCCAGATTTAGGTATTTATTTATTTATTATCTAAAATATGTTTAGAGGTGCCAACAAGACTATTCTGGAACCCAATACAATTGTTTGTTTCTCGAACTCTTGCAAATTCTTATTTTAATCGTGTATTAATCAACTATAACCTTTTAGCTGTTATACATGATATGAACTTATTTATTAGTAATCCACATAATCGTAAGATGGTCCTCGTAAAGCATTGGTCTAAATATAAAAAGTCAATAGGTCAGTATTAAAATAACTTATTTTATTTTCTTCTTTTTAATTTCCTCTTTTAATTTAATTTATACAATTTAACATATTTACTAGCAAGCATTACAGCTATCTATATGTGGAAACAATTAAATGGTTAGAGATATTTAGTAGTATATACTTAGTTGTAAACTGTTTGTTTTCCGAATAAAATAAAATAATTCAGACCCATAAGTGTCCCACAACTGAGCTTGGGCTTCATTTACTTTTAGGCCAGAGGAACACAATTTACACACAACCATAGATAAAACTTATATTTTACGCTTATTGAACATTGAGTTACATGCAAGCATTGACGTAGCAATTGTTAAATCAATGTATGCAAGCCTGTTTTTGTCACTTCTTTTTTGAGAGCACGCTTAAGCTCTCGACAGTTGTAAGTCCATAATTTTTTGTAGGGAACCCATAAGAACAGTGGTTCCCAAACTTATTTTGTATACTGTCCACTTTGAGAATAAATTATTTTTAGCACCCCATTTTTTCACCTACGTTAAAACCACTATCTTCTTCTTCTTCTTCTTCTGCAAGCGGGCGGTTTCCGCAACTCGACGACAAAGCGCCTATTTTGCGTGCGAGGGTGGATGAGGGATTACTCCATCCAGCCCAGCTCCTCCAGGAAGTCGACCAGCTTCTTGACGTTGCTGAAGACTTCGCGGAGGCCACCTGGGGCGTCCAGATACTTCGCCCTGTATTGTGCCACCCCTCCGCATTCAAGCAGGACATGGGCGACTGTTTCTTCTGCCTCCAGACATGCTCTGCACAGGGGGCTGTCGGTGACACCTATATTGAAAAGATGTCTGTTAAAATTGCCATGTCCAGTGGCTGCGCTAATAACTAGTCTCAGCCTGGACCGACTGAGCTTTAAGATGTTCCTGGAGAAACGCAGGTTTACTCGAGGCATTGCCAGCTTAGCTTGCCTGCAATCCTCCAAGTTGTCCCAAAGTTGTTGATGTAGTGCCCTTGTCCTTAAAACCACTATAACGTTAAATTAAATTAACTGATTATTGTGAGCTATATTAGCGGAGATTAAACATTCGTTCTAAATGAGACTTTTACTATAGAACGCAAGAGTTAACTTGAGACCTAAGCGCAGTAGGTAGTACACAACGGCGCTAAGGTGTCAAGTTAACCCTCACGGGCTACACCTGCCTGCTTTTTCTGGGTCTCTTACCCCCCTTTACGCTTGCAGCGCCCACAAGGAGGCGTTATCGCCCACTTTGGGAAAGGATGCAATAGAAGCACATTTTCAATTTTCTGATTAGCACTCATTACACTTACATCACGATTCTGCAAATCTAAGCAAACTTAGGTCTTGAAGCGCTTCGCACATTTCGTAAGAGACGACGCGGTTGTTCAGGAAAGATAAATTAGATTTTGTATTTGGATAATTATGAACTATTAAAAAAATCCATTTCTTTTCTGTAAAGGTTCCCAAAATTCTTTTATTTTCTTTTTTCAAATTATTTCATTTTATGCAGTTTATATGGATATTTTTCGAAATTTCTTCTAAGAGCACTGCATGCACCCACGTACCCCCACAAAAAAAGCCTAGTTTATATGTACATACCTACTACGTAGTACATTATACTTTAATATCATTGAATGCATTTTTATACATCCGTTATCTTAATGTGCAGGTTTCATGATAATGTTTTTTTAATGCATTTATGGCTTGGCAACTAGATCAAATTTAATTTTATTAAATTTAGATTATATCCTGCAAGTTGAAATTAGAACCACTGATTTACGACTTAGAAATGTTGTATGCTTGTCCAGGATCTGATGGCAATGGCTAATGCACGAACATGAAAATCAAAACAACAGGAAAATAAATATTTTTTTAGTTTCTTCCAAAAACTGCACACACAAATAGTGGGGAGATTATTTTTAGGTGTTCTACGTACACACCGTCTTCGCCTTAAAAGTAATTATGATTTTATTGACAAAGCTACAATGTTTGTCTGACAGGTTTATTAGGCGACAAATTTGGGATAATTAATTACCGCCGATTTTATAGATGTGTTTACAAAACCGTAAACATTGTCGACACATTTTTACCTCTGATTAAAAAAACCGACTTCAAAAGCTAAAAAGTATAAAATAACTTATTTCTAAAGTCGGTGCTTAGTAATTTTCAAAATATAGTAATTTTTATGTTTTACTTTGCACCAACTTCAAGATCAAGATGTTTTAGATAATATATGTTAATAATAATAGCTTTAGAAATAAGTTATTTTATACTTTTTAGCTTTTGAAGTCGGTTTTTTAAACGAAGTTTTTTTTATTTATTTGTTACTTTTTAGTGTCTAGCTATGTATGGGTGGACCTACGAATGGTGCCGCGCTTCTTAAAAAATATAGGTCCCAAGAAACGGGAAAAAAAATCGTAAAATGAATACTACTAGGCCAAACTATGTCAAATTTTTAGGGGACTACATGGCAGCTATTCCGCGTCGAACAAAAAAAATCACGTAAATCGGATCATAAATCACAGAGTAATCGGGGAACATACATAAAAAAGAAAGATTCCGACGAATTGAGAACTTCCTCCTTTTTTAAGTCGGTCAAAATGCAATGAACAATTCCATCCTTTAATTAACTAACTTCGGACCTATTTGGTCTTATCACCATACCTTACTTTTATCCTAAATTTTAGAGGATGAATGCCGTCTGCAACATGCTAAAAGCTGTCTCAATCACAGAGGGTGTGTCTGCAGGACACACCGTCCACGTGGCCAAAGTCGTGTGGTGCACAACGGCGCCAAGTGGAAGCCGACGTGAAATTAGATTCAAATATTCTCTGAAACTTTATTAACAATAAATTTACATAAGACCAAAAATTATTTATCAAATCAGTGGTGAAATTTTATCATCTGGTATTGAAATTGTATTAAGTAGGTACATGTATGCCCAGATAGTTTTCAAAATGTTGGGTTTATTTAAGGTCCTGTGTGCCGCAAAAGGTCGAAAATGGGCAAACAAGACAACTTATCATAAGCGCTTTTCAGTATTTCGCACGACAGTACAGATGACCTAAAAAACGCTATTCGGAGTGGACACCCACTAAACAAATCCTGGTTCTGTCTGGCGTCCTTCGCCAGGGTTGTGAATTCGCTTGTACATGCATCTCCAGCCCGGACGGACGACATGTACCTATTTATTAAAAGGAGTCGGATACGCTTTCTTAAATTCTAGGGCCCAGATTGTAAAAAGATGGAGAATATATTTATATAAGTTATCGATTTACATAATCTATATAATTATGTAAATCGATAACTTATTTTATTTGTGACCTTATTTTTGAGATTTCTCGTCTTTCACAAAGGATTTAGGGCTGACGTATTTCATTTTGTAATAGAAAGATAGCTTTTGAAGCAATATCTATCACAAGTCGTTGCATTTCTTTGGCTCAACTCCCGTTCTCCTTTTTACCAAATAAAATTTTATTTTTTATAATTACAACGACATCTGGTGTGAACCATCTGAAGCGACTGTTAGTGGTCCAGAAACTAATTCTAGCAGTCTAGCGCTGCCTTGAAAATATAACTTATGTATGTCGCCGGCATTGGAGAAATAATTAAAAAATACAATCATATTTCAAGTACAAAAATATTTATTTATTTGTCGTAATATACGTCATTAATAATATACTTCAGTTTTAATAATATTCTCATATTAAGAGCCGCTTGCATAAGGTTGCTAAATTTATTTCAGAAACACAAAACGTATGTAACATTAAATACAATTAGCATCTTGCACAACGCAAAATTGCCACCAAATGTTTAAAGAACTGTAATTACGTTTTGTGTAAAATGTATTTAGGCAGTTTAATATGATTAAATAACTTTATTTATAGGTGATCGTTATGCAAGTGCCCTAAAAGTCAAATGCCATGGTAGAATCGCCCCGCTAAAGATTTAATGCGTTTAACTTCTGTATTTCTAGAGGGCGCTACAAGTTTTCTATTGCGTTTTGATATAGCAAAACACCACAACAGTTCAAACATTTTTATATTAAAAAATATATATAAGTATAGCCGCAAAGCCCTAAACTCTTAAAAAAATATTTTTTTGAACCATCTCATTCCAAAATGGAATCAAGTCAGTTTTGTCTCTTCATGTAAAAAAAAAGGAAACTTAATAGAATGTTAGTTCAATAAGTGTGGAGTTTTTGGCGGGACTGAAAGGGATGTTGTGCTTGGCAGTTTTGTTACCTAAAAATGTGTCCAATTACTCTAAAACGGACAATAATTATGTGTTTTTGTGAGAAATGTGAACTGTATAGTCAGATGTGGCCTTTGAGATTTCACAAGAACTATATTGAATGGCGTTGGTTGAAGCCTGCAATACAACTGCACTACTATATGAAGACCTATTAAACATCAGAATTGGCTGTATGGACTAAGATTCCTTTGCCTACCTTTGTGGCGAATTCTACTACTAGGTACTCAATGAAAGTGTAGTAGTGTTTTTACAAATATCAAAATGCAATAGAAGGCTTGTTATGAACTCTAGAAATGGGACATTTTGAGTTTTTTTTTTAGTAGAAGGTTACCTGAGATTGTCATTTTTAGTTTTCCACTTCCATGCTACAAATTATAAGAAATAAACAAAAATACAGAGAGCATGGAGTCAGTTAAATAAAAACTATATTCATTTAAACATAATTAGTGTCATAGTAACACTCCGAATTTAAAAGGCAACTTGCACATTCAGCATGTCAATTAATAGTTAATAATATAGTCAAATGTGTTTCCCTTCAGTGTCCTGATGACCTCCTCATAACATTTGTATTTGAATTAACATCATCAAAACAAATATACACATTTATTACCTACTGCATATTTAAGTAAAATGAATATTTTTGACAAATTTGACATTTTGATAAGTAAGAATATTTTAAAATAATTATTGTTAGTTTTATGTATGTATTTATAATCAGAGACAATGTTTGTGTTAATGAACATAAATAAATACCAACTTAAAATTTATTTCACTTGTTAAAACCGTTTTTTATGGGACTGATCTCTGTAATGGTTGATTGTTTGCAAATTCCAAAATATTTATGCGCTGAAAGTTTCTGCAATCCAGTGAATGTTCTATCTCTCAATATATACATTGTTTTTGGTCAAATGTCTTTGACTACTAAGGCACATCTAAAGTCTGATATTACAGTACAAAATGTTTTATATTTATCATATAAAGATCCAAATTAACTAAAATTTTATCAAAAAAATCTTTTAAGAGAAAACAAGGTATACTCATGTAATATATTTTAGGATATACTAAACTAATATACTACATGTTCAAGTCCTAAAATAAAATATAGCTAAACATAGACTAACAGAATTAAAAACTATTATCAAAGTCAATTAAAAATTGTTTTTCTAAAAGTTTTTTCATTTTCTCTGGCACTGGCACACCAGAGTGCGCCGGCTTTGGTCTTCTTTGCCAGGATTTCTTACCACTTTTCGTAACACTGTTTGGTGGTAACACAGGTTTGTTCTCCTTTGCTTTTGGGGTTGTCATCTTTTTTGGTGTGGAGATCTTCGATTTTGGGGTAGACACCTTTGGCACTGTTACTGCACTTTGTCTTTGCGAAGTGGAATCATTCACTGAAAATTACATTTTAGAAAATTACTTTTTGCACATGGCTGTTCAAAAGACATCTTTTCATTCAACATCAAGTATTGCCACCTGTAGCTTATCTTGAGAGTCCATAACAGTTGTACCTAATCTCTATAGGAATTCATGTTTCTGTTAAATTTATTAGTGTTGTATTAAAATAAGTCTTTATGTGTAATATATATAATAACTTATGGGTGTAACGCCGGGCTATGTAAGAAATAAAGAAGGGTGAGAATTCTGTAGAAAAGTATCGTCTCTCTAAGCAATTCATAAGCTATAGTATTAATAATAATTCATAGGCTATAGTACCTACGTATTATAAATGTAAATAGAGACTGATTGTGCTATGGAAAATATATGTTATTTGTTATTCTCTAACAAATATAATTTTAAAAAAACTTACTTTTCATGGGCTTTTTCTCAATGGTCTTTTTAATTTTAGTTGGTAAAGATCTACCAACATTCCTTTTTGACACAGGGGTTGCAATTTTCGCAGTCGGCTTCGTTATATCCCTAGGGGCCATTGTAGGATTTTTTATGCTTCTAATAGATCCTTTGAAAAAATATCAAAACAAAAATCACAAACACAATATTCACAATCGCAATTAATTAAATTTTCAAAAATAACGTTCACAGTAATGACAGTAACAGTTAATTGATATATAAATTTTATCTATGGTTAACTGCTAAAGTCGTTGTTTCAGATTCGTAATAATGGCAAACAAAAAGGCACACTTCCCAATACAACCTAGTCAACTACAAACCAGGATTTATATTATAATCTTTCAAAAACCGTAAACAACAGAGTTAGTTTGGAAATCATTTCATATTAAATAATTAAATAGTTTATATAAACAGTTTTCACATTTTGTAATCGCATGTTACTTTAAAATAATTGTTATCCATAAGCATTCCTTGGCTCAATGTGTACGTAGCCAAAATAGTTAAATATAAAATATGTAATAAGTCCTTTAAGGATTTTTTATGGTATGACAAGTAAAAAAGCGGCAACATCGCTATTTGGCGTCCATCTTTAATATTTGATGTGTTGTTTTACTAATAAAATTATTATAAAATATTGTCTTCTATTACTTGTAATAAGTCTTCAACACAGAAATCTTTAAAATTGCATCGCTTTGAAGTATATTTCGACATGCATACATAGTGTACGATGTGATTTATTGGATTCTAATCGAAAGTGTCACAATACCATTATCGTTTGTGCTAAAAGTTTCACTGTTGTCTGGTATTGACCTAGGTGCTAATTAATCGGCCAACCTTCAATGCTTTCTTCCTTTAAACTTGTTGAGTAGCGGCGTCCGTGTGAGTTCATATAGTGTGATTTGTTTGTTGTCGCAGCAGATGAATTGTGAATATGGATAGATTGAACCAGTTGCGGGGTGGCGCGGGGGGCTCCGGCGACTCCATGCTCGACACCTCTTCCCCCCCGAGTGAGGCTTATGAGAGCGCCAACGAGAGCGCATCAAAGTATTTTTCTCTGTCAGAAGTGGACTCCACTTTCGATATATCATCAATAAAAGATGTATCTCTCGCATCGACGACTGATGATTCGCGCACGGTCACTGACCCCGATGAGTTGATATCGAATTTGTCGCCGATCAGCAAGAAAAACGATATGTTAGATAGCTATAAAATTGGTAAGCAGATTGAGGCTGCAAACATTCTATCAGGTGGTGTTGACATATTTGATGACAATGAAAACTCGTATGACGGTGATGAACTTGTTATTGATGATAATGCAGAGGTGGATGAGAAGTCCAACTCTGAGTTAAAAATAACAGAATTTAAGGAGGATCATATGACTGAGTCTACACTAGACGATGCTGATGAGATAGCAAGTAAAGATACTGAAGTGGTGCTACAGATTGATGGTAAAAATGTAGATGCAATAGATATTGGTAATGGCATATACTTGTACAGAAAAGAGGGACAAGAGGAGTTGGCTGCTGTCCAGATCATTGATGATGATCAGCAACAACCAAGCTTTAAGTTTTTGAAAGTGCGGTAAGATTTATATTTGTGTATAATAGCTAAGGCCATTAGCTCCCAGGGCAAACATTCAATTTTGGACCCTCATAAATCATTTTGTGAGAAATAATAATGACACAAATGTACCATTTCTTTTATTTGCAACTTGCCTTAGAGCAGGTATTTAGTAAATATATTAATGTTAAGTTTTCTTCCAAATAAGTAAAGTGGAGATATGTGTTTTATTTTGGTCTATTTTATATACCTGTCCACTTACAGGTTAATAATATTCTATGGAAAGGCCCTAATTTGATATCTAGTAAGATAATTTTCATAATCTAAATTCCAAAATAATAATTGATCTTGTATTAGGTGTCTGGGATTAGCTCTAGTACTGTTTGTTCCATTTATCCTTTGACACAAACGAACTTGCTTGAGAATGTACAATTTGTGATTTTTGTCTGCCATTTTAATAAAAAGTGAAAGATTCCTTAATAACATGTAACACAGTTATTGTTTTGCCACAAAATAATTGTAAATATGCAGTTTTGCAATTGTTTATTTAGTTGAATACTCAAGTGTTGTCTATCTGTACAACTTACTGGCTGAACCATGCCCACTTTGCTGAGCAACAGAAAAAAAATAAAAAACCTTATTATTAATCACAATCAAATAACCCTATGTCACTCAGGATTAATGTAGCTTTCCACTGGTGAAAGAATTTTCAAAAAAAGTAGATTCAGAGAATACCCCCCTACAATGTCACAAACTTTACCTCTTTACAATATTGCTAATAAAATTTAAAAAAATTAACTTGTATATTACCCTATCATAAACAGTGTGCATTAAAGTAATGCCTGTCATAATTGGAAATCTTTTAGCATATAATCCAAATAAATCTGTGTAATGAATATTAAATGGCTAAGAATTAAGTGGACTATGATGAACAGTTACATTTCTAGTGCATAGAAATTTGTAACACTATACTTTCAAATAGATTTCTTTTCTATAATAATGCTACTAATGCTGCTAATAGCCCCAAAAATCATTACCATTACTTTGATTTGAAACTTACTATTATTTTGTATTGAATTAATATATAGTTTCAGTAATATGCTTTATTAATAAGCTCTTCTTACTCATGACTTCTATGAATTATCAGAAGCTTAAGGTTCGAGTGCTTAGCATGAGTTCTTTACTCAGGTAGTAATCATATTCAAATTAATGCAAATTTGTATGGCATCTGTTTTTCATACACAAGATGGCTCATTCATTTCACTCAAGTCATTACAAAACTGTGTTAACTTAAATCTGATTGAATAGTGATTATTCGCACTAAGCACACTGATATACATAACTGTATTTGTGATTAACACAACTTCTTTATTTCATAAAAACTCATATACATTATATTATTAAAAGTCACTAATGTCACTCCTCTTACATAGTCTAACATAAATAGCACAAAATTATCTCTATAAATCTAAATGCATAAAAAGCTGTGAAATCATAAAATACACTACAGAAATTGAAACCGATTAATTTAATATATTATCAAAACAACTATAGTCCTTGTGGCATAAGCTCAGCATTGATATGTGTGAGTGGTACCAGAGGCTGAAAGTGCGTAGCAGGTAGGTGACCTGGAGGGACACTGCCTTGCACAGCACCTATCAGCTACTTCTTTTACAAGACTATCTGTGTGCATTTAGACAAACATAAATGTGACCTTATCCTGTGAGGGTTATACATTTGTAACAAATTCATAGAAAGTATTTTTTAAGCTCGATGACCCTAAATTTTTTAGAATTTCTATGTTGCTCTATCCACACCATGACTGGACAATATGTGATGAAATATTAATGTCCAGTCTGGAAGTGTTTTTTTTATTGTGAAGCTTTCATATAGGCTGATGATCTATCTCGCGGAAAGTGGTTACCACCATCTTTAGACATTCACAGTACCAGGGGTGAAGCAAATGCATTGCTAGCCTTTAAGATTGCATGAAGACGATGGGTGTACATAATAGAGGAATTGCATGAAATGCAATTAGCATGAGTGTTCTCTGTGTGTCTGCGTTCTGTGAGAGTGTGGTATTACACTAATCGAGCTGGCATGGCTCTACCACATATCACATACAATTCATTTCATCTATTGATATAATTCAATATAATTATAAAGTTCTCGTCTGTAGGTTCAACATCAATTCATAGCCTGTATATAATAATCATCCCTCTGGACTTAGTTATACTGAAATAAGACATTGTAGACTGAATATCAACTGTGTTTTTGTGGATCTATAAATTAAAAAGTTTCTCATCAATTTATACTATATGATAAAACAAAACTAATCTCTAACTGTTGTATGTTGTCATCATATCACATTTGTTTCATTATAGTTGGCCAAGAGCCAACACAACATATCAAATACTGATTATTTGAGAAATATTTGCAAAATTTGTATAATGTATTATCTTCAGTAGATTTGAAGTGGTAGAGCTATCTATGCTCAAATCATAATTTTGGATGTATCTCTCAGTATCGGCTGGATCACTATGGTACCATGCTCTCACAGAATATTGGTGTGAAGTTCTATCCTTTTGCATCTCAAGTTCCTATAGGCAATGCAAGAGTTTATTGCAATCTTTACAAAGAGATGTTTTGGAGAGCCGAATCTTAGCTCATATTATTATATAACTCAGGGTCACTAAATTTTTAACCCTAAGTGCCAGACTGAATGTTCCACAAAGTCCTGAGACCCTATATTTAGCTTTCTTATTAATATATGTAAGATACAAAAATATTTCCAGGTCCGAGTAAGAGATGTAAATCCATCAAGTAATATTTACCTTAACAACTCTTAAGTTGTCATAGCTCTTGCTTCTCACAGAATTTCATCTTCCCTATTTATTTACCCTAATGCTCCCCTCCAAAACCTTCTGTCCCATCCATGTTATACCAAGTCCTCTATCCTATCTTAAAGGACAACCCTGTACATTATTTTGGTTTTAATTAATAAATTAATGATAATATTATTATACAATTTACCAACGTTTTAAGGCTGAAATTGGGGCAAAGGCCATGGTTTGGAGAGCCCGATTGGAACTAATCAGTATAGCATGGTATTAATGTCAAAAAGTTTACTTCAATTTTAAATACATATTGATGTAAATTATTTGAATCCTCATGAGTTTAAATTATAGCTAACTATATACTTTATATCGAGGAGTGAAAGGCTATTTGTTTTAGGCGACATTTTGTGTGATACTCAACACGATGGATTTTTCATCCTAATGTCTCAACTTAAAGAATATAAAACTGATCTCTAGTTTCAGTCTATAGATGTTCTTTTTTAAATATGGACATAGTTCGTTAGTGATGTTTTTCTGTCATTAAATTTAACTTTCTCCGACAATTATAAAGTGTCGTTTAAAACAAATAGCCTTTCACCCATCGATATAATATTTTCAAATAACTCAAATGTGCAAAACTTCCATATTTCATATAACTTAATTTGAAATCAAATATATGAATTATATGTTTTTGGTCTGTACATGTGTCATATTATTCTGTTGCAGAGAGAATGCAGAAGGAAATTTGGAGGTGTACGAAGAAATTGAGATAGAAGTTCCAAAAGAAGTGGTAAGAATTTTACTTCCATATTTTTTGTTGCAAATGATATTTTGAAAAGCCTTGCAATTCTTAATGTATTAAGGTCCAGTCAAATCAGAAAATCCTAAAATAATAGTTTAAAATATCATTGCAAAAAAAGTTCAGAGAACAAATTTTCTTTACCATAAACTGACAGCAATGGCACAAATGTTCTATAAATTTTATGGAAACATACTTTTTTACTAGTTGCCTAAAATTGCCTTTAATGTGATATGTTATTTAATAAGCTTTCCTATGGGCACATATACTCTTGTATTTTGACAAATAGTAAGCACCATTTGATCATCTTCAGTCTGTAAAGTATTATATACCTTCATGATGGGTCAAATTTCAAGAAAATATGTAATCTATAAGAGGAATAAGTAAACATATGATTGTGCAATTATCCAAACAAATTCACAAGCATTGACATTTTTATGTTGATATTGATTTAATCTGTATTACATAAGGGTGCTTTTATTGAAAACTATCCATGTTATAACTAATTTTATTATTGCATAATCTACACCTATAATTGTTATGCTCTTTAATTTCAGCCTTCTCAAGAAGGAAAACAAGTTGATAAGAATACATCGCATGTGCCTATCAAGGATATAAACAAAGTTATATGTGATTCTGCCAACAACAAAGTTGTTGAATGTAAAAATAAGGTAACTCAGAAAGAAAATTTAACTTCGTGTGAATCTGTGACTGAAGCAAATAAGGATTTGCCTTCAGACTGTAAGCCAGAGCTTAATCTTAATGGTAAAATGATGAAGTTTAGTGAGTCAAGGAAATCTCCTATAGTAGGCAGTTTTACTCCAATGACATATCATTCAACTCCAAATAAAGAAGGGATACCACTAACGAAAACTATGGTTAATCAACAACTTCATCCAAGCCGACATTCTGATAATAAGAAAACCATTGAAGTTCATACAGATAGTTCTAAGAAACTGAATGAAACAAATAAAAAGGAACCATTAGATAAAGAAGAATCAGAAGTTATTATTGACAAAGATACAGAAAAAAAAGCTATTGAAACTATAATTGGGAATAAAACAGATAACGATAATAACATCGGATTAAAAAATGAAAATGACAGTAAAGATGATTCAAAACAATTGAACCAGACTTCAAATGATAAAGATGATGGGAATAAACTAGTTGAAACCATTATACATTCATCTGGATCAAAGGTTCAAACTCCAGAAACAATGACAACGAAAATTAATGAAAATAACTCTTCTAATCAAGATACTTCATTAAAAATATTGGCTGAACCAGAAACTAAGATTTCTGTGAGTGCTGAAGCAAGCAATCAAATACAGTCCAATACAAAAGATAAACCGTCAATTGACAAGAATATTGACAAGGGTAAAGTTCTTGAACAAGACACACCCATGTCTGAAAATATCGACGTTATAAAAGAGGTCCACAAAGTTGATGAAAATGTTACAAAAGAAGACTCAATTTTGGAGCTAAAAACTGAAAATACCTCATCTAAAAATGAAAAGTCAAAAATAGTAAATGACGTAATTGAAACTGAAGAAATGGATGTTGATTGCATTTCTAACCAAACAAAAAACAATACAATAATATTACAAGAAGAAAGGAACATAATTACATCTGGTAGCGAAAATAAAGCTGAGGATAATAAAAGAGAGCCCACAGTAGACAATGTGCTAAGAACTGAAAAATTAACAACTGCTGAAAAAATTCAATGGTTACACTTCCAGATTCAATAATAGTACAAAATGAAAATAGAGATTCAAAACCAGAAAAAATAAATATTATTGATGAATTGCAAACTAAGAAAATGATTAAAAATAAAGATACTATAACTTCTTCTGACGTATACAAAGAACCATCACGAAATGAAAATCCCACTTCTTCAGTAATAGACAAGCCTATTCATGTTATTAATAAGAGTGAACTAGATCCCGCGAAGAATGATCAACAAGATGATTCCAAAAAAGCTGTTAAAAAATTGTGCGATGAAAAGAAAAAGACAAGGCGATTGTAAATCATAGAAATATGAAAATCAAAGCAGATCTAGAAAAGCATAAAATATCAAAGCCGGTTATTCCATTGACAACAGAGCATGATGTGGTTAAAAATAAAGTGGTGCATTCTATAAAAGCAAATGCTGACACAAAAGAACAAGAAATTGCAACTACGCACTCCGTTCCTAACGTGACCAATGAAAAGTCGACAAATATTAGTATTCCTGCTAAAGCAAAAAAGCAAATTGAATGTCATGAAAAAGTTAGTCAGGATGAGAAAAAAGTGTTGCATTCCAAGGAAAGAGTAGATTTTACTAAGTGTAATGACAAGAAAGATGATATTGGTGCAATATATCAAATTACAAAAACGGAACTAACTAAAAATTCGGAAACCAGTAAAAATAATACAAATACGGTTAAAAAAGGAGATAAAATTGTTGAGAAACAAACAGACATTATGGATAAAAAAGAACTACCTATAGTGGCGAAAATAGAACAGAAACAATTGAATAATAATCATGCCCCTGTTCCATTTGGACAATGGACCGACGCTAACAGACAAGAATTTTTAAATAAATTCAAAGAAACGAAACCTCCTGTCAACAATTCAAATGGCAAACAAATAAAAAATTCTAATGACTTAAATAGAAGAGACGTGCTAAAAAAGATTGATAGCCAAAGACAGTCCAGTAATGCTGCGGCTAAAGCCCAAGAGACTCATAAATCTAGCCTTAAAAATGAGACCATGTTCATCAATAAAACTACAGCATTAAATCAAGAAGATAAAGACTCGGTTAAAACAGAGACAAGTGAATTAAAGCTACAGTCTAGTAATGCTGCAATTAAAGCCCAAGAGACCCTTAAATCTAGTCTCAAGAATGAAACCATGGTCATCAATAAAGCAACAGCATTAGGTCAAGAAGATAAAGACTCAACTAAAACAGAGACAAGTGAACTAAAGCGACAGTCTAGTAATGCTCCAGTTAAAGCCCAAGAGACCAATAAATCTAGTCTCAAGAATGAGACCGTGTTCATCAATAAAGCAACGGCATTAAGTCAAGAAGATAAAGTCGCAGTTAAAATAGAGACAAGCGAATTAGAGCAAAAACCACCTGTTATTAAAAAAACTACCGAACCAGAAACTCTAAGTAAACTTCAAGGGGAAAAGAAAGAAGGAACAAAAAATACTGTCCCACAACCTGAAACATCACCAGCTTCAACAAATACTGAAGTCGCCCAAAAGAAGGATTTCTTTAATGCACAAGACATAATTGACATAACTATTGAGGACATGATTCATAGAAATCTTCCCACTAAACAATGCACAGAAGGCAATACAAGTGTTAACACAAAAAATACATGCAACACATATGAAACGCCTTATGATGACATAGAAATGAAAATGAATGAATTGCATGGTATTCCTTTCGTAGAGAGGCCTCCACATGAATTACCAAATGTTAATGATACTAAAGTAAGTAAAGTAGAAAAAGAGAAGCCGAGCAAAACTATTAAAATACCCAATCTCTTGCCATTTGGTAATAAAATTTCTAAAACACCGAGTCAGGAACATTTGATAGAAGTTGAGTCTGAGGAAGAAGTAATTGAGCATGAACCAATTACAGGTGATATTGACGTAAATACAAATGCACCAGTAAAAGAATCACATCCAAGTGCAGATAGTGAACAAAAAGAAGCAATCATAACTGAAAATGATTTTGATAAATTTGCGAGACGAAACTCGGTTACTTATGAGAATTGTCTAACAGTAAATTTTGATGGTAGAGAACCACATAACGTTATACAAACTATTGTTGAAAAGGATATTCCAAAAAAATATCCCAAAAATGAAATGGTACGCTTTGACATCAAATCGAAATTACCACAGAAAATTCCTAGTGTTAGACAAAGTACACAATTGAACAAAACTTATGGTTCAAAAACTGGCACTGTTACTGAAGACCCTTCTAACAAGCACTATCAATCAAAATTACAGATGGCATATCAATCTGCGTTAACTGCTAAGCGTCAGTTGGAGTGTCCTATAACTATTATAGAAGATAAGCCTGTAAAAGTTGTTTTCATTGACTCTAATGCAGAATACATACCAACTCAATTAAATGTGCAGGGTAAAGAACTATCTCCAGCTAAAAAAAGCATTCCTGAAGTTAATGCAATTAGTACTAGTACATGTGATTCGTTAGATTCAGATGTGTTAGACAATATTGATGAAACAAAGTCACAAGATGGCACTAAAATGAAAACGAAACATCAGAGAAAGCAAGTTTTAACACCAGTCGAAGCACCAGAGCTAGAATTAATTCAGCCTGGAGATCTGGGCATTGAGATATCTCCAAAAAAGAAGAGAAAAACTGAAGACAGTAAATATGATAAACATTCAAAGAATCTCATACATAAAAAATCTTATTTACTGGGTCGTACTGCAGAAGAGAAAACGTTGAGTAAGGAAGATTTAACGAAAAATGTAAAAGATATGTCTAATAAAAATGAAACTTTCCATAGAGAACCAGTATCAGCAATTGACAGTTTGGTCAAAGCGGCCGAGTTATTAGAAACTCAAACTGAAAATATAAATAGAATTACGTCAAAAACGCCTAATCCCGATAGCCAGCAAACAACACCTGTAAAAAGAGGACGTGGTCGACCCAGGAAATATCCGTTGCCCGAAGGGGCTGATAAAAATAATACGCCAAGTCCACAAAAGAAGCCAAGATTGATCGATGCTAAACTACCTAAACGTGATACAACTACCGAAGATGAAGAGACAACTGATGACGAAATTATTAAGGAAAATTGGACAATGGGCAAAATTAACGAAAATATTGTGTGTCCAATCTGCAATAAACTATTCAGATCAGAAAATGTAGTTTTCAAACATGTCAAACATTGTACAGGTGTGTCACCAAGTCGATCTGAGTCGGAAAAAAGAAGTCCAAGAAGAGTTCGACAGTCACAGGAATCTGAGAGCAAATCAGAAGATATGGATATTGATGATGATAAACCAATTTCAAGTTTTAGTAAGAGAGATACACCCATAGAGCGCATATCGAAAGATTCTACCACTGGTTCCAATGGAAATAAAGATGAAGTAATAGTTATAGACGATACTCCAATCAAAAGTTCTGAAAGTAAAGAAAAAGCTCAAAAAAGTGATGAAACTAAACAAGATTCTAAGAAGTCTAAAACTAAAATATCTAAGATTCACAGTCTTGTTTGTGAGTTTTGTGGAAAAAGTTTTAGGCAAAACTCATATTTGGTAAGTCATAAATTACAGCATATCAAAGACGAGAAGAAATTGGAAAAAGAAAGTAGTGCATCTAATAAATCAGTGTTCACTTGTGAAGTGTGCAAAAAAGCATTTAGAAAATTGCATCATTTGGTGCAACATCGTTTAATACATAACAACGCCTTTCCTTCGAGGGTCCTGAGGAAGAGCTCTTCAGAACAAAGTGAAGGAAAAATTAAAGAGCAGGAAGTGTCAAAGCAAAACGATGATCCAAGCGCCGGTTTCCGTTGCGAGCCTTGTGATAAATCATTTAGAAAATTGCATCACTTGGTTGAGCATAGAGAAACTCACGACGGAATTAACCGGCAAAAGATATCAACACTCACGCAATCCAGTGGAGAGAAGCCAACACCACCTCCGCCAGAATGCGACATATGTAAGAAAACATTCAGGAAGCTACATCACTTAATTGAGCACAAAGAACAACACAATGAAACCAGCTCAGAAAAATCTGATGACAAAAGTGTTAAGAGCACTCTTTCAACTAAAGATATTATACATGAATGTTCTCTTTGCTATATGGTCTTCCCAAATGAGCATTCGCTTAATAAACATACTATTATTTGTCAACGAAAGAAGAGGCAATCAAAACAAGCCAAATCTACTGAAGAAAGTCAAAATGTCGCCGATGCAACTGAAACCAAACAAGAAGAAGCGAAAGTCGACCCAAGCGATAATTCTGAGGATATGCCTAAGGACATGGAAATATCCCACATTATTGAGAACGATGAAAGTACTGAAGTTCCAAAAATAACTGTTCCCGAACAAGTAGACAACGAAATTGAGATTATAGAAACTTCTCCAATCAATATAATAGAGGTGAAATCTGACGATGCCGAATGTACACTTCCAAAACCAGAGCCAATCGAATCCAAAACTACAGCTGTAAAAAATAAAGATTTCCCTGAAAAGACTCAAGAAGAAAATACCGAGAAAATTAAAAAGGTACATAATGATAAGGAAGTGAAAGTTCGTGAAACGCCAAAAAAGAAAACTCCGCTTAAAGATAAAGTAGCTCCCACTGTAACAAAACGAAAGAAGACCATTGAAATGCCTTTACCAGTCGTTGTTGATGTGAAACCAGCTGTCGAGTCAAGCGACGATGACGAAGTTCGATACATGCTTAATCCAGATTTTAAAGAAGAGGCACCAGAAGACAAATTATTCATGAAAGTTCGTGCAAAAAAACGCAATTCTTTACAAATAGAACGTCCAAATTCCAAGGATTTAGTTAAGAGAAGGATATCCTTGCAGCATCCACCGAAAATTCCAAGAAAACTGAAACAAAATGAAACCAAAGCTGTGTCAACCTCAAAAAACACATTAAAAACCCCTAAATTAGATCCAGTGCCCTGGACAGATTCTGATGACAGTGACATCAAATACTCGTTCCCAAAGCCAGTTGCTGTAAAAAGGAAATCTACACAAATACAAACAGTTAAAGAAGAGAAATCAACTCCAAAGAAATTATCGAATAAAAGAAAATCTCTAAGCTCAATAGCTAAAAGGAAATCTTTGGGAAAATCAGTCATTGGACGACCCAAGGCTAAGGCATCACCAGTAAAATATGTTAAGAGACGTAAGTAGACTTCTTTATTCATTGACTAGACACTAGAGCTGTATATTAAAATGAAACGAATTTGCACAATGTAAGATAAAATTGTTTTAATTAATAAATTTTCTTTGAAATCCGTCGTACAATTTTGAAGCTCTTTAACTTGTCAGAATTTTTAAAAAGATTAATGACATTAATTATTACATAGTAGAAACATCAATTTTAACGCAGTCAGCACAATATGTGTGTAATATACAATATTTGTCTTGCGAAAACCTCTCCATATCAAAATCGTCTTGAGAAATTTCTTTTTCTATTATTGTAAAGCTGGCAAAGAGGCAGACGGACCAGCTCGTGGAAAGTGGTTATTGTTGCCTATAGGTGTTTGCAACATCAATGGCGATAGAAAGGATGGAAGACGGGGATTTCTTTTATAAAAAATCGCCTCGTGCATTGCCGGATTGTTCCACGGCCACGGGCGTCTCGGCTGTTTTATATGTTACTTAAGATAGGAAAGAAGGTCTTTTTACTTTCTTTTCTGTGGATAATAAATGGGTGTAATTTTTATTTATTTCTTTTCTTTTTGAAGTGAAACTTCTATATAGAGGGGGTCTTACGATTTTTCGCTCACGAAAAAGCGTCACGGTCACGTGGTCTAATTCTTACATTTTTAAACTCGTGATATCTTTCGAATGGAATGTCCGAATTGAATAATTCAAAAAGTTGTACGAAGCTATTGATGCAGTCTTAAATATGAAGTAATTTATTTTGATAAGGATTAATACCAAGATACAAATAAAGAGCCTTTTCTAGCGGCGGCATTTTAATATTTTTTTTTAAATAGAAGAACACCTATTATGGCATAACTATAATAATTAGATATATAGTGTCGCGACACTTTTTGTAAAAAATGATGTGTTCTGCAAAGTCGTAGTACATTATTTTATTCTATCAATAATTTTCGCAGCGCACGCGATTTTAGGTATTTTTTTTACACAGCACGTTTCGATTTTTTCTAATCTTTTATACACTAGTCTACATTTGTTTCTTAATCTATTGTTTCCTTATTTCTACTAATACATGTCTTACTACATGATGCAAAGAAAACTATTTTTCTGCTACATGTTTGTCTTACTATATATAAATATTTAAAAAACTTACTTTAATACTTATAGCTGGAAACTACCTTATGACTACTTTTTAATAACTTATTACTAATGCATAAAGGAGTGTATAAAATTATGAACGATTAGAAACAGGGGTTCATAGGTTCTTGCCACCCCTGACAGTGGAAGAGGCCTCATCGGCCGCCGCCTGCTAGGGCCTGTGAAATAGCTAGGCCCAATACTTGTGACCCTGAAATGAGGTATAAGTAATATACTGGGCATCCCATTTGGATGGCTACGACCCCTGGTCTAGAGTATGTCGCCATAGAAACCTTGAGTTGTGTTCCGGCATTAGTGGCTAAGCTCCAGCCTCCCTTCAGAAAGCGGCAGCACATTAGTGCTACTTGTGCAATACAAACAAATGTGTGTTTACGGGCAGGTTTAAAAATTTGACTAGAAAATTAACAATCTGCCCGAAAAACTTCAAAGTTAAAATTTTGATGCAATTTGTTTTCCCACTTGTCCATTGAAGTTTCACTTCAACTATGTGTCTCAGGACACATTTCAATTTTTGCATGTTTACTGCAAATTATGATTTGGTTAAGTTAGATATATTTTAATTAATGCATTTTTTATTTAAACATATTTCATTTTGTCAAAAAAAAACTGAATTCGATCCGGTACCAAAATACGCATCCATATTATAGTCTGAAATGCCGAAACATCCTAAGACCTCTCGTTTATATAGAAGTTTCACTTCAAAAAGCTATGGAGCTGTAAAAAGTGGTACTTTTCGACATATTCGTGTGTAGGGACAGAGGTGGGCCACCGTTGCGACTGCGGCCAGTTGTTCAGCAGCGCCGCGCTGCTTTCGCGGCACACGACACTCGCGCACACGCCGCCCCGGATACGGAAACGGCGATCGCCGCCGCCGGAAGTCGACGCTAAGCCCGCCAATAAAACCACTCGCAAACCAACCGAGATACCAAAACCTACCAACTTGAGGAAATCTAGTGTTCGAAGCGACACCGCCGTTGCAAATAAGAGTGTCAGGAAATCTAGTGTGGCGAGTGAAGTTACGAATAAAGCGGGGAAACCGGATGTTTCCGAAACGTCGACGAAGAGATCGACGAACACGAGAAGAATGGCGGCCCATCGCGGAGTGCCCGTTCCGGAGAAGATGAGGAAAGTAATGCAATCGTTTAAGAAGTAAGTGTTGATAATGAAATAATTATATCATCCTGTGGACTGATTCTGGGATATCGGATGTAGATAAGTTAGTTTAAGTGAGACGCTAGTTATAGATGAAATCACGCATCACAAGGCTCGAGGTCGCATCCATTGGCGTATAATTATGGTTTCTTGTAGATTTGTAGATTGTCTATGGTATTTTTAAAGTCATATCGATTGTGAATATTCCTAAAGAAATAATCAAATTAATCCATTTTGTGGTGCTTTACATTTCATGACTCATGATTAGATACATGATCAGTTACCAGGATAAGAATGTGAGAATAAGTTTTATGGTCGTTCATGATCTTGTGAATTAATGAGGATGTTTGTAACTATTTTTATTCTGGAAGATTTTTTTAAATTGTTGGTGTAAATAAAAAAAATTACATTAATTGTTTTGTAAATTGGTATCCCTGATCTAGAAGATTATTTCTATAACGTAAATTTTTGTACCATCCAAGCTAAGTCAATGAAGTATATACATAAAATTTATAATATAAATATAGTTAAATTGTGTAAATTAAACTGAACGAAAGTCAACTACATTTAAGAATTACTAATGAAATAAAATTTTTAGTGAAATGAAATTGAAATGGTTTTAGACGCGGAATCCATGAGTGAGTTTTGTAAACACAAATATTAATACTTTTTGTATATGAATACAAAAACATAGAATAATGTATTGGCATGTATGAGGGATGGAAATCATGTTCAAGACGGAATAATAAACTGCACAATTGATGTATGTTTGACGAGTTAAAAGGTAATTGAAAAATATGGATGTATGAAGGATGACAAAGATTTGTTGTGTCACCAAGGTAGAGTATCAGAACTATGAGAATAATCAGCCCATAAACATCATACTGCTGGGCTTGGTCTTTCCCATTTTTTAGGGAAGCTGTCCATTTCCCTTAAAATGCGAATAATTGAAGTTAATTGATTCAGTTCAAATCAATATTAATTTTCGTGTATTTGAATTAATTAATTTTAATAGGTTTTAATTAATTAATTTTAATCAATTACGTTAATCGATTTTAATTAATTAATTTAAATAGATTTAATTAATGAAGTTAAATCAATTTTAATTAATTGATTTACTTGATAATGAATTGAAATTTGTAATACTCTACTTTGGGAGCCCGTATTTAGAAATTAAGAAAGAGGTTTTTGGTTTGTTTGTTTAGGAATCGCCTGGCTGTGGCCTCGAGTGCGCTCACAATAAAGCAACAAACGGACCATTGTATCATAGAAATATTTTTACAAATTTTCGGAGGTTTTAAGATACAATTGATGAATTAATTTAAAAAAAAGAAAAAATATTTTGATCGTGAGTCGGTTCGGCGTTGATCTTGTCTATATTATTATGTACATGAAAGGATGAAATGTTATTATAAATATATTTTGTCAATTTGTTCTAGAGTATAGATTAATTATTATGTATGTTTAAGACCTTAATATTTATGTTTTTTTGTAATAAGCACAACTGTCGCACCCAGAGAACTAGGACCATTAATTTAAATGAAGATTAACTGTAATTTTAAATCTGTAGAGGCGTCGAGGTTGTAAATATGCGTAATTCGGACCAGCAGAATTCCGCCTTTAGACAGCCTAAGGGCCCCTATTTTGACACTTAGGATACTTATACTCGGGTAAAGGACGTTGCGACCTCATCTTCGTAGGATAGAGAAATTGGGCAAAAAAGTGGCGCACAGTCGAACAATACGATAACGCGAACAATGCCGCCATCACCGAAGTTAAGAAAACCAAGTGTTGCTTCTATCTAGGTTTCTTCTCCCAGAACCCTGTTCGTGTTGTGTGTACTTTTGATTTATTTAATTATTACTATTTCCAATTTAAATATTTAAAAAAAATATTATTATTTACTAGCTGCGCCCCGCGGTCTCACTCGCGTGCAGATGGAAAATCGTCATATTTTGAATAATTCACACGATATCTTTATAAGTTATAGCCTGTGTTATTCCGATGTGTAAACTATATTATTGTAAAGTTTGATCTAAATCCATTCAGTAGTTTTTGTGTGAAAGAGTAACATACATACATTCATACAAACTTTCGCGTTTTAATATTTATAGCTCATACAGTTAGAAATGTTTTGTTTTTTCCGTTAATAGTTCAATTGCGTGTTTTCAAGCTGGAAAAGTGTTATCACGAAATTTAGGACGCCCACATACCCCTTGTCACACAATTTCACACTTCGGCGACATCCATCTTTTGAGGGAGGTGTTTGTCGGGCTGGCTTAGCAGACGCAGAGAATTTCATTTTGACATAGAAATTTCGTAAACGAACTTTCCGCTACTTACTATGGTCTGAGTGTCTGTGATCGGCCACAGATAGTCCGTTATATATTACCCATGACACGAGCGTAACTTACTTGATATTACAATCCGTGTTTCACTGCGGATTATTTTATTTCGGTACGTGGGGTGATGGGAAGGTCATACAAGTGGTCTATGGAGGACCACTTTATCTTTGTTTACTTGCATGGCAATTTATGGTTAATGAATCATTATTCGACTCTGGGTGTGACAGTTATCTATGGTTTCACATTTCCGATGTTATATAGATGTGTTAAGCGCTGTGCAATTTCGGAATTTTAGGGCATAATATAAAATTATATTACCATCCAAACATTTTTTTTAAATAATTTTTGTTAAGTATTATTTGTTACTCTTGAAGTACCTATTGTTTAATTTACCATCACTTTGATGAAATATCTCGCATTAATTTGAAATTAGTTACAGAATCTAATTAAATTCCGCACTCAGAGCAATGAATCATTATCCATGAATGTTGTCAATTGAATATCTCGTTTACTAGGCACTAATATATCTCTTAATCAATGACATTTCAAGTATATCTATTGTAATGTTCAATTACTTTTGTTTAATAATTCATTAAGCTCTCTGAGTGTGGCTGATATAGATTAATAGATTTGGCACTCGTAATGATAATTTTGGTAATGGTCCATATTCTGCAGTGGTAATTATAATTAATAGACTTGAATAAAGACAAACTGCGCAAATCGGTTAAATTGAAACTCCAGTCGGCCTTTGTGCGGATATTAGACGGTTCTTTCTAGTTGAATCAATTTGGTTGAAAGGCACACTTGACATGACGATTTCAACGACATTGAATGAATCGGGTTTATATATATTATGTAACTACCACGTTCACGACCGCTATTTTTAATACTTGCTTGCCGGCGTTACAACCGCGAACCCAAGTGGAACGGTTATTTGACCCACCTTTTGACGTGGGCCGTTGTGAGCGTAGTGTGATCAAAAACGATGACGTCATTGGTGACGTTTTCGCCACGACCACAACGACCGCGTTCGCCGAGTGGAACGGCTAACGGAGCATTTTGGGCGTTGTGAGCAATAGGATCGCTGGTGGATTCAACCAAATTGAAAGATACAAATGAACTGTCTAATCGGCTTGCGGTTTAATATAATTGAAAATAATTTATATTTTGGACGTGTTATAATCTCGAGTATTATAGAATATGGACCCTGATGTTCAATTTATGGAGGTTAGAGGTAAGGAGGCCCATCTTTCTGTTATGTTAACGCTTCATCTGGGATAATATTAGTGTTAGTAACCGTTTCGCGCAGATGTAGCGATGGTTTGAATGCGATATTGTTATTAATTGTTAATGACGTTAAACATGGACGGATAACGTATGTATATACAACATGTAGCCAATTATGAATGGCGTTATTTACAACACTACAAACAAGACTCACGTCTGGTTACGTTAAAAAAAACATGAAAAATCATTTTGGTACTTTTGTTTTTATATAAATTGCGCAAAAACCACAGGTGGAGAGATGTTTGTGACTATTCATTTGACAGCTATGAGTGTTGCCATAGGAAGAATCTAAATAAGCTTGTGACACGAATCGCTGGCCAGACTAATTGTTAATGACGTTAAATATTGAGAAATCATTAACGCCGTTATTTTTAATGCTATAAATCAGACGCATTTGACTACAGTCAATAACTATAACATTACCGCAGGTGAAGCCCGAGCATAAGAGCGATTGGTCCACAATAGACATTGTTTGTCCTTATACGTATATTTTTGAAATCATGAATTATATTTTATTAGAATCAAATTAAATGAGCTTATTATATTAAATTCGTTGATCCTTATGAAATGTTGTGTTAATGAAATTGTAAAATATTGCTAGGGATTTGGTTGCGGTTCCGCCTGTGTAAACTTAAGGTCTGCGCGTTGACATAAATATATTACAATATTCATGTTTTCCGTATCGAAAGTATATTATTGTCACAGGCCAAGATTTCTGGAATCTAACCCAGAACACTAGAAGATCCCAGTAGAACACGTAACTGAAAAAGACCTAAATCATACAAGACTAGATGGCGCTACAAGTTTGGCTTCCCTTTTGAAGTCAAAAATTGGAAGGATTTTATTAAGATACTTTTAGTATTCTTCTATATTATGAATTTCTTCTCATGTCTGAAAATGTTTAATCTCCTTACTTGCTGCGGTTCTGTTTTCCTGCTCAATGTACTCTATTTTAAATACTGCGACGCTGTAAATCACTATTTAAAAATACGTTGTAAATATTTTAATATACCATGATTTTGATCATTATTCCAGGTGAAATAAAATGCCCGCTGTACACGTTTGGCCAAATACATAGATTCGCCAATTTTGCGTGTCGTCGTCACTATTTGATAGGTCGTTAACCTATTAAATAGTGTTCGTTTTTCTTGTATCTTGGTGCGCTGTAATTGTACCGTAAAGTACCTATGGACACATGACGAAGACAAAACCTTGTCCAATTCAATCCCACAAAGACACAGGTCTGCGTATTCTCAGCCAAGAAAACCCCATTCGTACATGCGCTTCAGTTCCAAGGAACACCCCTTACCACCTCGAAGAGTATTGGGATCCTTGGTGTCGATATTGCAAACGATGTACAGTTCAGGGGCCACTTTGAAGGCATGGCAAAACTTGCCTCCAAGAAGCTGGGAGTGCTAAACCGGTCCAAGCAGTACTCCATATGCGGCCGCACCTGGGCTTTGTAAAGCACAGGCGTTGCCGCGGAGTGACTTCACGTCTCTTTGCGTATTCTACCGACTATATAACGGAGTGTTCCGAGGAACTGTTTAGAATGGTGCCTTCGTCTTCTTTTTACCACCGCATCGCATGCCATCGGCTGGGCGTTCATCCCCACTTCCTTGAGCCGCTTCGCACTTGTACGCAACGGTTCTCTAGAACGTTCCTCTTGTGCACCGTGGGGATTTGGAATGAGCTCCCAGCCGTGGTTTTCTCACAGCGCTTCGACATGGGGTTTTTAAAAAGGGTTTCATAAGATTTCTTCGAGGCCGGCAGCGCGTTGGTGACACCTTTGGTGTTGCAAACGTCCATAGGCGACGGTAACCGCTTTCCATCAGGTGGGCCGTCTGCCTGTCTGCTGTACTCTAGCGATAAAAAAAACCGCCGAGGTGGCAATAATTTCTACATCCATCTTCATGAAAAGGCTAATGCAGAATGTTGTAAACAAAACCGACCTTTGTGACTCATTATTTTGGCCCAACCTGAAACTATGGGTTAAAATTATGTATTTAACACAATCTTCTTCCATTACTTATAATTTGATCTTTCTTTTTCTTGCACTGTCTTCAAGTTTGATATATGTTTAAAATTTCAAGTCTCTATCTCTGAATAACTTTAAAATAATTTTCAAAATGAACATGGTATTTTAATCACCGTTTTTAAGTTATTTATAAACTCATTTTTAACTACGTATTTTGTACAGTGATTGTCTTGTTATCAAGTATATGAAAATGGCATCTCAAAATTAGCTGTAGATGGCTATACAGTACAAGGGCTGACCCAGTGTCTGTAAAGTTTTCACAGACGTGACTACCATTTATTGTGGAAAGAGCAGTAGAAAACAAGGTTTAACAAAATGATAAATCATGTAGATTGTTTTTTTGTAAGGCATTGAACGGTGGGAAGATTGAAACTCACATTTACATATTAGTCATTATTATAGTGTTTGCTAAAATTCTCGAGCTTCCCAAAAATATATGTTTGCCTTGTCAATCAATCCAATTTTTTCCAAATTAATTTATGTTCATAAATTAGTTTGAGGTTTGTAAATTCAGCGGCATTAATATATCCTGCACTCATATTTATGTTTAGATACTTTTTTGGCCAATTTATATATATATTGTACAGATAGAAAGTGCTGCATGTTCCAAAAGTGATTCCTTAGTCACCCTGAGTAGCATTCAATGTTACTTTAATTAAATAGTGAACTAGGACCAAAATATATCAAATTCTCTGTTTATAATGGTAATATATATTATGTTGTTTTTAATTTTAAATAATGTTTATCATACTCTCGTGACTAACAGTGTAAAATGTAATTAAACCCTAAAATATATTAGACAGTGTCTCGTGAGATTTATGTTTTAGAAGCATTTAACATAAAACAAAAAAATATATATGTAGATGATATCATTATTTTTAATATGATGATGCAATTTTCATTAATGGGTTATAAATAAATTGACTAAAATTTCTTTGTGTTTATTTTTTTATTCCTATACCTTAGAAATATGACTTTTATTAATGTTTTTTTATCTAACATAAAAATATTTTAAGTAGTTCTAGAGTATTGGGTGCAATATGCCAAAGGCATAGATATGACTGAAGATTGTAATATAAGATATATTTTAGTAGTTCATTTAGTATAGTATTTTTTATAAATTAAACAAGTTAAATAAATAAAGTCTTCCTATAGTGTTAGCAAATATCTGCAAGTATGGATCTTGACAATTATTTTCTCTTCAATAGAACCTTATCATCCAGGAAGGAGTCGAAAGAAATATAAGTTTTCTTATTGGAATGTACTTTAACCATATTAATTAACATTATAGTTTAGTTTAATAACTAACCTCTTTCACAAATAATATCAACAATACTAGCTTCCATTAGTTGTGGATCTATACACCTAACTGGGCTGAATGCAGGGCATCTTCCAGGAGTGCATTTAGCAACCTTTCATCGTTGCCCATGCAAGACAACCGCTGTTGCAAGAAATGCACATCGACTTGCAGTTGCTGCAAGCCATGCCTCCCAAAAGTTCGTAATCTTACACACTCTACTAGAGCTTTAAGAGCTACCTTTAAAGCTCCATTGGAGAGAGCTGCTTTATCAGCACCAGCAGGACTAAACACTTCGATTCGTTCTGAAAATATTCTATTCAATGGTGAAAAGGATGATGGTGCACGGGACCATATAGTCCGTCTGCTGGAATCACTGGAGGGCTTAACACTCGTTGGAAAGAGTTGTGAAGCTGCACTATCAGCACTTGCAAGAGTTTCAACGACTCTCCTGCATACAGCTCTCGGGCCCCTTGGTTCAGGTGCTCTCAACCAGTCTCTAGCTAGCACAGAAACTCTTAGCATCTGTGCAGCAGTTTGACCTATAAATTTAACTTCAGAGTCTAAAGCAGCCTGAGCAGCTGTGGATAAGTGGACCATCACACTATTTGTGTCTTTATTTTCTACAGTCAAACCTGGCGCAGACTCTTCTAAAAGCTTCAACAAATGACTATGTAAAGTTGTGACACCATTCTCCTGCATTTCTAAACATAATTTGGCTAAAATCAATAGTAACTCAAAAGGAATGTTATTGTTAGAAGTCTGGAGGCAGGCCATTTTCTTAACCATGTCTGATAAGTTCACCATTGTCTCAGATATAACAGTCCAGCATGCTTCTGCAATGGCATTAGCACACCAGGGCTTTAAACCAAATGATAAGTTGTTCTGCAAGAAAGCCATCAAATCTAGTAAAGAAGCTTGAACCTTTTGCATCAAGTACACCTGTAAAGAATTTAAAATGTCTTTCAAATCAGTACTCTCTGTGCCTTTGCTTGCCAAAGACTGTCTCACTTTCATCAAACTATCTTTAAATTGAGCTTGTATCAACTGGTATTGTATAGTTGCCTTATGATTGATACATAGTACTACAATATCTACAGCTTTGGTTGACATGGTGTCACTAGAAGTGAGCTCTGTCATAGCTTGCAGTTTCCTGAAGAACTTATCCAAACCTCTGATAAGAATCTCAGTGCCAATATTCTCAGGTCTCTTAATAACTTCTTCAAACAGATGGAAAACTTGTAACATTATTTTATCAGCAAATTCTGGTATGTTTGTTGGTTCATTGTCCTGAAACATTTCATGGTAGCATGATATGATTATTCCAAGGTCTGCTAATAGAGTGTTGTTACACTTTTCGACCCATTCCAAGATGTCTGTACTTTCTACAATAGCACTCAGACCCTGTAAGTGTTTATCCAGGCGGCTTTCGGAACAGCTCAAGAATATATCTTGCAAGGATGAACCTGTCTCTTGCAACTGCCTTAATAGTCCCACACTTTCTGCAAGTTCAGATGCTGATGTTTCTGGACTTAGTAATCTATCTCTAAGAGTTTTCTTGAGCCCATAAATTATTTCTGAGCATTCAGTCTGTATACTTTGGAATGATGGCTGGTTGCCATATTTTTGCAACACTCTTTGGGCGTGTGTATAGTCATGAACTGCGTCAACATATCGACCTTCTAAAATTGCCTTATTCAACTGTGATGGTAACAAAAACAAAAATTGTAATTTATCAAGTAGTTGCCTGGTTCCGCACAATCTGCTAACATTACTACCACTTTCTTTCAAAGATCCAGATATTTGAGAGCTAAAAGATGTTATCTTATTCATGTTTTCACTTAGTTTGTTCATTTCTTCTTGCATTATTTTAAAATCGGTGCGCATTTTACGTACGGTTTCAGTCGCCGATATAAACTTGTTGTAGTTTTCATATACTAAAGTTTGCATCTCTGATTGTAAGAACTGACTTTGAGTGACCACTTCGGCTTCTTTATCCATGATCTGCTTTAATGTAGCATGTTTTAGTAAACAGTCTAAATACGTGTCTGGATTGAAACTAGACCCATCAATATCGAGAGGATTCTCACCGTTTTCCTTTGAATCCGCCATCGTAAAAGCAGTAGTCAGGATCGTTAATCTTTATTTTTTTATTTCAATCACAAATCATGTCGGTTTGCTAGTTTTAATCGATTAAATTGTAGTAATTTTTATATTTTTTGCATTGCAATTTTCTTATAACTATACATCTCGTTTTATTCAATATACTCTTTGTTATTACTGCCAACTTGTCAAGTGTTAATATTTTGACATTGACATTCATTAAGAGATTTTTACTTTTTCATAACTTTAGGCAACAAAGGATTTAATCCAGGCAGACTATTTGGATATATTCGATGATCATTATGTCAAACTAGGCCTTAGATTTTGCACCACGTAGCCGCTTACATTCCACTGCAATTTCAGTTACTCATTTTGTGAGCTATGTTGATATCCTAATAAAACTTAAATCAGGTTTCATAAGGATACCGACTTTATAGTACTTTGTCGGTTTGAGGAATAGTAATCCATTCATCAGTATAAAGGTGTCCATATTATAAGTCACGATTGACGGACGCGGCTTACAGCATATCTGGATAAGGAAAGTCCATTGAAGTGAGCACATTATAAGTCGTAAATCGCAGACGTGATCTTGAGCGTTCGGACATCCTAAAGCAATCTGGACTGTGTTACGGTTCTAGCGTGCATATTATACGGACGCGTACCGTAATGTGTGGGGCGCCTTAAGATCAACCAAATGGTTGATCATTGACTGACACCTAATGTGATGTGCTTTGCTTTACCTCTGCATCCCAAGGCTTACCCATAAGTGGCAAAATGGCACTCTTTGTGGACATGCAATAGGTCAATTTTATTAGCAATAAAATAGGCAAATAGACAATACAATATTATATTCAATTTCATAAATTTCATAATAGGTACACTCTCAGTATGAATATATTTACATTTTATTACTTATAACAATTATTTTTTGTTCACTACTCTCAAATTAAAGAATAAATTACATAAAAATATTAGCAATTAAACATTTGATTTGTACAAAAAACTAATAATAATAGCCTGTATTATTATTTGAAATTATAAAAGCATTACATTGGGTACTTAAAGTAAAAATATAACTTAATATATAAAATAAAACAGCCTAAAATCACAAAGTCGATTGATGTTTCGTTACACTTATATTGAATTAAAACCATTAATTCAAGATAACATGTACTTATACTATTTGAGCCATAATAAACAAACTAAGTCCATTGAATCCTTAAGAACTTAGATTAAGGCAAAGTGTAAGGATTCATTGAACACAAAATCATTATTTACTTGTTTGTATCTATGAAGTGTATCAAGTGTTCAATTTAGACATGAATAATTAAAAGTATATATCTATAAGTACAATGCAAAAAAATATAGGTCTTCATTGGACAATAACTTTGTTGATAAACAGCATATCCTCATATAGATATGGATACCATGGATTCACATAGGTCAGAATTAACGAGATACAGGACTCCCATGTTCCTATTTAGTGTCATTCTTTACAGAATATACATACATACATAACTTCACGCCAGGTCCCTTGCGGGGTAGGCAGAATAATTCTAGTAATTTTACTTACAGCCAAAAATGTGAGTACATTGGATATTTTTGTTTTGATAGTATCAATTGGACCTACTTATGGAAAATGGAACCAACTCACATACTGACAGTTTTGAGAAAAAGTCATTTTTATGCAAATTTTGTTAAAAAAAATATAGACATTATTTGTATGCAAAATTTTAATAAAAACGGCTTTTTCTCAAAACTGTCAGTTGAGGGTTGGTTCCATTTTGCATAAGTAGGTCCAATTAATTTTGCCTTTCTGTCAAAAATTTGAATATTGCATATGTACACAATGTTCAGATTTTACAGATGACTTGTGAATTAACTATCAAAAGTGGTGTGTAGGATATGTGGACTTCATTGAGCAATGAAAACGGTTTTCAAATATGTGGCCCCATGGTATAGGTATAAGTAAATCCCAGACCCTGCATGCGAGCCCTGCTGACCAAACAAATTGAAACATAAATTAATTTCTTATGGCAGCTATCTTACTTTATGTAGCCGAGTTTATGAGTGATATTCATTAATATGTTAGGTATGCATGTAGTTTTGATAAATATCTCTTCATTACTTTTGGGTTGTCCAAACTGTCTCCCGCATACCAGAAGCACTTCCGCAAAAAATAGTTGAAATTTCTGTGGGTAATGTGTTTAAGATTTTTGCAATCAGTCTGGATGTAAGTGTAAGCATATATTATATATTTCAAAAAAGTGATATTTAAATATAACAAATACTAGCAACCACATCCATAGTACTTCACTACGTTAGTGTTGTGCTCCAATATGGCAATATATCCTTTTCTGTTAATTTCTTCACCAGTGACAATGTGGGGACTCTTTTCTTATTTGTGATTTATCTTTATTTTTTATAATACATTTATTTTGAAGAAAAGAATATTACCAGTTAAGATTACTACTAAGTGATGAGAGGAATAATCAAAGGATATTTGAATATATCAATAAATAACAGATAAGATGATATTTCTTAAAGGATTTCATAGCCTGGCAATAGAGATTTTACCTCTTATTTGGAATTCATCACCTCACTAGTGAAATCCCAGCCTCAGCAAAATTATTTGACTCATAGAAAACATTTTTATGGCAAGTCGAAATTTCGGTTTTCACACAAAGGTTTTCTTATATAACAGAATTGATATCTTACAGTTATTGACTGGTTTTGAAAAAACAACTAAAGTAAACATTTCAAATTACTGCCATAAACTCTAATAGCGAATTGTAGAGATAGTGTTGCCAGTCTTATTAACAATCTATTCAAAGGACTGGGAAATGTAGTGGATCAACTTTGGGACCTACATCCAGCAGTAGACTGTAACAGTATTGCAAGAGAAATATCCTAGAAAACCTTGAGCAATGTTTCTTAGTGTGTCGGATATACATACCTCCAGACACCTGAAATGGGATAGGTCCAAGCGCACCGATGGGAAATTTACGAGCTAGCACTATATGCACCGATAGTTATTAATGATAGTAGCTGTACAGCATTAGTTTACGTCTTAATCACTCTGTTCTCAATCTCAACGGATCTAGACACGGAAAATCACTAGCACCGTCACACTCAATCTCGTGAAACACTTTTAGTGGCACTTCTTTTATTTTATGCACTTGTTTTATTTGCTTCGGTGGTTGTTTCTTGCCAGTCAACATCGCGACTGGGACCAACTGGCGGCGGCCGACTCTCTCCGAGGATTGTCCTTCGGCTGCTTCAAGAGCTGTTTCTACGTCTATTAGAGCGTGATTACGGCATTGGAGTAGTGCTGCTAGCTGTGGAATTATTAATTATATTAATAATCTAGAACCTTATTGGTAGCCCTACAGTTATTAAATACAGTGTGTGTTTCTCTTAATTTACATTATGCTCTATATATTTATATTTCGATGCCAGGCTGATATAGTTTAATACTGTGTAATGTAGTCTAGATTGTCACAACAATTAAACAATAAATTATAACAACACACAAAGTGACAAACACTTTTTCAAACTCAGATCAGTAGTACTGAAGAGAAGAGGTAGGTTTGTGAGTTTGGAGGTTCAGGGTAAACCTCCAAACTCACAAACCTTATCTCTTTATAACATTAGCATAGGTTGCGTAAGTAGGCCGCAACGTCAGCAAACTGCTGTACATTCAACTTCTTCTCCATATAAAATAATACGTTAGACAAATGTCATCTTTGTCTTCCGTGACCACGGCCACTGAAAAGCGGCCGAAACGTCGGATAAACCAAAATCAAATAAATTACCGCGCTTAAAACCGTTAAAACGTAGTTTTATTTTGTGTACAAGTCGCGAAAACTTAAGAAAATATTATGTTTTAGATAATATATATTAATAATAATAGCTTTAGAAATAAGTTGTTTTATACATTTTAGTTTTTTAGTCGGATTTTTTTTAAACGAAGTTTTTATTTTTTATTTGTTACCTTTTAGTGTCTAACTATGTAGGGGTGGGCCTACGAATGGTGCCGCGCTTCTTAAAAAATATAGGTCCCAAGAACCGGGAACAAAAAAATGTTCGTAAAATGAAAAGTACTGGGCGAAACTATGTCAAATTTTTAGGGGACCACATGACAGCTATACCGCGTCGAACAAAAAAGAATCACGTAAATCGGATCATAAATCTCATAGTAATCGGTGTACATATGGAATGAAAAGGAAATATTTTTCATAAAAAATGTTCATAAAATGAAAACTACTGGGCCAAACTATGTAAAATTTTTAGGGGACCACATGGCAGCGTCGAACAAAAAAGAATCACGTAAATCGGATCATAAATCACGGAGTAATCGGCGAACATACATAAAAAAAGCAACAACAAAAAAAAAGATCCCGACGAATTGAGAACCTCCTCCTTTTTTCGAAGTCGGTTAAAAAGGGCAGATAATAGTGTATGGTGCTCACATGTAATATCTGTTGCAAGGGCTGCTGTATGTCGGGCGCGGGCCTCGGCAGGGCCTTGGCTAGTGCGGCGGCGGCACCAGGCAGCCTGGCCCTCAGCAGGGCCAGGGCAGCCAGCTCCCTGGCCACATCAGCCCCCTCGGCCACGCCCTCGGACCCCGAGTCCCCGGAACCACCCTCGGCCCCCGTCTGCTCAACGCTCCACTCACTCTTCTCTGTCGTCGAATCACTCAACCTGACCAGCAAACATATAGGGCCTTACTTATAAACGTTTATTGAATTTTAAGAAATTGCTCAGCAACTGATTAACGAAAAGTAACTCATAACTGTCAAAAATAACCAATATTGAGAGTTAGTTTAAGTGACTGCTAAGAGGCAAGATGGCAAATTTTATTTGAAACAGCCGTTGATTAGTGGCCTAAGAGTCTCTTATTTAAGAGATGACTAATCAGTTCTTAAAGAGATTATTATAAGTAAGGCCCTTACAGTTTTACACAACTTAAATATCCTATACTGAACTTATTCGCAGAAATGGGAGTGTTGCTTGCTATGCATTCCTAGCAAGCAACTCTCTTTTCCGCTTACACGATTCGTACACTGTCACACGCTACTAAACTGCTGCCGTTCTACTGCGCATGTATGTTAATAGAAACTCGCACAATAGTACTTAGATGGTTCGAATGTGCTGTTTTTACAAGCACTGATACTAATATACAAAATGTCATAAATAAGAAATTAAAACAAGGAACACTTTTACACAACTTATAATTCCGATTGACAAATTTCGTTTCCATAGAAACAAACAGAACCGGTTATCACCGTGTAACATATAAATAATCTGTATTGAACTTTATTCGCAAGCGGAAACAGTAGAGTGCTGTTTGCTATACATTCTTAGCTCTGCTCCGCTTACACGACTCGTACACATGTCGGACACTTATATAAAAACTAATGAGATATCTGTGGGACACCTGGTTGGAACGAAGTTTCGAAGACCATCGAAAACATCGTACAGTAATAAGGAAACTATTACACTAATGGATGTTATTTTAGATTTTGTTTCATTGCATTTTGAGTTCGAAATTATGTGATAACTAGCATATGCCCGCGACTCGATCACGCTTGACTTGTGATTCTCGCGGGATTCCCGGGACACAAAATATCTTAGCCTTTAAGAAAGAATGTAAACTACCGTTTTAGTCGAAGCTGTGTCGGAATAAGCTATGTCTTATGTATCCGACACAATTTGAACCGCTCCCGGGAAAGTTCCGCGGCATTCCCGAGATAAAAAAGAGCAGATTTTAAGTCTAAGCATTTGCTGTCGATCAGCGAAAATTGCAGCGAAATCGATCCAGTAATTTTTACGTGAATTCAGAACAAATAGACAAGCAATCTAAAAACAATTGCATCATGTTCTCGATCATTTATATGGTCTATTCCAGTTGGTTTTTTGTAAATAGGTTCAATGTACAGACACGGCATGTTTAGAATTTCATAATATTATAGCTATACAGTGGTCAGCATTTTTTGTTATGGTTACACTTTTTTCATTTAGATCTCATCCACCGAGTAACGTGTGATAAGGAACTTCATTTCATAAATCATAGTAATGCACACGGAAAAATGCAGGTATGTAAATACGATACATGGGGTTCAGTTTAGTGGTGTCTGTATATCATAACGCAAAAAAGGCTTATGGCGCTCTGTAGAAAATTAGCAGAAAAGTGAAAATTATCTTCATCAGAGATACGTCTAATGCTACTACTGGTACTTCTAGAACCTTACGTATGAATGGGTGTTGTTTGTTGATGCGGCGAAGGAGGCCTCGGGTGCTCCAAGGGACTCTTCAAATGCAAGGCCAAAGAGCATACGTGGCCTACTGACAACGAAGATGGCCGCATCAGAGCTGATAACACCACCCCTGGGTCCGGGTCTAATACTACAAGGAGCACAATAACATTATAATAATATGGGATCGCACTATTATCATTGACAAAACGGTACACTTTAATAGACCTGACATAACCCTCCGTGATAAAAATAATAGCACAGTCTACATAATCGATATAGCTATCCCTAACACCCATAATATTCAAACAACTATATCCGAAAAGTTAAATAAATATCAAGAACTTCCAATAGAAATCAAAAACTTATGGAAAGTCAATTCAGTCTATACTATTCCAATTATCATATCCACAACTGGTGTTGTTCCTAAAGTAATTACACAAAACTTAGAAATTCTACATGCCCCACCATATACACTCACACTTATCCAAAAAGCAACAATTTTGAATACGTGTAGAATTACCAGAAAATTCTTAACCTCTGCTCGAATTACCGATAGCTCTCATATACCCTACTGATTTAAGCTATGGCGCTTAACTGCGGTCCGCGTCGTAGAACTTACCCTTTTTTAACAAAAAAGGAGAAAAAAATACAAAAATAAATAATAATAATATCGGCAGACAAACACACAAATTGTATATCCCCAAATTAAGCAAGCTACGCTTGTTTTATGGGTAATATAATACAACGGACCACTCTGGAGCCGATCCCAGACACCCAGACCGAAATTACCCGGAGCCTCTGCGTTGCAGTGAGGTAGGCCGGCGAAGACTTAGCCCGCTCAACCACAGAGGCCGTCATGGCATATTACCAATCAACAACTGCAAATAATTTAAAAAATTGGCAAGGCAAATGGCAGCAAAACGGGTAGCGAGTGTTTATATGCTGCTCCTATACTCACTTCGTGCTCGACGCTAGACAATGACAAAGATTAAAATTGTTATAGTTTTGTCTAAATAATTGTGGGTTTTGAATAGTACAGGTGAATTAGCTTAGAGATGTTTCTGCGTTTGTAGTAGTGTACGGTTAGCACATAAATAAAGAAACTAACATTTTATTTCCTTTAAATTTTTATAGCCAGGTACTGAATATGAAACTAATAATATTAAACGATATTAAAATAATAATTATTTGTATTAAACACAATTTTTAATATTTAATTTCTTCAACTCCAGACATTTTGTAAACATCCTCACTTTCATCCGATGAATCATTTGTGTTAATAATTTTTCGTTCTGATATTATTTCTGAAGCCTTCATCCCTGCCCTGAGATTTATTTTCCTCTTCAATAGCATGTCGACAATTTTTTAACCATACCTCTAAACTCTAAAGTTGTGCTATTAAATGTTTCCTCAGCTAATGTCATTATAACATTCATATTCATGGTGACTTTTTTTACGACCTTACTTTTCACTATTCCCATATATTTCCAATTGAATTAAACTGATGGTAATATGGCGGTAAACGGAGCACAGTATGAGGATATTGTCGTAATAAATACAAATTCAAAAGTTTTTACTCAAAATGGAACTTATTGTGGCGGAAGATCCTTCCATACATGTGATTCCGTCATACATGTAAACGCAATCGTTTACATATATTTCTTGTGCCCACTTTCTTCATAGAAGTGGAAACAATGGATCATAGGAGTCGGTACATGTATCATAGTAGATATACCCTTTTCTATAATACATATAATGACTTTTACAATACATATACCCGTATTGTAGAAGTGTATATATGTATCAGAAAAAAGGGTATATCTATGGGGTATATGTATCATAGAAGTGGGTATAGGTAATGTAGAAGTGTATATATGTATCAGAAAAAGGGTATATCTATGGGGTATATGTATCATAGAAGTGGGTATAGGTAATGTAGAAGTGTATATATGTATCAGAAAAAAGGGTATATATATGGGGTATATGTATCATAGAAGTGGGTATAGGTAATGTAGAAGTGTATATATGTATCAGAAAAAAGGGTATATCTATGGGGTATATGTATCATAGAAGTGGGTATAGGTAATGTAGAAGTGTATATATGTATCAGAAAAAAGGGTATATATATGGGGTATATGTATCATAGAAGTGGGTATAGGTAATGTAGAAGTGAATATATGTATCGTAGAGGTTAATATATGTATCATAGAAGCGGATATATGTATACCATTTCATATGTCAGAATTGACGATGTGTCATAGTGACAGATGACATAACTACATGTCATAATTTATACAAATTATGAGATATTCATCTGTGAAGATGCTACTTACATGTATTCCGTATTGATATCAACATCGCGACTATGATATATTGTAAATTGGGAAACATGGGTCCGTCTGCGAATATAAAGCCCCATAAGTGTGGTATTTCAGAACGGGGGAATTCCCTGCCGAATAATAACCTCAACCACCGGCTGGAAACATAAAATGAACTTACGTTAGGAAAAAGTTAATAATTCCCGGTTATTTTTACACACGACAAAAATAACGTGAAAATTGGCCGCCTTACTCTTATTAGGGCATAGTTTAGTACTACATAACAATCAGTATGTCTGAGTAATCCGGGACTTTTTATATTTCCTGAGACTTCCTAACTTGGACACCACATGAATTTAGGTCTTACTTGATGTTAGTTTCAATATTTATTGGACATCATTATAGATAGCGATTGTCATTAGCCACTTTTTCATCCCTTGTATCTTTTGAAGAAGGGTGGAATGTTTCAAAGAAAAACTGAAATTGGTTCAGTTCAAAAAGGCCTTTCGATGAAAATAAATTCGAACAAGATTCATCAAAATTTATTTGAGACATTAACATTTTCAATTACATGTTTTAAATGTGCTTTTTTTGATTATTGAAACACAATGAGCATAATGACGTTAATCACTAATAAGGAAGCTTTGATTGTAAGTACATTAATTGACACGCAATTAACTGTTTTATTAATAACATCCTAAAAGTTCGTTATTTATTTAAATACTCACATCCCAAACAACTCCATGGATATGTTGCAATTCGTCAAATGCGTCGACAATTCAGCGTCTAGAGGGTACAAATATTCATCCTTCACTTTATCCAAATATCTAACCACTTCATTTGGATTCTGAAAGGTAAATACTAATAATTATTTCACCAACAATTACATGTTGGACACAATGTTATTTACAAGTATGAAACTGGCATATGCCCGTGACTTTGTCCACGTTGGACAGATAACAAAGGTTATGTATGCTAAGTACCCGTTCCCGCCCGCTTCGCCCGGCGAATGACAAACAAACAAACAAATTGAGAAAACATGGAAAAATATATAGCCTATAAACATCTACGATTAATTCCGCGTCGAATGGTTGTGGTTTCATGCTGATCGGTCCAGTAGTTTTCGAGTTTACCTCGGACAAAGACAACAAACTTTGCTTATATATATATATATATATATATATATATATATATATATATATATATATATATATATATATATATATATATATATATTACTAGCTGTTCCGGCAGACGTAATCTTGCCCGGTGAAAAATAGGGGTTGATCGTAGAGTGTTGAAAATTTAGGATTGTATGTATTTTTAATGCTGTATTATAAAAAATAAATACAAAAAAATGACTAAATTTTTTTTAATAGGGGTGGACTACCCTTAACATTTAGGGGGATGAAAAATAAATGTTGTCCGATTCTTAAATCTACCCAATATGTACACAAAATTTCATGAGAATCGGTCAAGCCGTTTCGGGGGAGTATGGTAACTAACATTGTGACACGAGAATTTTATATATAAGATATATTGGTATGAAAATATAGTGTTAACTCCATTTAACATCAAACTCCCTTAAGAGTCGAAATAACTCGTTGACACTTGAGATCTTTGTCCTCCGTGATGACGGCCACTGAAAAGTGATCGAAGCGTCGCAATAATAAGAACTAAAGAAATTATCGCGGTGAAAACCCGTTAAAACGTAGTTTTATTAAGTATACAAGTCGCGACAACTTAAGAAAATGTAAGATATTTTTTATTTAAAGTAAATTACTTACGTGAACTACCTTAGATATCGGCATCCGCCCACTGGAAGTAGGCACCACATCGCCTGTCGTATAGAACTTCTCGACGCCCCGCATGACTGTATTAAATAACATACTGCAATTTAAAAAAAATGTGTAATTTAAAATCCTTTTTAAAATAATAATAAGGGGGAGTCCATAAATTACGTGAGGTGTTTTTTTTTTCATTTTTTGCCCCTCCCTCCCCCCCGGTGAGATGTCGTGAGATTTTATTCAACCCCCTCCCCCATCCCCCAATCTCACGTGAGATTGTTCAAAATGTGAGTTTCTTACGTAAACGCGTTGGCTTGTTATTGTAAAAGGTAAAAAAAACAAATTTGCTTCGTGCTTTTATTTACGACTAGTTAAGACTAGTAATCAATATTGCTGAGAGTTTAATTATAAGTGTAATAAAAATTTAACAATAGAATAATTAAAGCGTAACTACTGTGATTAAAAAAAAGAATACCTACTCTAATTCAGTCCAATAAAAAAAATTGCGTGATATTTGCCGAGACCCCCCCTCTCTCCAACGTAAGATTAGATGAGATTCGACTCGACCCCCTTCCCCCCTGAATTTATGGACGCCCCCTAAGCGGCAGACAAACTCGTACTACTTCATGCAGTGATGTATAATACGTTTTGTTATAAAATTTAATGCTAATCACAGTATCACAGAGCGATAATAAATATATATATACGCAGTTACAATTATCTGGAAGTGATGTATAAACTCAATCTAATTATAGATATATGCATAAAACAGTCATAAATATATTGATATTTACTAACAAATAAGAATGCCTAGTATTATCTTAATGAATATAAATGTAAATATTAGTTTCATTGTTCTATTTATCCGGAATAAGAGGCAATTTTGATAAATTTGTTTAAAAAATTATTTTCATACACCGCAAGAGGTAAAATTTAGGTCCAATTTGCAGCATTACATACCGGGTCCAATTGTGTATATAAACCGTACTAGGACCCCACACAAATAATTCATCAAAATCGGGCCAACAGTTTTATACATAAAGATATCGCAGAGAATGAGTTAATTCCCGCGGGATAAGCTAATCTTTACTACAAGTCCTCATTTATTCTAATAAAAAAATCCAACCAATTCTTGGTCTGTAAATCAAAGAGTCTATACGTGCGACCAATGTACACTGTTTTTATTATTTGATTATGCCATCCTAAGCAATGCACATTAAGAAAATGGAAATGTATTTAAGTATATTAAATGTCTAGGTTTAAGTTATAATGAACAATAAAGAGTTATCATTCATCCATTCATTCAAAAATCCGACATCTCAAACTAATTTAAACAGCTAATTTCTCACTGAACCCAATAAAACAAAATTATCATAATATACTTACTAGCTGTCATGCTCCAAATGCTCTTCGTTCAAATAATACTTTAATTTATCACTGAAAATAAAATTTTGCAATAAATTATTAATGATATTAGATTATTATATTTTAAATATAATTATAATCAATGTATTGTAAATGCGAAAGTAATCATATTTATCATCTTTCCAAATTAAACGGTAGAATATTTGTAACACCTTTTTTGTTATCTATATATACCCACTTGATAATATCTCCAAAATTATCGTTGTGTAATACCCGCTAATCTTTTATGGATATGCATACATATAGATAGATACATACATAGATAATACTATATTATACACCATTACAGACAACTTGATTAGGAGTATCGATGGTGGTATACATAATTATTGTATGATTACTTACATTTTAATAATAATTATCAGTATATAACTATAATATATATAATAGTATAATACATAAGTTATATACATATACAAGATTTAGTGATAAAATGCAACTATTTACACTATATCAATATAACACTAATTATGTAAAATTACACATCACCATATTGCAGACAAATATTTCCTGACCATGTTTGTTCTGTTGACCATTTCACTGAAATCCTAGCCTACCAGTAAGACTTTATGGACACCCATTATTATTTAAAGTTAATAGGCTTATACCAATATAACTGACTCTGTCATTAAGGTTATATACTTATTAACATAATTTAATATTAATATATAATACCTTATATCATGTGTAGCATACTTTCTATCTTGATACAATTCAAACAACAATGGTGCCAATATTTCATGCATGCCCTGCCTGTAACCTATATTTGAATGTGATCGCGCCCAAAAAAATAACACTCGAACCTAAAAAAAACAATAATATATTAGATAGATAGATAACACTTTATTATACTACAAAAATAAACTTAAAGACTAAAATTATATATAGTTGTGCACAAAGGACGGTCTTATCGCTCAAAAGCGATCTCTACCAGACAACTCCAGGAATTAATTGAGATGATAATGGCGATGGTGGTAAACGTAACATATAGTACGAACTACATACTTTTATGATATTATTATTTATCAATTTGTAAAGTTTCAACCAATGGTTCTAGGAATGTCTCAAACTATCCATAGAGATATATAAAATTGAAGTGTTTATTTGTAATTTGTAATTTATTAACAGCTTTTTAATAAATGCATAATCGCGGGCTTCATAGCATATAGGCGTATATGCAAAAATGACGTTATGTTATTGTTTATTGGCATGTGGAAAGAATGTATGATGAAAGAATGACTAAACAGATATACAGTGCAAAAGTGGATGGATGCAGAAGTCGCGGAAGGCCACGACACACCTTCCATGATCAAATTGATCGTGTACTAGCAGAAGGTGATGTCAGGAGCCTTAAGAATAGACGAGCGTGCATGACAAGAACTATGAATGTCAAAGAAGCAAGTGAGGTGTGTAAGAATAAGCCTAAATGGCGCTCTGTTGTTCGTGCCTACCCCGCAAGGGACTTGGCGTGAAGTCATGTATGTATGTTATTGTTTACGAAAAACTATGTATGTCACAATTTAGAAAGTCTTACCAGTATGTAAGTGTACCTACATATAATATTATTATAAAATACTATAATATAATAATATTATTAAACTAGTTTTGTTTAATTCACAACTTTTTCCCTTGTGTAAAATGCACTTTTGTTTGTACACCCATTTGTTATGAAGCTTCGAAAATGACAGTGTATGGTACTTATATAAAAAAATCAATTGTTAATTTTTTTGTCTGTCTGGATGTTCCGGTTAATTTCTGAAACGGCTGACTGATTTTGACGAAACTTTCACCGGCATATAGCTGATGTTATGGGGAGTAACTTAAGCCAATTATTTTTTAATACTTTTTATAGGGTCCGGCGAACAAAAAAACCACGCGGACGCAGTTGGGGGCACAGCTAGTTCTTAATAAAAAAATTGACTTTATCACATACATAGTAACCATATTAATTATATGTCAAATTGTCTTAAAATCGGTATATATCCAACACTGACGAACATATAAACAAACATCGAAAAAACTCTTGAAATTATATTTAAACAAACTTCAAGTTAAAATTTAGAGTAGAAAAGTATTTATTTCAAAATGTTATCATACCATCAAATCCTGTACATCCTTATCCCTAAAATAGAGTTCATCAGGAAATGTCCTGACGACATCTTGGAGTATGACTGTTTTCAATTCATTGTCACAAAAATGTTGTTTCCATACACTCTGAAAAATAAGGACAAAATTAATTAATACAGTTCACATCATATCCCTGTTTTCTACATTGCCAGAATTTAACATGTATGTTGCGGACAGAATCACCCCCTGACCTCTACCCCCGGAAACCCCGTACCCCCACGCTCCTCTTACCGCGGATATGTAGCTAGCTCCTTTAGCTGCTAAGGGTCTGCATTTTTGTAGTACCTTAGTAAGAAAGTGCCAGGCCTCCAGTATCATCATCCTCGTTCGGTTGAATATATACACACAAGGAAGACTAAGAAGATCAGCAAGATCAAGGAGCATTTGGAAGACTACAGCCAACGGACTCTCAGTGTGACTATGTGGATCTTGTGGACAACCAGTGTATTGTGATTAGTGCCACTCGTATTGATAGGTGTAATCGATACAGTTAGTGGTATCTACGTTCAGTGCAATGTCCGGGACTAGTGCTAAGTTGTGTTGGTTAAGCTCGAACATGCCATTTGATACAGTTGTTCTGATCACACCTGCTGCTGTTGTAGCGCCTATAAATAAATTCAGTCATCTTGCTAAGGGGTGTTTCATTTAGGACGATCCCTGTGTCCGCACGCCCAACATTTTGTGGTCCTTCGAGCCGGATCGCAAGCCCAAAAATGTACATGGACTGTTTAAGGTTGTAACTAAGCTATGTAGTAATAAACTAATCTAAGTAAGTGACATAACAGTGTATGATATAATTCATATTTTACAGGCTACTTTTAATGTTAATGGAGGTCCAAGATTTAAAGATTGTTTAAATAAAGGCTTACTTCATCATTTTGCGATAATGGGTCATCACCAATAACGGCCCTTGGGTCCATAGATAATTTGGTTTTTAAGTCATTGTAGAAATTTCTGTGTGTTTTGATTCTGTAACAATAGTTTTCTGTATATATATATATAAGTAGTTGGAGTTTTACATCACAATTTCTTACAGTTAACCCTTAGATGGAGTATAAGGACAACAAAAGTCAAAAGTCGGTAGTTGTTAAACCAGTATTCAATATAGTTAATCAATAGTCATATATTTGTAATTTAATAAATACAAACAATGATACATAGGTGTTTTAAAGTAAGTAAGTAAAGTTTTCCAGAAGCCAGCTAAAATCCATTGCATTTCTCATAAAATATAATTATGATGATAATTATAGGCATAATATCTGCCCATAACCAAGTGACGACGGACTTCCACGTTTTTATTATGGGATAGGACACACTTCACAGTCGATTTCACAAATTGTTATATCATAGCGTGGGTTTGATCATGGTGCTTTTTTGTCACCATCCGAATATGATAATGTTATAATTATCATATTCTGATTTATTCTGCCTATTGTTAGGCGTAGTAAATGAGGATACAAACCAATGTCATTTAAAATGTATGTTAAAGAAAACAGTAATTAACTTAAAACACGCGTGCAACTAGTTTCTATATATATAATTTTTATTATTATTATTAAAATGAAAACCATTGTTTGACTATTTATTTTATTTTTATTATTATTTCAGTATTTCACCATTAACCTGTTTATTAATGTAATAAATACATACTAATTTTTTTTATTAAACTTTCATTTTTGAATATATCACTGAATTGATTAAGAACAGTGGAAAATTGAAGTCATTATATATTTACCCTGTAATGATATCACCGTTGGGTGGTGGTAAAGCATTCAACATAATCGCCCAAGCCAAACTCCTTGGACGCAGCAACCTCTGCTGTATAGCTGCTACCTTCAGGTGACCCAGATTCCATGCTGGTGAATCTAACCTGATAAAAAATAGTTACTAACGAGAAATTCATAAAGATTTTCCAAATTTAACTTTAATCAAAACTGGTTTATAAACTATGTATGTATATGGAAACTACTTTTTAAGAAATGATATCACACTAGCTTCTGCCCGCAACTTATTCCGCATGGTGCGGTTTTTTAAATATCCCATGGGAGTTCTTTAATTTTTCGGGATCAAAATTGTCCTATATGTTGACCAGGGATATAAGCTATCATATAAAATTTCATGTAAATCGGTCCAGTCGTTTCGGAGATTAGCCGCTACAAACAGACAGACAAACAGAAACAAAAAATTTGAAAAAAATTGAAATAGTATTTCTATTTCACTTCTTACATCCCTCTGACTCGGTTTTTAGCTATTTTTTTAATTGTACAGAAATTTGGTCTCTACGATTTTATTATATGTATAGATATCATAACGCAGAGCTAGAGTAACCTGAACCCCTGTTAATTCAGAAGTACCTGTAATTCCATTTCACCTTTTCCTACATAAAATGTGAGACAGCACTTTTTGCACATTATTGTACACTATTAAAGAAACATCAAAGTGCTGAAACTGTCTTAAAAAAGTGTAAACCATTACAATAATACATTACAGATTTAATAAAATCTATGTTTCATAGTATAAGTATAACATCAAATATATATATTTTCTAAAATACTGCTACATACTATGAATGACAAAAGATTTGGATAAAACAACCAACAGAAAAGCAAGATTTAGGTGTAACTTCTCCACTCTATATCATTGATTACAACAAAGCCTTTGACTCTTTGATGACATGATACTATCTGGAAAGCACTTAAAGAACAAAGCATTTACCATACATACATAAATATATTGAGGAAAATTAGGTTGGAGAAAAATGGTCCCGAATTCCCAGTATTAAGGGCAGTTAGGCAGGGAGATTCCATCTAACCAAAATTATTCTCAAATTTCTGGAATAAATATTTAGTATTCTAGAACAGGATTAAAAGGAAATAAACATAAATGGGGAAAGATTAAATCATGTGAGATTCGCAGATGATATTATAGTGTTCAGAATGCCCCAAATAATTAGAAAAATATTGAACATATGATATCAATTAAAGACTGCATGACTAAAGATATAGAATGAAGGATAGCAAATATTTAAAAACAACATTGGTCTATGCAAGAAGTTACGCTAAATACAAACCTTAATAGGACACAAAAGAAAAGTTTTTAATCTGTATCTACTTCCGATTTTAACATATGGATATCAGATTTCAGACTCAGAAAAGCATAAAAAGAAGTGTAATAGGAGTGACATTGAAAGATAAAATTAATTTAGAGACAATGAATAAATTTACTAGGTGCAAAAGGTGCCCATTAAGGATAACAAAACAATTGAAAGGAAACTAGGTTGGACATTTGAGAGATAACAAAAACAAATGGACACATAAGGTAATACAAACTTATACCAACAATATACAAGATATGGAAAAAGGTTATATAGAAGATAACAAGAGAGGAGGACAATTAGAAACACATGGAAGGGGTATTGTGGCCCAGAACCTGTAAGACAGGGAGAAGTGGGTATCAAATAGTTTGAAGGTTGCCTTTGTTGAAGGACAAGCTGGGAAGAAGGCAAAGTTGCATATTAATTAGTGTATTAAATATATTTTTTTTTTATTTCAACAGTAAAGGCTTTTTATAATTGTATTATTTTAAAAAGTGTGACATTACAATAACTTAGACATATTAATGTGTGTGTTATTATCACTCCAGCTTTTATATTTACTTGTATGTAAAGCATTCATTATAGATTCCTGAGTAGGTAGACTAGAGTAAAGAGTACAAGCCTACGAGTGAAGTGAGCAAGCTGCAGCAGCGACCGGCAAGTGCCAGAACAAACTGGTTACCATTTATTCATTATTAACTATTTAAATAATGGTTACAAATCAGTTGTGACACTCACTGACCAGTCCAGTGAAACACTCCCTTCGCTCACTGGGCTTGTGGGCTTTAGTTTCAATTTTTAGACAGTTTTGAACCTTTTTTCATTGACTACTAGCTTTCTCTGGATTTATGATTCTTTGATATATTGATATAACTATAATATTAGCACAAAAATAGTAAGGTTATGTTTACAAAAAATTTACATCTAAAGAAATACATGTTTCCCAGACACGTTGCAGAAGGAAGAAGTACTCCTCCCCCGACACCCTCCGCACCCCCTGCTTATAATTCAGTGACCGCTAAAGTTTAACCTTTAATTCTAATAAAAATGAATTTTACACAAATCCCAAAATTTAAAAACATTGTACAATGACTGAAACTTATTTATTGACCATGAAAACTGCAGAAACTTTAAACTTTCAAATGTTTTGCAATGAGTATGACCAGAAACAAAGTGAAACCTTTTAAAAAAAATTATTCATTGAGAGATTAATCATAGAAACCAAATTGAATATACCAATAAAAAGTAAACAAAAGCACAAGTACCAAATACATAAAATTATTTTGATACCAAAAAAGTGTAATGCTTTATAATTTTTTTAACACACTTTTATTATAATTATTCTTTACTTACTGGTAATCTGTGCCTTCAATAACACTATTCGACGAGGGACTCGGGGAATTATCAGCATTAGATTCATCCTACGTTAATTAAAAAGAAAAACCATTTATTTTATAAATGTATAGTTATTTAAAACTCATATAGGTACCAATTTAAAATCTTCACTTACCATTTTCTAATAATTTATTGGATTAAATACATGTTATTGTTAGTATCAATATAGCAAACTATTATTATTATTTTATTTTTAAATAGTGATTTTCATATATTTATTTAGTTCTCACTCAACCAAATATCAAATAATTAATATAAAAACAATAGAACACAAAATAATCTGATTTCAATACAATGATCTGGCCGTGAAGCTGTGAATGGCTGTGATAAATAATGACATTTGCTGTCAAACTGTCATATTATCAGCTGGAATTTGCAATCCAAAAGAAAAGAAAAAAAAACCCAAGAGTTTTTGGCGGGAGTTGAAGGGTGATGTTGTGTTGTAAAATTTTATTAAGTCCTTAAACAAATTGGAAATTCACGACGAAAAGCTGCTAACTTATTGTTTTAATGATTTTTTTTATCTGTACATAAAATATCCAACTATAAACATTTCCAAAATGTCAAGGACATTTATAGGGACCAAAGGGATTTTCAGAATCTTAAGAAAATGAGTAATATTACTTTCAAATGAATAGGTATTTGATATTAATAGTTTTTGAATCATAATTTGGTGTTTTTTGTGAAGTGTGTAATCAAATGTGACTTTTCGAGTCAGAAGAATTGTTTTAAATAACGTCTCTTGAAGAGCTCCAATTTGGTTGAGCTACACCTACGAAGACTTGCTACATCAAATGTACATAGTACATTACATGTATTTTGATCTTCCTTTTTATATATTTAAAAGTTTTTAAAATGGTAGTTGGCAAAGTTAAAAAAAGGAAAAATCGAAAAAAACTTCAGTTTTCAGGGAGTAATGGACGGACATTTTTAAAATGTGAAGCATTTTTTGATGCGCAAGGGAATACATTTCGTACCTTACAGGGTCCAATAATAGAGGAGTAATCCGCAGCGAGAAGCGCTACACAGGATGTGCGAAGACTCTGGTAAAGACGTTAATGAACTATCCCGCTAAACTTAGACCTGCGTCCGATTGCCCGCCCTTGTGTTCATCCGCACATCAAGCTTTGAACACCCCGCTAAACAAGGTAATCAACTTCACCAACAGAGGTTAAAGCCACCGCATCTTGAAGCTGTACCGGACCTCAGTGATGGAATTACAGGAGGAGATTTTGCGCATATCTGCAATCTCCGGAGGCCAGTCTGACGACAGCGTTCGGCGGTCACATGCAGGTCTTTCCCTCTCGGCGGTCTCCTTTTGAGACATTACTCTCTCTTACAAAAGGATTAAACCGCCTCCCAATGTTCGCCGCTGTGGATCGTGGCCTCGACCAGGCTCCTCAGCGAATCGATCGGCCCTACCATGTCTTCGACCTGGAACCTAGAGGTTTCCATGTAGCGCATCCATCCAGCGTATGAAACGTAGTGCTTACGGCGCACGTACTCGCGGCATTGAGAGGAAGATAAACATTTCATGAACTGATGCAAACACTTATCGCAGCATTCGTGCCCGGTAAGTATCTGTGTCAGCTTAAAGGTTAGGGTTCAGCATTTCAAGTTTCGTTTCGAAATGTTTTTGCCAGGTTTGCTTCACGGTCGAGGTTACCCGAGTCCTGATCGCTTCCATCTCTTTTTGGAAATACATCACTCTTAGCACGGGCATCCTGCCGGAAGCGTAACGCCTTAGGAAGTACCTCCGCCTGGATATGTCAGGGCAGATCACCCGCCAAGAGTGCCGTCCACTACACTGTAGTGTAACTCCAAACGGATCTCACCGCCATGACCCTATGAGCTCTCTTCAACAAAGTTCTATTGTGACGATGAAGTATATAGTTCCACACGAGCGCAATGTACAGTGCCGTTCTTCGGAGCATGCCAGAATACAATTGCGAGTTGTCTCGTCTGGTCTCCCCACATCGGGAAGTAGATTGGCGAGGGTGCCTGCGGTCCTAATCAATTTGAGGACTGAGAGAGGAGAAGAGGAGGTTGTCGTCCAACACAAGTCCCAGATATATTATTCGGGGCTTAACAAAAATGGACACACCTTGGACTGTAACAGACAAGTCCGCAGGTGAGTTCCAAAAACGTCTGTGGAAGATGAGAGCCTCTGTTTTCGCGAGGGAGACCCTCAAGTCAAGACTACCGATACACTGGGCCAAGGTCACGAGCCCGGCGTTGTCGAGGTCTACGGATTCCGGGTATGATGCGGCACATGCCGTATTGTGAAACATGCCTCGACTCCGCTCACCCCGTTAGTCACATCGATCATAAAATTTGAGTAGTCTTTAATAAGTACCCTATTACAATCTTATTTTTTTTTAATTATTCTACAATATACAATTAATGTTGTAGATTAATTAATAAATAAATAATTGAAATAATAATTCTAATTCCTCTGAGCATATCTAGGCAATGATTTTATGCCATAAACTTTTAATTTTATTTTTTCTAAATGCTATGCTGTTAATATAGCCAATAGCTGAATACCGTATCTCGACTTCATTGGTGGAACATAAAATGTCAGTCAAAATCATCCAATCCACGATGGGTAAAAACAAAGTTAACAAAGAATTGCACTCTGCCTAGTGAGCAAAGGATTATAGCGTCATCCTGTTGTAAAGTTGTAATTAAAATCAGTCGTTTTGATTTCTGAATCCCGTTGCGCGGCGGAATAGAAAATACGACGTAACAAACGAAGGATCTATGGAATTTCTAGATCTATGGATCTTTCTCTTTTTTTACTGATTTGATTTGAAGAAAGCTCGCGTTCCTGTTTTTTAGTGAAATCGTTTTTCTGTGTAATGTGGCTGTACGTTGATTTCTAGTTCAGTGCCTGTGCCTTGTGTGACAAATGGTGAATTTAAAGACGGCACAATGGAGAACAACTTATTAGCAAGCGGCGTATACCAACGTAAAGCGTACTTACAAGCCCTTTGGTTGCGATGACCCTATGCTGCAGATCGTACCATGATAGCGAACCTCCCGCTTCTATTTGCCAATGGCAATCCAACGGCCTTGTCTAAGATTAAATTGTCTGAACTCGAGAAGTTTATAACATTTATGGTGACATGTTCCTGGGGCCATGATACAGCGATTGACATTCGCCGACCGCCCTGGTGGCCGCACGATGTTCCGTTTTCACATCCGTTCGTCAGACCCAGTTTCCTTCCAAATGACTGGGAGGCGCGACTTAAGAACCTCGTTAAGAAATGTTATAACTACCACAAGAGTCCATTCCTGCTAGTATTCTCTGCTCAACTAGCCAGATACCCTCGCAATCGGCTCATGTATGTTGACAACCTTGACCACACAACGTCTCTCTATTACAAGCCTAGTGGTCGACTGTTAGTGACATTTAGAAATGAAAACAAATATTATGATAGGCTTGCTCCACCATGTACTACAGTGCTGCAACCTAAAGCAACAGATATATATCTATGTGATAATTGTGACAGCCATTTTGATAATCTTGAAATACTCCAAGCCCATGAGAGACTATGTAATAATGAGGTTGCACCAGTAAACACATGTAGTGGTGGCCTCAATGATCTCCTTTCAGCATTAAAACTGCAACCTATTGAGGACAAGTCTGATTCTACTTCTACTGTAAATAGTGAAAATGGCTCCAGGCCAAAGAATTTAAGGAGTGCAGCAAGTATTGACAGAGGACCACCGTACCCATTTTCGTCACTTGCTTACACAAGAAACATTAAGTCTAATGTACAGAGAGACACAAATTTTTCACGAGAGAGAATTGAGAGGTATTGTTGTACTTCAACTTTGAATAGCAAAATATTAGTTAGTAAAGGTAAAAATCAACAGTTTCCAATCAGATACAGGAGGCCCATAGATTATTGGCACCGGAAACAAGTGTTCCCCAATCAACGTAAGAAGAATGTACTAGATATCAACGGACAATTGCTTTTATTGAAGTGTAGACCCATAACAGTAGATGTAGAACAGATGAGTTTGACGGACATAGAAGAATATTTTAAGAAATTGAAAGAAGAATCTGAAATAAAGCAACAACAACAAATTCAATGTCCATCTCTTGCAGAGAAGGACATTGAATTTGTCGAGGATCTAGACTGTGATCAACCGCTTGACATTGAAGATCCATTGAAACGTGATGAGTGTGAAGTGATTGACTTATGTTCTGACGATGAGAGTCCTAGTGTGAATGAGAATGATGACCCACGGGCAGGAGTTACGTGTGTGATGCGTGGTGGTGCAGTATTGCGTCGCACGGCGGCAACACCCCAGGCGCTGCCTGCGGAGCCTTGTGGTGCCCGACAGTGTGCTATGGCCCCTGCCGTACTCCAACCACACCCTGTCCTCCTCATCGCACATACTCTCAATAATTTACAAACTATATCCATAGATTAATTGCATGTACTCATTTATCATTAGGGTACATTGCCACTTATTTATTTAATTTTTAAAATCATTAAATCTAATGTTCGAGATAATACCATGTTTTATTTGATATATTTAATTTAATCCAGCTGTATATTCAAAATGGCAGGTAAAGAGCATTCACAAGATGGCCGCCAATGTCTTATAAAAACAACAGCACTTCATGTTCCAAGAAAATTGAATTGAACTATAGTTATTAGGTATATAGTTTTTAAAAGTGTCAGGTGCATCAAAATGTTCGGACTCACTTTTTTTTCATGTTAGCCTTGGATTTTTATTTGCCAAATAGCTAAAACTCCATGATTTACCAATGTCATGCAATATTTTACTTGGGTGACTCATTGCACATCATCCTACTGAAAGCCTTTATGAGTGGAGTTGTAGTTCAGCATTTTAAGTACTTTGTTACTTGGCAAATTCCTGACTATCCATTTCACTCAAGCTAGGTAGTCCCAGATTATGTTTTCAGTTGTTGGTAGAGTATAATCTGCACTAAATTAAATGGCTGTTCTTATGCCCCTTTTACATGTATTACTACCTAGGTAACTAATTGCATACATAATTTTCTCTCATATTATATTCCTTTGGATGATTTGGATATTTTTTATTCAAATTCTGGATTAAGGATTAGGAACATTTCTAATTTTTCGACTGACAAACTTCAGAGATAACAGAAAAAGGGTGATTAATTATAATTCCGAGAAGAGAAATTTCATCTTCTTATACATAAAAGTGAATGTTTGTCTGTATGTCCTTTATAGAATCGTAAACTATACATTTGATCATGTGATGATGATTAGCAAAATTTTTGTGCGTGAGTCAGAGAAGGTTTCCGAGTTGGTTCACAATTGGACCCAGTAGGTGGCGCTGCTGTCGGCATAACGATTGAAGCTTTTCCGGGCAGGACGACGTCTGACGGGACAGCTAGTACTTGTATAATTCTCATAAAAAATTTGGTTTGCATTTCTGAATTGGTAAATTTCATAGTCGGACGTAATTCAGCTTATAATAGCTCGATGTTGCGCTATCTTACTAGCGTGATTCATTTTTAATTCTGTTGTTTTGGGGTTGGTGGTTTGTTTTTATTTTTTGGTCGGCAGACTTACAAATGGCGGACGAAATTAGATCACAAGATGGCCACGGCACGATTCACTCCATAATAATTACTTTAGAGTAAAAGTATACGAAACTCATATTTTTTCGAAAGTTTATTTTATTAGAATTGCTTATCCATTAAATTTTATAATAAAACTAGCTGTGCCCCGCGGTTTCACCCGCGTGATGGAAAATCGATATATTTTTGATAACTCGCACTATACCTTTATAAATTGTAGCCTATATGTTATTCTGATGTGTAAGATATATTATTGTAAAGTTTCATCAAAATCCATTTTGTAAATTTTGTGTGAAAGAGTATCAAAAATACATACAAACTTTCGCGTTTACAATATTAGTAGGTTTAGTTGGAAGTTAGTGGATGAGCAATTTTATCTTAGTATATTATTGCAGTCAAAATACACAAAGATCCAAGAAATGATACCAAAAACTAGGAAGTTGAGAAGTACATTTTAGATAAGGTTTCAGACTGAGACTGAGACTAATGTAAGCGCCGCTGTGGCATATTTGCTGTTAAGTGGGTGTCAACGGTGGGCTGGTTAGGAGGACGGACAACTTTCGCACAACATACAGAGAATAGCAGCGTGGCAGCGGCGTGTCACTGGTGCCGTCTACGTGGGCAATTGGCAGAGCTTTGCACAGCAGAGGTTTAGATTAAATTAATGAAGATAATTTTTAAGACAAATAAACTTAACTGACACTTTAAATTCGATGATTGTAGCAAATACTGTCTTGGCTTTAAGAATGTTTATTAAAACCATAACCCACTATGGAAACGAAGCGTGAAGATGTAATTTTATCTATTACTCTGTCTTGCGTTTGCGCATTTCGCAAAAGACGTTAACGCAATCCGTATTTCATGGAATCATCGTACGTCACAAAATGGCGGTTGATCAATAAGACCCGATTCTCACCACAATGCAACGCCTTTTACGAACCCTGTCGTTTTCCCAAGTAAGCTTTTGCAGACAATGCTTTCTGATTTAAACATTACGATGCAGAGTATAAAGTCCATTATGCCTTCTTTAAGCTTCCTAGCTTTTAAGAATAAAGGAACTTAAGTTTGAACTTAATGACTTAAAGCAAAGATACTTTTTCTCTCTTTGTTTCATGTTGTTGATTGTTGTTTATTTTAGTATCTTAATATTATCAATCTTGATAAGCTTTAAGCTTTTATTCATTTTATTTTATTTGAGGGGCTGGTAGCTATCATTAATAATAACTAGAAATAAGCTAGATTAAGAGAAGCTATTAATAAGCCTCCACAAATAACAATAAAAATAACAAAATGAAAATTAAACAAAGAAACAATAAAAAAACGTGCATAGATATAAGGTACTTTGCCAACTTTGCGCTAAACAATGCAACACTATAATAGGTCTAAGTCTATTTATCTTCCAACTTATTAAATTCATTTGCTGTTCTGATACAGAACGAATTACTTCGGTAAGCTGTACGAGTCAATGTAATAATTTCCTAGGACGAACATTAGTAGGAGGAATATACAAATGTAATTTCTCAATAAGATTTGCACAATCAATTTTGGATTGCGCAATTTTAACTAAGAAACGTACCTAAGTCAGAAATCTTTCTTCTAGTTTTAAGAGGTAAGGTTTGTTTATGAAAGACATATAAATACAATACCGTTAGATTCGACTGTTTACCAACATTTAAACTAGTCTGCAGTAAATGGTTTTCATAAATTAGTCTTGTAATCTTTATCCTATCTAGATAATTAAATCATATTAAGGTGCTTTTACATGAGCAACTAAAATTGCTCAATCCCGGTCAATTTTCGTCAACTATGACGTCACGACTACATCAAACAATTTAAGGTGATGGAAACATGTAGCACGCTGTTTCTAAGACACGATCACAATACCATGCAATTTGGAGCAAATTAAAGAAATTAGGCACCCCTACCCCACCTGTTCCTCTCGCGAAAATTAAGTAAACAAGATAGAAAGAAAATTGCACTAAAAATTTCCAAACCGCTTGGATATCTTCTATCCGTGCAGGAACGGAGAAAGAATACAATTTCCTGCGACCGGGCGGTCTGTCGTAATAGGCGACAAAATAACCCACAGCCAGGTGAGTGGCTACCACCCCTAGTCTAAAATATGTCGCCATAACAACCCTGAGTTGTGTTCCGGCATTAGTGACCAGGTTCCAGTCTCCTTTAAGAGAACAGCAGCGCATTTGTAGCACTTATGGTCTTGCAAATGTCCATAGGCGATGGTAACCGCTTTGTATCAAGGGCCGTCTGCCTGTCTGCTGAGCTCTTGCAATAAAAAGGAAAAAATATCCGGCATCTCATATCAGTATTCCGGAAACAATTGCCGCATTTTATTGCAATTGTTGCTCTTAATTAACTCCAGATTGATCCATTACTGTTGCCAAGCAATAATTGCTCAAAAAAATGACGTGTAAGTGCACCGTTATATAACAATACCACTGACTAAGCTGACGCTTAAAAGCTAATCCGCCCATATTAGGAAGTATCTTCGAGTGAAGAAAGTCTTAAAGGCTTGCACATAATCTCAATTTGACTGGTTATTTGGAGCATCAGTATTGTTCACATTTGTTGAAACTTATTGTTAAAAATACTTATTGTTTTTTGCATTACTTTCAACGTATAGACTTTTGAGTTGGTATACATCATGCGCAACTCGATAATGCATACGGTTTTACGAAGTTGTAGGTAGGTGGATACTGAGAATCGTTTAGATGAGGTCACCGTACGCGGCACAAAATACGGTCAATTATATCTCGCTGCAAGTAGGTAGGTAGGTATTATGAGCGCAAATATTTCCAATTTTATGGATTGTATTGAAATTATGGTCAAGAGTATGTCTTAGCAAAAAAAGTTATTGCAGGAACATCGACCAGTTGTCGTTGGCCAGGTGGTAGGGCATTTGCCCGACTGGATGGCTACCACCCCTGGTCTAAAGTACCTATGTCGCCATAACAACCTTGAGTTGTGTTCCGGCATTAGTGGACCGGTTCCAGTCTCCTTTAAGAAGGCAGCAGCGCATTTGTAGCATCTTTGGTGTTGCAAATGTCCATAGGCGATGGTAACCGCTCTCCATCAAGTGGGCCGTATGCCTGTCTGCTGATCTCCTGCAATAAAAAAAAAAATCGACGTCTTGTGATTGTGTCTTAACTTCATTGTGTTGCATGATCATAATTATACCAGAGGTGTTATCCTCAAACGTCTTTCTTTCTTTGTTCGTTTTCGTCTTATTTCATAGAAGATAAAAAAACAAATATTACTTTTAAACTACAAAAGTCTATAAAACACAAAAAGAAATGGATCATACATGATGGAAAATATATTTAAAAAATTGTGTGCTGGGACATATACTAGAATTGAAACTACAACGGACAAGAGGAAAAACGAATCGCAATGGACAATTGGAAAAACAAATGCCAACGGACAAGTGGCAAAACGAATCGCAACAACATTTAATTTCATCCGGAACCAATAAAAACATCGACTATTACGTCTGTATAGAAGTTTAACTTCAAAAACAAGTAGGTATAAGAAGTTCGAAAACGAAAACTTACAACGAAAGACGTTTGAGAGTAAGCCCTCAGAAGTATGGACGAAATAAGTCATATTATTACCTGTTGTAAATATTCAAATGCAACGTAAGGGAAGTCAGGTCGCAACCATCATACATTTGTCGACTCCGGTTAAAGGTACGTTTTCACTAGGGCATATTGATGCCGCGAGTTTGTTGCCCTCCATGGAATGTACGTCTCGGGCGACATAGCAGCGGATATCTACATGTCCCAAGTCGATACTTGTTGAGCGTCGACAGCCGACAAGCATGACTGCGTGCTACTTTCGTAAACTTTTCATAACTTTCGTGTGCTCCGCCCTCGACAGGAGCCTGACATATCTTTGTTGTGTACCCACGCGTGTCGCAATTAAGTTCTAGATGCATTTATCAATTAATTATCGTTGGTGCTCCGCTCCTAGCCTGCCTTCCACGATAAATGGGCTATCTAACACTGAAAGAATTTTTCAAATCAGACCAGTAGTTCTTGAGATTACCGCGTTCAATAAAAAAAACAAACATTCTCTTCAGTTTTGTATATTAGTATAAGATCTGATCGGACAAACTGGTATAAAAGGTCCTTTAGTTATTTATGTTATTCGATAGCGCTGTAATGTTGCCTACTTTAGTTCATTATGTCTCTCATTCTATTCCTGGAAACATAAGTTACGTCGAAAAAATATTATCACATCAGGATGTGGCGAGATGGAGAATGGTGTATATAGATCAAAAAGAGTACCTATCTAATATCTAGGGCTGGGTTCACACTCGAAGCTATGGTTAAGAAGATCAGTACGCGCAGGTTTGTTAAAACTTATTGATGTTCTTGTATTCATTAATTTTGTTTTACTGCATCGTTCAGATAGATACGAATTATAGCATTCATTAACCTTAATTAGCGGAGATTGAATATTTTACCTACTTCAACATTTGATTTATATCCGTATTTTAGGTCGGTTATTTTGAAAGTATCACTTAAATCCCTCCAGCTTGGGAACATACCCATATTTTTTTACCCCCCTCAGTGACCTTCCGTTGTAATGACCAGACCGCCCTCTCCATTTAGTTTTTTTCATAGCTTGAGTTCAGCAGACAGGCAGACGGCGGCCCACCTGATAGAAAGCGGTTGACATCGCCTAAGGACATTTGCAACACCAAAGGTGCTTCAAATGCGCTGCTGCTCTCTTAAGGGAGGCTGGAACCTGGCCACTAATGCCGGAACACAAGTCAAGTTGTTATGGCGCCATACTCTAGACCAGGGGTGGTAGCCGTTCAGACGGTCAAATACTCTACCATCTGGCTGCTGGTTGTTTTGCCGCCTCTTACGACAGGCCGCCCGACTGCAGGAAATTGTATTCTTTAACCGTTCTTGCACGGTTTAGTTTTCACGTAGTAATTCATAAATAAGGTTTTAAATTACAAACAATACAAGAATAATAATTTGGCTTATTAGCTGTTCAAAAATCGCAGCGCGCAATACTTGTATATAGTCGTGCGCAGAAGGTTTGCCGATGACAACGTCTCTCACTTCCCACAACCCCAACCCGCGGTCGTCTAGTTATTAGTACAACTTGGACAAGCTCCGGTCCGAGGCGTAGGAAGCGGGAGGGGAGACTATTGACAAACATTGTGCACACGACTTAAATTAGTTCGAAAAATCGTGACTACGTGATGAAATTCTTCCTCTGCGACCAAGCGTGGTTTGAAGACCTCCCTCCCACTTGACCCGTTCACGTAATATGGGCACGTTCCCCTATATACTGTGTTAAAAATCCTATTGCGACTCCTTCGTTTGTGTATTTCTGTAGTTCATCCAAGATGCCCAAGTATATGTGATGGTCAACTCCAAGTCAACACATATCGAATAAAATCCGTCGTTCATTTCACAGAAAAATGTTGGGCCACTAAAGTGATAAACCACAAACGTCTCCACTCAGCCGATAAGAGACTGTTGAGATGGATGTGTGGTGCTACAAAAATGGATAACAGTGTTGTTTGACAACCTTGACGAGTGAAAGAGAGCGACGACGGTAACAAAACATAGTTATAACGGTAAAATTACCGATAAAAATAGTATTAACTTTATAGTTTTTACCGGTAAAATGACTAGAAATAACGGTAAGTTTTATAACGATATTTATTTTTTATCGTTGCCTAAAATTAGCTTAAGTAACGATACCACATTTTTACCGGTATTTCGTCTGCTTGCGAGTAAAACAGCAATAACACGTTCCGAAGCTAAAGTATGAAGTAGGCGTCTCCTTAAATTCATATAAAAATGTGTTTACATTTTGCTCGGATATATACGAAGAATTACCATATTAGTGTTGTGTTTCTTATCTGAATGAATCATTTGTCATACAACTGATAAGTCGATGATCTGGGGCTCGATTTTTATTCTAGAACAACACTCAGGCGCAAACAGACGCCTGTGATGATAATCACTTAAATTGATATTAATTATTATGAGTCTATGACGCTTGGTTCTGGCTTTGAAATACTTTTTAATTCTAAAATCGAAACTTAAACTTATTTGCCAGAATTTTAATTTTTGTTGTGCAGATTTATATAAATAATGAATAATAAACCAAAATTGTATTGTGTGTCTGTCGACGGGGTAAGTGTGAACTGTGTTGCCATACACAGTTGTTGAGCGTTAGCTATTCTTTGATCGAGGCTTGATGTATTCCCCCAGGGGGTGCCGCCCTGGACTCCCCTCCGTCCAGGAAGCGGTACAAGGGGATGCGTCCCCGGGGCCCCGAGCGGCCACTGTCACATTCCCCCCTTCACTCCGTGACAGTGGTGTCCCACCTTTCCGCCTCCTCATCCTAAAAACCTTCCCTTCCGTCCAAACCTCCTCCCAAAACACTTTTCCCTTCCGAAGTTAGGTGGCCTCCCCCGACTCCGACGCTGCTGTAAGCGCGAGGCGGCGGGGAAAAGGGGAGGAAGGAGAGGGAGGGGTGATGGCGCAGGAGCAATCCTCGCAGCCTCCCCCTCCCCCGCCGAAGGAGGATAGCGCCCGTGACTCCTGGCAGCCACGGGCGGGCGGCAGCGGGTGACGGCCAGGGGAGGCTATAAGACCGCCACCCGCACTCAAAGCCGCCGACGAGGGGGCGCGTGGGTGCCCACGCGCGCCCCTCTCAACTGAGTATGGAGAGGCCTGCCCAACAACAGGGGTGGGCCCACGCCAGTCGGGGTCGCGGAAGTAAAGCTCGCGCATATCCCGTGACCCTGGCACATGGCGTCAGGTGGCATCAAGGGGTTTTAGTGGGTATTCCGGCTCCTCTAACCGGCGAGTCCCACACTCCCCCGCCGAAGTCTCCCCCGGCGGGGGGTCCGCAAATGGATTTCCCCTTGTAAAAAAAAAGAGGCTTGATGTATAATCATGAAGTGGAGAATATGAAATAAGACTTGCCTTAAAGGTTCTTACCAGACATTGCATTAAAAAAGTAATGTAATATTTTCTTAAGTTTTCGCGACTTGAACATATAATAAAACTACTTTTCCGCCAGTTTTCAGTAGCCGTGATCACGGAAGCCGGCCACTGAAAACTGGCCGAACCGTCGGATTAATAAAAATAAATAAATTACCGCGCTTAAATCAGTGACAACGATTTTTTAAAAGTAATGTATTTTCACTTTGGATGGACTGTCATCTCAAGCGTTGGTTTGCGCAGGGCAAGTTTATAGTCAAAACGGCGTATTTATCTATAACTAGTTTCTGCCTGCGACTTCATCCACGTGGAATAGTTTTTTTAAAAAGTAAGTGCAAAAAGACCCCGATTTTGAAATATTCTTCATTGGTGCTCCGCTCCTATTGGTCTTAGCGTGATGGTATGTAGTCTATAGCCTTTCTCGATAAATGGGCTATCCAACGCTGAAAGAATTTTACAAATCAGGCTGTAGTTCCTGTGATTAGTGCGTTCAAGCAAATCAACAAACAACGAAACTCTTCAGTTTTATATATTAGTACAAGATTAATAAAATCCCGAAGAGTGATATTCTGGTTGGCTTTAGCATAATTCCAATATGTGTAAAGCAGCAAGTAGCAGTTAGAAGCAAGTCGAACTTCTCACTTAACAGTATCTAAGCACCGTGCATGTAACCATTGCCTTTCCTTCCAGTCCCTATTTCGCAAAAGTTTATTTATTATGTCTAGCGGTGGAGGATAAAAAAAATCTAAAGTCATTTTATAATTTTTATAACAAGAAAAAAAGACATTAGCTTTAAATAGATCGGAATGAATCATATTTCCTCGTTGACCCGATGATGGGAGTTCAATGGACGGCGGCTCTCCTCGTCCGAACCATAGATAACCTCTTCGTCCGAATCGTTGATCATAGAGAACGCTGGGTTGTCTTTGGTGATGGCTGTTTCTAAAAAATATATTTAAAACAATCAATCGCTTTTTTATCGCGGTATTTCCCGCGTAAATTTCGGTTTTAATTCCACTAGAGATCAAAACCGAAATTCACCTTATTCACACGACGCAGAATTTCAGACTTATTTAGCAACATGCTAACAGAGAAGCAAAATATAGTGAGGAAACTTGAATATTGAGATAACCAATCTATGAAACCTGCCATCCGCTTTAAATAAACGTGGGCGGTATATCGTCTGTTCCCCAAAAATGGAAAATCATGAGCCTATTAGGATGTTCGTGTGTAAAACTTAAAATTTAAGTCTATCTCCATCCATATGTCAATGTCAACAATAATTTCAGTTTAAAAAAAAATATTTTTGTTTCCAATTTAATGGCGTCGCTTCATTTATAAACTATTTTCACCATTTAGCTTTATGACGTAACAAACGACTCAAGTAGTAAAAACGAGCAGTATGCATTTTGTAACATGAAAAAAGTTGTAGTGGAACACTTACAAGCCTTAGATGGCGCTGTGCAATAATTGATGTTACAAACGTTTTCAGAAACAAACAAAGAATATATACAAATGTTCAACTATAACTGCGAGGAACAGCAATAGACTCGCTGGAAGATCTTCCCTTGAGACGGAAGAGCATTTCATGTCGCTCCTCCACCGTATTAGTCATGGGAAAAATCACTCACCAAGAAGACAAAAGTGATATTTATCTTTTTGATACAAAGATATCTCATTCTATTATATCTTTAACTTTTTATCTTTACAGTGAACAGTGTCAGTGTCAATTGTAGACAAGATGAGTTATTATTTGTGAGTGATATACTAGCAGAGCCGACACGTGTAACTATGGCAACGCATAATATCTGACATTTAAATAACATACACACCATTTAGATGGCTTTTGAATTTTAGTAAATATTACAAAATTACACATAAAACTATAGTGTTACGATTTATTTTGGCTAGCTATTATATTCGGTTTCCTCGTTCATTTACTACGCATGTGCAGTGCGCGGGCTAACAGTTCTTTCTCATCGCGTGGAACAGGAATGAACTAAAGATTTAAAGATATAAAGACACATTTTGAACGCGAGTGATATACAGATCTAATCACTCTTCGCGTCGGATATATATATGTCTTTTGAGTTAATCACTCAGGAGTTACACACCTCTACTTTACAGTGAACAGAGTCAGTGTCAATTGTAGACAAGATGAGTTATTATCTGTCAGTGATATACTAGCAGAGCCGACACGCGTACCTTTGGCAACGCAAACAAATATAAACAAAGAATGAAGAAATATAATAAAATTAATTACATTCAAACAAAATTACACCATAAAACTATAGTGTTACGGTTTATTTTGGCTTGCCATTATATTCGGTTTCCTCGTTCACTTACTACGCATGCGCAGTGCGCGGGCTAATCATTCTTTCTCATCGCGTGGAACAATGAAATAAAGAGTTTAAGATATAATAAAGACACATTTTGAACGCGAGTGATATACAGATCTAATCACTCTTCGCGTCGGATATATATATATCTTTTGAGTTAATCACTCAGGAGCTACACACCTCTACACCATATACAGGTCACCCCCTTCAAATTTGACTTAACTGAATTAAATGTCATCTACCCTATTCTCCTTCCACGATGAGACTTACCATGTATAGACCCTCCGCCTGGTGAGAACAGATACGCTTGTATGTATATGTTGAAGTTGTAAAGGCCGTATAGGGCCATGAAAGGGGCCGAGGTGTCGTGGTGGACGCGGGGCTGCGAGGCCCAGTGGTCCTGCAAGGCGGCGGGACCCCAGCCCCCGAGGGCCAGAAGTCCCGACACCAACGTCACCGTCGCTACGATTATGGACAGGCAGCGGAGTCTTATGTCTGGGGACAATTTGATTCTGTGATACAGAGTTAATTTCTATCATATTCAGTAACTAACTGCGCCCACCACTTCGGCCGCGTGTAATTTTCGCGGAGTCTTAAAAAAAGTAGCCTAAGTTACTACTTATAACATCAGCTATCTGCCATGGAAAGTCCTGTCAAAATCGTTCCAGCTGATTCAGAGATTAGCCGGAACATCCAGACAGACAGACAAAATTTCTAAGAATTGCAGTTTCGGAATCCCCTGGTCCGAAATATCACCCCTGATTTTTTCCACATTTTGTTTTGACAAACAGATACTTCAATTTTATTTATCTGGATAAATGACAAAGTTCTTTTAATATGACCAATGGAAGATTTGTGTATTTTACCAGTCTAGGCAAGAAACTGGCTGTAGGAAAAATAATTGGGGAGCAGAATGTCTTCAAAATATTTAATCGGAGAATAATGATGTCAATCAGAGTTGGTAGTGCTGTACGGATTTCAAATCAATTTAGACGATGCCAGTATAAAATTATTGGCTTCTTTTGAATTTGAAGTCAATAGCTGGATCAACGTAAATCAGTTTTACTATTCATAAAATGTAAATAAACCAATATAAATAATCGGCAGACAAACACACATAGTGCATATCCCCAAATTAAGCAATTTACGTTTGTATTACGGATAATATAACGGACTACTCTGGGGTCTATCCCAGACACCCAGACCACACTATGTAACAGAAAATTCGTTTCCAAAATTCTGCATGTCAAGAATCGAACCCGAAGCCTCTGGGTTGCAGTGAAGTAGGCCGGCAAAGGCTTAGCCCGCTCAATCAGAGGCCGTGATTAATAAAAATAATAAATTAAATAAGCAATATTCATAAACAAAACACCAGCTTAAACCCGGACTCATGCAATAGAAAATTTAGTTAAATTATAAGTCTGTTATAACGCCAACCGATTGAACTTTGCACTACCACATTTCAATAGTAAATAAATATTTTCGATACAAATATTCGAACACAACTCTTTCCTTCGAAATTCTTTAAGTTGACGAAAAAAAAAATTCCACGAAGTTCTTCAAATTGTTGAAGACCCTGGTCTTCGAAGTATTTTATTGTCAGATTGCAAGTTTTTTATTTGCAAAAAAAAACGTATGACTCTTTATTAATAATGAACAATGGTTGTAGGACATTGATTATTTGTTGTGGAAAACGTGACTTGTGAAGTAAAATGTGATTCATCCAGTTACTATTAGAATTGCTTAGTTTGGCGTCAGTCAAAGTTTACTAACAATTTGACCGAGGTTTTTATTGAAGATTATTCTGAAACTTCAAAATTCATATTTTGGCCTCCCCTGCTTCTCAAGAAGCTAGAACTATGTACAAGTTTTTGATGAGCTCCTTATCTGCGAGGAACTGATCACAAATACTGTCACATACACTTGGGATTCATATTTATTTAATGTTATTTTAATGTAAGCAATAATAAATTAAGAAAAGGTACGATGGGGCTGAAATAACCTAAACGGTTTAAAGCCCCTTTAAAACAAAAGAAAAAACATGTATTGGCTAGATAAACAAATAGTGCAAAAGCACATTTAAAAAAAGAGATATTTCCGCATAATTTCGGAATGGAATTAAAAAATGAGCCTTACCAAAAAACGGCATATTCCTTAAATCGTTGTATGCCTTTATGATCATAACAAGTAAATATAGGAAGTACAGTGTGACGGCGCTGAAGAACATAATCTTGATGATCTAGAAATTAAGAAAAACAGTGTTACTTTTGTAGTGGATACACGTACCACGTTCATAGTTCTAGATATTTTTGTATTCTTTACTTTGCTTAATATACTATGATCCTGAAAACCCGAACGCGTGGTAACGTATTCATAAACAAAAAAGAGGGAGAGAGAGAGAGATAACACTTTATTGCACACTAAAATATACAATTACAAAAACGCAATATTTTCTAGGCAATACAATAGGCGGCCTTATCGCTCAAAGCGATCTGTTCCAGGCAACCTTAATAAAATAAATTTGAATCAGGCGATGTAGGTGGTGCAAGAAAAAGGCAATAGATACATAAACACTCAAACTAATTTAAGAAACAAATATAAAAATATAATACAACAATACTAATTAATTAAATAATTAATTCCATTTGCACATCTCTAATAAAAAATCGAAATGTGTGCTGGGACACATAGTCCATAGTAGAAGTGAAACTTCAACAAACAAGTGGATAAACGAATCGCAACAAAATTTTATCTTGAAGTTTTACGGGCAGGTTTTCAAATTGGACAAGTACATTAACAATCTGAATGGCAACAGACAACGGTCTGTTGCCATTCGTTTTTCCACTTGTCCGTTACGAGTCGTTTTTCCATTTGTCCATTACGATTCATTTTTCCATTTGTCCGTTGCGATTCGTTTTTCCACTTGTCCGTTGCGATTCATTTTTCCACTTGTCCGTTGCGATTCATTTTTCCACTTGTCCGTTGAAGTTTCACTTCTACTATGTGTCCTAACACACGTTTTGATATTTCGCATGTTTACTGCAAATTATGATTTACGTTAGATACATTTTAATTAATACAATTTTTATTTGAACATATGTTATCAATCATATTTCATCAAAAAAAAAAACAAAAAAATCACCCACAGTCCACGCAGAAATTATGCCGCCTCTCTTTCTTAAATTATACATCTTCTCACCATGCGGCCGTAACTCTTTTTCGTGTCAGAAAAATCCTAATACTCCCCGTCTATATAAGTTCACATCAATAAAATAAACAACGATAGTATGCTCCAAGATAAAAAACATGGTTCTTTGTTAGAGTCTGTATAATATACAAATTGTAAAAACTTGGTTAACGTAATGAATGTATGTATGTTTACTTACAGGGTAATTTGGATTCATACTGTAGTTGAAAGTGGGGTCATAATACGCGTAGTACTTCTGCCATATTGTGACCACCATCGCAGGGGTCCACACCAGCCCCACTACTATCACTTTGAAGAGGTAGAATGATAAAAAACCTCTTTCATTCTGAAACCAAACACACCCACATATTGGTATATATGTTTTATTATGAACTCACTAACAGAAGACATTTATTTTATATAATTATGCTCTTTGTTAATATCCAGTAAGTATATTATTAAATTAAAGATACCACTGTACAGTGATTTGGTGAATATGCGACAAAACTAAATAGAGGGTTTACAATAAATATAAATAAGTTATACAAACGTATGACATATAATATCTTCAAATGACCAACAGTCATATTAAGGCACCTCTTGCCGCCAAAGATCGCAAGTGAGTGCAACGAAACAACGGTATTTACTGATCAACGATTTACCAAAAAAAAATATCATAAATCTTCACGATATGAGACGTAACGTGTTTTTGTTTGGTATTTTTCTATAGCCATTTTAACTAGGACATGGCCTGCTCTAAACAACGCGGCAACATTGAGTCTGTTAAAAAATCTTTGGAGCAAGCAGTGGCGAAATTTCCCTTGGAAACGGTGCGTAAGTCCATAGATTCGTGGCCAAAAAGATTAGAGGCTTGTATAAAAGCCAAAGGTGGCCATATCGAATAGAATATTTTTTTATTTTGCTGAGACTTTAATAAATATGTAGGCATAAATTTTAATAATATTACATTATTTCATTTAAAAAAATGCATTTTCATTTGTAACAGAACTTATAGCTGGACTAGGTATATAACTTAATATTAGAAACGGGCGTTATTTTACCCTAATAATTCAAATGGGTCAATGAGTGAACATTGATTGCCTTCAAATGAGGTGCGGTCAAATAATCGTCGCAATTTGATGTTTAATTAATGTCTGGAAAATAGAGCATTTGGTTCAAGGTCAACCCTTTTTCTGTCTGATACTCCTTCACAGAAATTAATCTTTACAAGCTACATTATGATTTGATATAATACAGTGTGTTTATTTTTTCAAAAACCTAATGATATATAATTTAAGCTATATCATCTTAGTTTTCGTCAAAACCAGCCTCTTTTTTTGAGCATTTTTCGCTATTCGTATAGTATTAGATTTGGCCTTGAAGGCCCAAGTGAAAAAATCTGCCTGGATATGTATATCAAATTGGTATAAAATCGGCACCGCGGTATTTCTGTGAAAGCGTAACAGACAGATAGCACATACTTTCGCATTTATAATATGTAGTTACCATGCAATATAATTCAATAAAATAATATCAATATGTTCAAAGAAAAATTATTCGAGTGGTTGACAAAAAATTCCTATGATAGCGTCCAAGAATACTTAAATGAGAGATAATTATGAAGATATTGTGTTGTGTTAAATAAAATGAAAGACTTGAATATTACATAGAGATAGGTTACGTGAGTTTATATTGCGATGCTATGAAAGACCAACTAAGTAATAAATTCTGATATATTTAATAAGACTTATGTACCATTTATGAAACACTTAGTTCGCAATAAAATTGATTTGATTTGATGTATGTAAGTGTGGATTTGAATGTCTGGCTTCACCTGTCTCAGCCCATGGTACTGGGCCAGCCACGAGAGCATGACGCACGCGAGGAATGTCGTCTGGAATATCGTGTCCATGAGAGGCGCGAAGCAGCTCGCCGACACTAGCCGCAGCGGGAATATCGGGTCTGAAAATAATTTAGAAAACACACAACAATATTACGTTTTAACGGTTTTAAGCGCGGTATTTTACTGTATTGTTAAAACGTAGTTTTGTCATTGTGTACTAGTCGCGAAAAGTTAAGAAAAAAAAAACGGTTGTCTGTAAAGTCGGTTTACTGACGATAGTTGAACATGACAACGTTCAACACTCAAGTAGGAGAGAGACAGATGTCGAACTCTGCCGATCGCGGACGCCGATTGTGTCGCTCGTTCCGCGCTCTCGCTTGCACTTCAAGCCTTAAATGGAACGCCTCAGAGCGAGGTAACGCCGCATGAGTCATGTTTTTTCGTGCGTGCAGCCGGCTTCATCGAATTACAAGACGGTTGGCACGTCAATACTAAAATATATATTATTTATGTTTATGTCTTGAGCAGTGGCGTAGCTTGCTGAAATCTAGGCTGACTTGGCTTCATCTAAACAACATGGGCCAAGCTAGCGGTGGCTTGTCTGTAGGATTGTCGCCAAAGCACTGGCTTCGTATAAACCATGCTTGTTTAAAATGTTGACATAACCTCTATATGGGGTCCAGAAGCCCATCGCCTTTATCGAGACCTATTAAAACGGTTGATAGATGACTCACGAAACCAAAACGCTGGTCTATATTTTGGACAACGCATAAGCGTTGCCATACAACGTGGTAATGCGGCCAGCGTTTTGGGAACGTTCCGAACTGGCGATGATTTAGGACCTATTTATTATTTGTAGTTTTATCTTTTATATATTAAGTTGTATATGTATATTTAGAATAGGTAATACCCTAGTATTTATTTCATTAATTAATAGCAATTAGTAATAATCATTGTAACTATTTTGATGTTTTTAAATTTTTATTAATATAAAAATGTATAATATGGAAATAATTTCTGAAATAAATGAATTATTATTATTATTATTTATTTATTTTTGTTTTTTTTTCTCCTTTTTTGTTAAAAAAGGGTAATTTCTATGACGCGGACCGCAGTCAAGCGCCATAGCTTAAATCAGTAGGGTATATGAGAGCTATCGGTAATTCGAGCAGAGGTTAAGAATTTTCTGGTAATTCTACACGTATTTAAAATTGTTGCTTTTTGGATAAGTGTGAGTGTATGTGTTGGGGCATGTAGAATTTCTAAGTTTTGTGTAATTACTTTAGGAATAACACCAGTTGTGGATATGATAATTGGAATAATATAGACCGCATTGACTTTCCATAAGTTTTTGATTTCTATTGCAAGTTCTTGATATTTATTTAATTTTTCGGATATAGTTGTTTGAATGTTATGGGTGTTGGGGATAGCTATATCGATTATGTAGACTGTACTATTATTTTTGTCGTGGAGGGTTATGTCAGGTCTATTAAAGTGTACCGTTTTGTCGGTGATAATAGTGCGATCCCAGTATATTTTATAGTTTTTATTTTCAACAATTGTTTCGGGTTTATATTTATAATATGGAATCTTCTTTTTTATAAATTTATAGTGGTGACAGAGGTGCTGGTGTAATATTGAGGCTACTTGGTCATGACGATGTTTGTAATCATTTTGTACAAGAGATGAACAAGCTCCAGTGATATGTTGGATTGTTTCAGACGCTGAATTACAACGTCTGCATAAGTCTGTCTGTTGGTTTTGGTCTTTTAAAATGTATTTCTTATAATTTCGGGTTGCTATAACTTGATCTTGAATTGCTATCATAAATCCTTCTGTCTCAGGGAACAATTCCCCTCTCTTGAGCCATTGGTTTGATTTCTCGCTATCTACGTGACTTAGGCTAAGATCAGCTTGATGTCGCCCATGAAGTGATTTTTCTGCCCATCGTGTTATTTTTGTTTTATTATCTACTAGTATTTCATTTTGCTGTTGTTGTGTGCTTTGTAAATTGAGTGGTGTGAGTTTGGCATCTAATTCTACGACGCTTTTATGTAAAGGTGAATGTTCCGCTTTCCTATAAAAATAATTTCTTAATGTAGTTATTTGTTTATTATGTAAATTGTTTATGTCAATGATTCCTCGGCCTCCTTCTTGACGCGGTAATACAAGTCTCTCTATGGCAGACTTCGGGTGGTGTTTTCTGTGTTTTGTCATGGTGGTGTTAATTATTCTTTGTAATTTATTAAGGTCAGTTTTACTCCAATTTATGATTCCAAATGAATACGTTAATATTGATATTGCAAATGTATTAACTGCTTTTATAATATTTTTAGAATTTAGTTCGGATTTAAGAATAAGATTTAGTCTGTGGTTAAATTTCTTTATGAGTAGTAATTTTGTGTCCTTATGTTTTATTTTACGCGATTGTTCAAATCCTAAATATTTGTAAGTGGTATGAGCATCCATCGGTTCTATATTTTCTCCGGATGATAATGCATATGTGATATTATTTACATCCCCCCGTGTCACGGATAATATTTTACATTTGTCAACCCCAAATTCCATGTTAATATCATCTGAAAATTGTTCAGTAATATCTGCTAGCTGGAAAAGTTCGTCTTTACTTGAAGCGTATAGTTTTATGTCGTCCATATAGAGCAAATGTGATAGGGAGAATTCTGAATCAGTACGTATAATTTTATAACCTATATCACTTTTATTTAACAGCTCTGATAAAGGATTAAGTGCTAAACAAAACCATAGCGGGCTTAACGCGTCACCTTGGTATATTCCTCTTGATATGCGAATCGGTTCAGTAGTAATGTCGGAGCTAGGTAGTCTAAGCTTTAATTTTGTTACCCAATTTTGCATACATGATTCTAAGAAATTTATAAGTGTCGGATGAAGTTTGTAAATGTGCAGTGTTTTTAGTAACCAACTATGCGGTACGGAATCAAAAGCTTTACGGTAATCTATAAACATTGTGTGTATATTACTTTTTGTTTTATACGCATGATTGAGAATAATGGAGTCGATTGTTAGTTGCTCTTTACACCCCTGACTATTTTTCCTACATCCTTTCTGTTGTTCCGCAAGTAGATTGTGCTTATGCAAATGATTATATATGGTTTCACTAATATATTATTATTATTATTATAGCGTGTAAAATTTAATAATTTTGTAAAAATATTATAATAAATATAACCTCTATATCATTAATTTCAATTGGATAGTAAAATAAAGACTAGTGGTGGGAAGGATTTACAAGTTTTTGGTGTTACGTTTTGATAGGTTACGCTTAGGTGATATATTCTAAAATAATACATACATACACACATAACTTTACGCCAGGTCCCTTGCGGGGTAGGCACGAACAACAGAGCGCCACACAGGCCTATTCTTACACGCCTCACTTGCTTCTTTGACATCCATAGCTCTTGTCATGCACGCTCGTCTGTTCATAAGGCTCCTGACATTACCTTCTGCTAGTACACGATCAATTTGATCATGGAAGGTGTGTCGTGGCCTTCCGCGACTTCTGCATCCATCCACTTTTGCATTGTATATCTGTTTAGTCATTCTTTCATCATACATACTTTGCAATGCCCGAACCACCAGAGTATTCCTTTCCTTACCTTCACCCCGACACTCTCTTAACAGACTTTGAAATATCTTGCTATCGTCTTACTTTCAAAATATCACGACGAAAATAATTCTGCTTCTAGTTCAATCAAAAATTCATATGCTGTTTGATTTGTTAAAGTTATGATGTCATAACTCACTAGTCATCACTAGTATACTTTCCTCCATAGAAGGATATTAAAACCGTACTTACCATTATAAAGCAGTAATAGCGGCAATAAAACGGACAACCACTTCTGTTCGATGGCCCAGTCGTGAGTGGAGTACTTTCTTAGGGAGTGCACGAACCAGCACTGCACAAAAAAAAATATAGCTTCGTATTGATCAAAATTTTAAAATAAGGCTATGTCCGAATTTCTCGCGATTAAATAAATTCTAGAAAATGTATAAGCTTCTTTAAGAACCATATAGAAGCCTTTATATTTACTCTAACAATATATATAAGACCGTAATCCCATAAGAATGCATTAAAAATACCTTTTTCAACTACTCACTCTATGATTCCATAATAATTATATGAGTTATATCGGATGGTTAAAATGATGTTAAAAAACTGATTTTCATAATCGATTGTTGAGTGCAATAACGAAAAATATATTTTTTTAAACAAGCTTATAACCCTCGTGTAAATATTATGAATAAGGTTATTTCGTTATTGTAGAGGTGAATAAAGAATGCGATTTTATCATGAGGCTATCTCTCTAAACAATAATAAATGCGTAATAAATAATTACACATTAATTTCGAGGGGTGAAAAAAGGCTATTTGTTTTAAGCGACATTTTGTGTGATACTCAACACGATGGATTTTTCATCCTAATGTCTCAACTTAAAGAAATATAAAGAACCTGATCTCTAGTTTCAGTCTACAGATGTTCTTTTTTTTTAAATATGGGACATAGTTTGTTAGTGATGTGTTTTTCTTCGTCATTAGAAACTTTAAACTTTTCTCCCGACAATTTATAAAAGTGTCGTTTAAAACAAAAAGCCTTTCACCCATCGAATTAATGTTTTAGTGGCTAACACGCTCGCGACTCATTTCAATGAAGTAGGTTCGAATCCTGTCCGAAAAATATTAAGACTGCGCCGCGCAGGTACTTAGCCCGACCTTATGTGTGTATTTTTACAAATGCCATGTACATGTGGTGAAGATGATAAAACCTGCGCTTGGGATAAACGATGTGTGAAACCCGCCAATCCGTCTTAAACAAGCGTAGCGGGTATATCGCCTGGAAGAGGCCAGAGCCGTGTAGTGGGAAATTTTACGGTTGATATTGTACTTACAGTAACGGAGAATGTAGTTAGTAGAAATATAAATCTGAACCAAGTTTCCATCTGCGTAAACGCTGGATTGTATGTTTTGAACTGGAAATCAAGAAAACAACGATTTTTTTTATCTTGGTAAATATTATACAGGTGAACTTTTCAAGTGGGCCTTCAAGGCCAAATTCTGGAGTATAGGAATAGCGAAAAACACTCTTATGACAAGGGTAATCGATTTTTCAAAAATCTAATATCATTTTAGTTTTCGTCAAAATCATGCTGAAAGAGATTCGTTTGAGTATTAATCGGTATTTCGTATAGTTTAGAATTTGGCCTTGAAGGCTCACTTCAAACATTCATTTTATATATTACTTGCAGTGCTAGTGACTAGAGATGTCACAAATATTCGGCTTCTATTCGGTATTCGGCCCATTACTTTGTAATATTCTATCGAATACCGAAACCAAATCGTGAAAAAAAGGCACATGCTACTCAAAAATGTATATATTTTAATCACAAATTATTGATAGTTAAACTACGTCTTAACTAGAGCTACCAGGTACATTCGTGTCGGCCGAGTACTACACAGTGTTAGGCCGAATAACGAATAGTCAAAAAACTGACGAATACCTACATATAGAAGCCGAATATCCGTAGCATCTCTACTAGTGACACTTCGTACGCGTTGCCATTAAGACATGTTTGGTAATTAATTGGAATAGCACCAAAAATGCGGCCGCAGCGCCATCTATTTTTCGAATTTAGTCTATCCCGCCAGTAAAAAAATGCGGGATAAAAGCTATCCTAAGGGTTGAAGAGTAGGGTTTATGCTAGCTCTGTATCGAGTTTCATTCAAATCCGTTCAGTAGTTTTGCGATGCTTTAATAGACAGACAGACAAAAATTCTAAACATTGTTTTTTCGGAATCTGAGGTGCAAATTCACCGTATTTTTCACATTTTTAAACTCACTGTAAAATTTCGACACCCCCAATATATTTACTATTCACATAATTCTCTAGGTGTGGATAAAATAGGTTTTATCTAAACATACAAATAAAATTGGAGTGTGTAATATTGAAATAACCGCTTTTTACTACATGCATATGAATATATATACGGTATATTCACTAAAATAACATTTTTTCAATTTTTGTCTGTCTGTCCGTTTGTTCCGGCTTATCTCTGAAATGGCTGCACCAATTTTGACGGGACTTTATTTATTGGCAGGTAGCAATGTAGTCATGAGTAGACTTAGGCTACATTTATTTTGGAAAAATTCTTTTATTTTGGAATTATGAATTATTTGGTTATTTGGAATTATGTTTTTACTTTGTCATTATAATTTGTCGTATTAACAAGAGACAGTACAAAATATGGATAGTACTTACATAGAATAAAATCTCATTAATAGTATAACGCTTATGGAACTCTGTTAAGCCGTAGAAATGTATGTTGAGAACGTAATGGGTGTACTCCAGGGAGCCAAGGTGCAGCACCATCACCTCATCACACACTTGCTTCTTGCACTTTAAATGTTGGGTCCTAGAATATTTTAATTTTTACAGAATTAGTTTTTCAGCGAAAATAAATCACAGCGCGTGTGTGCACGATATTACCAAGGAACCACTGCCGCGCCAATCCGTAGAGTGGCGGTATAAAAGTGGACAATGTTCAAACGGCAGATCGGCAGACAAACATACATATTGTATATCCCCAAAATAACCAAGTTACGCTTGTGTTATTAGTAATATAAAACGGACTACTCTGGAGCCGATCCCAGACACCCAGATCATAGTAAATAACGGCGAGAATACGTTTCCGAAATTTACTATACCAGGAAACGAACCCGGAGCCTCTGCGTTGCAGTGAGATAGGCCGGCAAAGGCTTAGCCCGCTCAACTATAGAGGCCGTCAAATTATCAGTGTTGGCGGCGTCGTCAACACACGCGCTTAGACCGATATATTCAGACTTTAATTTCATATTTACCTATTAGTAGCTTCGCTTTCAGGTACTAAATTGACAGTGGAGTGATCACTTAACACGCCTTCTATAGATATACTTATTTGAAAACTCTTATCGAATATCTCTTCTGAAAATAAGAAACAATAAATGATAACAATCGAATGAATTCCATTTGCACATCTCTAATAAAAAAAATGATACGTCTCTAGAAAACGGTGTGACGTGACATCTCTGGGCACGCCACCGTCCATAAGCACCAGTAACCGCTTACTATAAGGGTCCAATACTGCTTGCTGAAGTTATACAACGAATGACATGTTTTTATAAAGCGATTGTGTATTTAGCAAACCCCTCTCGAAGTATCCTAAGTGTTGATTCGGGATGTAAGCTATCTATCTGTGTTTCATTTGATATGAGTTCTGTAGTTTTAAAAAAGGATGTGATCGCAGCGCCATCTCTCTCAATATTTTTGTCTATCCCCCAGAAACGATGTCTATCGGGATAAAAAGTATCCTAAGTTACGCTCCGGGATATGAGATAGCTGTATCGAGTATCATTTAAATCTGTTCAGTAGTTTTCACATGATGCTCTAACACACGGACAACAATTCTACAAAATGCATTTTCGGAATCTCGTGGTCGGAATAACTCCCCTGATTTTTTCACACTTAAACGTATTGTACAAATTCGAACCATTTACATACATACATAACTTCACGCCAGGTTCCTTGCGGGGTAGGCACGAACAACAGATCGCCATTCAGGCTTAATCTTACACACCTCACTTTCTTTGACATTCATAGCTCTTGTCATGCATTCGTCTGTTCTTAAGGCTCCTGACATCACCTTCTGCTAGTATAAGATCAATTTGATCATGGAAGTGTCGTGGCCTTCCGCAACTTCTGCATTTACAGATTTATGATAGTAGATTAGAAAACTTACCATCATTATTATTAGTGGATATTTCAGCTAACAACCAAAGTTGCTGGACCCTGGTGCCTAGTGCTGGACTGTGTAAGTGGAATGGGCCTTGGTATATGGCACTACCGTTCGTCAGTGCGGACGAGGCAGCTATAGACGTCGTCATGGTCGGCGAAGGCCCTGAAATTTTTTTTCTTTACGAATGCGAACATCTTGTATTTTATTGTTTTTTACAGTTTTACCGACTGTAGAATGAACACCCTTCCGCTATAATAAAACTACGTTTTAACGGTTTTAAGCGCGGTGGTTTATTTGATTTTTGTTATACCGACGTTTCGGCCATTTTTCAGTAGCCGTGATCACGGTAGAAAAAGATGTCAAGTGTCAACGAGTATTGTTTAAGTGTTATTTAGCTTACCACCAACTTGTCCATTTTGATTATTTAGTTTTAATTTTTTTTATGTCTATCATTTACTCTATGCGGTGCATGCTGAAAGAGCTCAGTGTCTGTAGGTCTGGCAATTGGTTTTTGCTGGGTCTGGATCTTAATAGTTTTGATGATCGGATCGCAAACAGGTCGGCAGTTTTTCCAGAGTACCGAGTGCCCACATAAAAAATGGTCCGTAATTTTGACCAGACCCATCTATTCTTCTGTATTTCGAGGCGCTGAATCCGAATCTGGGATCGGTTTGGTCTATAACCCCTTAAAATTGAGGGTGTTTGGACCAAACTGACCCCAGAATACGTCTTTTCAAAAGTGCAGACCTCTTTTTTTTGTGGGCTAGTGTTAAATTTATGATTTATATTAATAACATTGTTACACGTCAATTGTTTCTATAATTTAAATGTATGTCATAAACTCATCATATGCATAAAAGGTGCGCTCGATAATTATCTCTCATACTGGTAGTATGAGCTGCATACTTACTACACTTTGGTCAATAAGAGTATATATCAGTCTACAACTCATTACGGCTACTAACGACTCGACTCTGAGACTAAAAATCACCATTCTATCTAATAACTTCTAGAAGTCAGAAGACGCAAGACATCAATTAATATTAAACAAAAATCGGTTTTTTAAAACTTCGAGTAGGTACACTCAAGAACAAAATAAATATAGCATATTTATAATGTTTCTTTTACACAATAGCAAATAACTCACCTGCTAATCCTATAAAAACACCCAAACCGAAGCAAGCAAAAAATGCTATAAAAACCATTACGAACTCCCCTTTGTGCATCGTATATATTCTCATTTGAACGGACCTAAAATAAATAAAAATAATTAACAAAACATCTTTATGGTTAGATATAAAAAATATACATTGCAAATACGTAATAACTCCAAGCGTTCCCGTAAAACGATTATAGTCAAAGAAATAAAAATCATAATTATGCAATAATTCCTTAAAACTTTTCTATTTATCTGAGCTGAAATAAGTCTTATAAAACAACAGCGTAAATTGTTCTACATAATTAAACTTCATATAATATAATGATTTGGTGATAAACACTTACCTTTCACAACGATCGTGGTGATATGCGGGCGCTATGTATTTATTGAATTCGCTAAACAGATCACTAAACTGCGACAATGTATTGCGAATTTTGTAATTCCACCCGCCCGTTGGCAAATGGTATGAATATCCTACGTTTGCCGAATCCATGATAATTTTTGCTATTATTTAAAATTAAAACGAATAAAGTAATCGCTAACACGAAATAAATACACAAAACATCAAATATATTATGTATAAAAGTGTTAAATAGTACTGTTTGCAAGCCCTTTTGTAGGGCTTGTTTACAAGCAGATTATTGATTTTGGCGCGAGCCCTGTCGTATGTTTACGAAGTTGGTTGTAAAGAGAATATGACGTGGCATCAGGTTATCCACGTTATTATATACAAATTCTAAATTTGTAGTTGTCTTAAGATTTAGTAAATCTGGGTTTCCTAATCCAAATTTAAATAAAACATGTATTTAGTCAGTTTTGTAGTATTTTCAGTGTGATCAACGCCATCTATCTAATAATTTTTAGGGCGAATTCCTTGAAATAAACATTGAATATTCGCCGTGACTTACTTTTTACTGGCGTGAACATATTGTCCCGCTCTTCGGGACCACTGTGTGTGTGACAAAATCATTATAACCTTAACAGCATGAAAGTAGAATACTTACAATCTTCCATGATAAAACAGATTTTTTAAATATCGGGGAGTATAGTAATATTGCGTGTTGAAATGCGTATTTAAAAAAGAAAGAAATTTGTTATATTATGTAGATAATAAACACAAGTTATGTTTATTTAGCTCTTCTGGTAAAAAAATAATTTTACCTATTTTTCTGCCTCGTTTTCGCGGAAGGTATAATAAAAACTTCAAAACATGACTCAAAATTTATTTAGACAATAACATTTAAGAATTTACATGCAAAATCTAATTTCAAATATATTATTGCACTATTAGCTCTTTATTAGACATAGTATTTTTTATAAATAACAACATCAAGTACATTAAATAAATAACTACATCATAATTATTAATTTAAAATGATTGAACAGCATTGAAAGGAAGGAATGTTTTAGACATATTTCATATAACATTCGGTCTCATTGTGGTATGAAAATAATTTATTTATAAATTAAATTTTATTATGTGCAAAAATAGTCACAAACATCAAAATGCAGCTTAAAATATATCTTATATAAATAAAAACCATTTTCCTCTATAAATTTGTACTTATTTTTAGGATAAAAATAAATTAAATTTTAATTAAGACTTTTGTTGTTGATTGTATCACTTTATATTCTTTAAAATTCGTTTTATGGTGGCACGTAGACCTTTGGCATTTAATTTCTAATTAGATTTTTCATACATATTTATCCAAACTTAAATTAATTACAAATCGTTGATTTATTAGTAAAATTATGATTATATGGGTCAATATCAATCACTATTAACATATCTTAACAAAGAATATAAGTACAATACAAGTGTGGATACTCTAGAAGATTCGTTGTCAATTATATCGAATTTGAACTTATACATTATTGTTGTAATTGGTTTTTGGCTCATAAATAAATTCAGCTTCAAATTAAAAATTATCGAAATCAAAAACAGATTTATTCTACTATCTTCACATGAGCGACGCAATATGCTAAGTTTACTGATACATATCATATTTTGCTTTTAGTAAAGATAACACTTACATATATGTTCTCAATTTGCCACAAGTGGAATTTGAATGATTGTGATAGTAGTATATAATATAATAATATATAATAATAGCAGCCCATAAATGTCCCACTACTCGACTCGTGCAATGAAAAAAGGGAATTAGGCTCAGCCCATTGTTGTCTAGGGAATATTAAGAAGTGTTTACAAGAATATCACAAAGTGTACTTAACTTGTGTAAATCAAATTTCGTGAATTACATTTGTACTGGTTGTATTCAGCTATATTTGTACCTGTGTTATACATGTTTGTGTAGTTCTAATAAATTATATAGTAATTCTAACGGCATTTGAGTCCTGTAACAATAGTTTTATAGTCCATGTGAGCAAATCCACGCGAGTATTAGAATATAGTAATAATAATAGCTATTATTATTACATTTTATTAGGATATAACAATAATCATCGGCAGACAAATACACATTGTATATCATATTACGCTTGCGTTATATTATAGACAACATACAACAAACGGCTCTGGGGTCTATCGCAGACACCTAGGCCATAATGAGCCACGAAAAACTTTCTGTTGTGTATTATGAAATTTACCAAGCTAGGAATCAAACCTGGAACCGTTGTGTTCCAGTTCCCTAGGCGGGCAAAGGCTTAGGCTACTCAACCACCACTAAGGCTGTCAAAATATAAATAATAGACAATTATAAATACTTAGATAAAATTAAAACTTATAACTCACTAATTATTAGGATTCTGTTAAACGAATAATTAATATTTTAAACTTTCGTTTTTGCATAATGAAAATTGGCTAAAACCAGGCCTTCTTTTGTCACTTCTTTTTTGAGGGCACGTTAGTTCTCGATAGTTGTAAGTTTATTTTTTGTTTGTAGCTTCACTTCAAAAGGTTACCAAAATAGTTTTTTTCACATTTTTCATTTTATGGCAATTTTTCGAAATTTTCTTTAAGGGCACTGTGTGCCCCCGCGTGACAAAAAAAACCCAGGCTAAAACTATTTTTTAAGATATTACATTGAAGTTGTCTATGGTATTTTGTTTATCAATATAAAGCCTCTTTGCGATACAACAAAGAGTAAATGATTTTTTATTAACCTATAATATAATTGAATTCTCTATATTAACTTGTAGTCTGTGATGTTGTTATATTCTCTGTGCTGGTTGGTTTATCTGTAGTAGTATTACCGGTGTCGGTGGATGTCGTATTCAAATATGGAATAGGAATTGGGGTTGTTACCTTATTACTTTGTTGTAATTTATCTGTAACAAAGAAATCACTTTTAAATGTCAATGCCAACGAAGCGGTCAACTTCAAAATCAATTTTAGATTTTTATTTCGAATTATGGGCGAGGACAGGAAAACTTCAGTAAAAAATTAACTAAGGCTACCTTCCATTAGGGACTCACAGCGACCACGTCACCGACCGCGATATATCCCGTTCCACGTGCTTGGCGGCGTTACAATCGTAAACCCAAGTGGAACGGCTATTCGACCCACCTCTTGACGTGGGTCGTTGTGAGCGTTTTGTGATCGAAAATGATGACATCATTAGTGACGTTTTCGCCACGACCACAACGACCGCGGTCGCCGTGTGGAACGGGTAACTGCGCATTTTGGGCGTTATGAGCTACTAATGGAACGCCCTGTAAAATGGCCGTAAATCTTATTCTTCTAGAGGGCTCCCATAAGTATTTTTTCTTGCGCTTTGATAGAAAAACCGTAAATTTGAATAAATCATAATTTCACTAAATCAGTTGAGTTTTCAGTGTGAATACGAAAAACAGGCGCGGCAATATGCACGTTTCATTTTTAACTTTCGTATAGTTTCCCCTTTGACCACTGTCTCACCTGATGTTGAGTGATGATACGATCTAGATTTTGTCTAGAAGATTATTTCACTTGTGATTTCAAATCGCTTGTACATATAATATTGAGGATGATTATAAAATACTTTTAATCCCGAAAAATGGGATGGATGTAGTAGTATTAGTAAATGGAAAATTTTGTTCAAAAACAACCCTTTCCCTTGGTTTGCCGTTTGACATTCCTTCACAGAAATTGATCTTACGAACTATATACTATGCTCTGATATAATATACAGGTGTGTTTTTTTTTTCAAAACCAGCCGCTTCGATTCTTCACAAGGGTAAATAATTTTTCTAAAAGCTAATGATACCATTTTGTTTCCGTCAAAATCGGCCTGAACTTGGTCCTGAAGGCCCACATGAATAAATAAGCCTTGTATATGTAAAGCCCTAGGGAAAATATAGTTTTAAATATTTCAATCTCACCTGTGACGTAATCTTTCAACCACCTGTTGATTCCACTTGCGTGTTTCCGAACCCATTCGATCCTCAGTTGCGCAGTGTCCACTAACTTCTGCAATGTCTGCGACATTGGAATTAATTTCTCTTTGTGGCGGAGCGCAAATGATTTCAACTGAAACAGATTTTAAAAAAAATGAAAATTTTATCTATTTATGGACCAAAAGACCGAATATGGGGTCAGTTTGGTCCATAAGCACTTAATATTTTGAGGGTGTATGGACCAAACTGGTACTAGATTTTATAGTTTAATTTTAGTTTGTATATATAGCTTAATTTATTTATAATTTACTTTATTTCTAATAAAGTGCATTCAAATATCTTTTTCATAAGTTACTATTGGACATGAATAATATTTCGATCTTGTTTTTGTAAATAGCTTCAATTATATAAAAATATATTTAATCCTGTGAATTAACAATTATTTTGAGTAGTAATGTAAATTGACATAAACTATAATATAACCATATTTACAATACAACAATATATAAGTAAAAAATACACTCCAGAGATCGCTATCGGCGGGGAACGTGCCTAAAATGCTGGCTACATTTCCACGTTGGCTGTCAACGCTGATGCCTGGCCCAAGTGTAAGCCAGCCTTTTGGTCACGCGAGACCTCAATTAGACGCGTTGAGGTCTCGATAGAGGTGATGAGCTCTAGGTCCCCATGGCCCCAGGGTTTCAACTCTGAAAGCCACAAACATCTACCAACTACCAATGGACACATATTTGAGGTGTTTCAGGTCCTCCTGGTGTGCGGCAGCAGCCCCGGCTGTCACGGCTGTGCCTGGGAGATGGGAAGCCGCCAAAGTATCAACACCAGTTGCGTCCCATACTAACGGGCGTAGATAATTTAAATCTAACTTCGAATGAATAGATGCCAGGTGGTAGGGCGTTTGCCCGACTGGATGGCTACCACCCTTGGTCTAAAGTATGTCGCCATAACAACCTTGAGTTGTGTTCCGGCATTAGTGGCCAGATTCCAGTCTCCTTTAATAGAGCAGCAGCGCATTTGTAGCACCTTTGATAGTGCATATGTCCATAGGCGGTGGTAACCGCTTTCCATCAAGTGGGCCGTCTGCCTGTCTGCTGAACTTCTGCAATAAAAAAAGGTGCAAATCCACAAACAGAAGATCACCTAGCTCTGAAGTGTATGCTTCGATACTCACCCTATCTAACTCTTCATTAGTCGTAATGAATCCAAAGGCTCCATTCAGGACAGCGGGGAACATGAACGGGTCCATTTCCGTAAACTTCGAATATACCCTATCGAAGTTGTTTAGTAGGAAGTTTTGAGCTATTTGAGAACCAATCGGTGGCTCCACGCTCCAAACTGCCACCGCGTATTGCTTTGGGATCTCGCTGATACTCTTCTCTAATAATCTGAAGGGATGTCAAAACAAAAACTTCTATGACATTTGCATGAGATCAGTGGTGTAACTATATCATAGGAGGCTTGGTAAATTCATCTGGTAACACCATCCCTTAACACTAACAAAGTGTTAAAGAAGTTCCACGACAGTAAAATTAGCAGCGAGAGGTAGAGGTTGAACGTTAACTGTAAATGGCAGATGAGTGTTCACTGTCAAGTGCTGATGTGAACTGAAGTGTACTTATTTATTTTGGAAACGGTAACCTTAAGTACAAATAATAGCAAGTGGTACAGCTAGTACAATATATAGCACAGTGCGTGAGCGGGACGGATGATGTGCGAGCGAGTTGGAGTAACTATTAGTATGTGCGCTCCCACGTTGCGTTAGCCAGTAGTTCGTTGTCCGCTGACGATGACTAGACGTCTGTAGCTCATATAAAATCAACTTAGGGTTGATTAGTTCAATCACCAGATAAATTTATCAGTAGAACAAATTATAAACTGAATAAAAAAATTCAACTTTTCAACAACTATAATTTTTAATTTTCCCATGTTGTGTTTTAAATGTTATGTTAAAAATGTTTAAATAAATTTTATCTGGTAATTCGAAAATCGGCCCTTAGTGCAACGGATGGATGCGTTTTAAAACTAAACGATATATTTTTCTTAGGAATGTTTTCAACTCTTGATAAAGGCTTTATTTTTATAATTCGTGTATGTTCTAAGTGAGTAAAAAAAAGTTAGGTTCCTTCAAATATTTAACGTAACGTTCAAAAACGATATCCTACTACACGCATAGCCACATCTGTATGAAACAGCCTATACATGTAACGTTATCCCGGATGAAGACTCAGCATAAAACGTAATAAATATATATTTAAACTCACGTGGTAATCAAAGACTCTTCTCTGGTGCTGGGCAAATTGTTGATGATGAGGGTCTTGATGTAAGGATCGGTGGAGTTAAGAAACACACTCCACAGGAAATCGAACTCCCGCCTGCCTCCATGACGGAGTGCCATATTGTAAACCAAGGAACGAAGGTAACTGGGAATCCTAGAATAAAATGATCAAAATGTAACAAAAACCAATTCGCTACTGACCACTACATGTTATTTATTATAATATTAGCTGTATCCGGCAGACGTTGTCCTTTCTTTAAAAAATAAAAATTCTAGAACTCAATTCCAGCGCCATCTACCGGGACCGAAAGTTAGTCTATTCTCAAATCCACATGAACAAACAAAAAAATTCATCAAAATCAGGCCCAACGTTTAGGAGTATCGCGGCGCCACCTACTGGGTCCAACTATTAATTTAAACCATTCAGGTACCAACTTGAACACATACAACAAAAAACACACCTAAATTCTGTTACCCGATTGCAGCGCCATCTACTATGGTTCAAATTTGAATCTAAATCATCCGAGTGGAAAATTATTAAAATACTAATATCGCTATTAAAAACTAGTGGTTAGTGGTAGAAAGGTGAAACTTTAGGGTTATAAATATTGTTTTAAAGCCGAATTATAAAAAAATCAAAAATCAAAATAAAAAAAATTACAAATAAATAAAAAAAAATATTTAGGGGTGGATCATCCTTTGACCTACCCGATATTTACGTTTTCAGTTTCAAATTCTTTGACAATATAAAGAATCTTGAATCTCTGTAATTAAGAAACTGAAAGCGTTCCTCGAGATAATCAGGTACATTTATAACGGGGAATTACAATAATTACTACCATGAATTAAAAATACATACGGGTTATTTGTCAGATTGGTCTGCTTAGCCCAGCCATCGAACTGGGCCTTCGCCCAGTCCAGGCACCTTGGTGACTCCGTGTAGCATTCCCACATCACTAAGTTCTCTATGAGAAACGCTTCGTTGTCGTCCTTTGGCTTGTCAAGTCCATAGTTGACGCGCTCAAGTTGTTTACTCAAGATCGATCTTATGAAATCCTGTTAAATCATTATACTATTACTTTATATGCTTCTTTGTCTCTTTGTAGCGAAATGTGACGAATTTATGAATGCCAAAACAATATAAAGAACACTAGCCCACAAAAAAGGTGGATTGTACATTTGACCAGACCCATCTATTTGTATGTATATATTTCAATACGCTGAATCCGATACTGGGGTCAGTTTGGTCCAAGGACCCTCAAAATTTTGAGGATGTATGGACCAAACTGACCCCGGATTAGGATTTAGCGCGAAATACATAATAGATGGGCCTGGTCAAATTATAGACCAATTATTTTTGCGGGCCGGTCTCATTAAAATTAAAACCATATCAAACTCAAAGCCTTTATTCGTGGTTATATCGAATTTACACTATACACTACATACACGCGCACACGCGCACGCGCGCACGAACGCACGCACGCACGCACACACACACACACACACACACACACACAACGAATTTAATAATACCGGGCAATAAAAGAAAAAGAGTTTCGAAACCGAACTCCACTGAGGCCCGCCACCCACACAGGCTCTGTTGAGACCTAGTGTTGGGAACCAGAGCTAACTTTGGACGCTCCTATAGAATTGAAGACGTGATTAGATCAATGTGATATGTCGCATATTCGATTTTTTGTTTTTTTTTGCGTAGATGAAGGTTATAAGTCGATACCAAATGAATACAGGCCTTAGACCATAGACATAAGGCATATTTAAAAAATAAAAGATTGAAAAAGGTGTTAAGTTCAGTTCAGTTTAAAATAAAAGTAAAACTTTTATCTCATTTTACTCAGAATTGGAATTATGCGACTTATCACCTTCATCCACTCATGTCTTCAATTGTCATCGTATTTTTTTATTATATGTTCCCTGTACTCATTATGTAAATAAATTTCATTTCGGTCCATTCATTTAATTAAATTAATAAAGTAAATAAGTGACAGTGAACAATTAAGTTAATCATGACAAGAACAAGTATTACAGATGATTTAAATTAAAAATAGGGTAAAATAAAACACGTTTTTAAATGGATAATAATAATAATTATCACCACACTTACTTGGAAGTACACAAATCCGGATGTGGCGCGTAGATTATATCTCAAAAATACCATGTTATTCAGCAGTAGGTCCCAAACGATTTTGGAATCCTCCCCATTACTCACACAAGTGGCCATTCCCAAGGCGTAACTATAGTTGAGCTGTGATGCTTTGGCAAGATTGAAGGCATCATCTATGAGCTGGGCTTTGGTGATGGGAGACTTGTAATGACCCGTCTTCAAAGCCTCGGCAAGGAGCTGCCAGTTGTTTTGATCGTAATTCACACGGTAATAACCTAAAATAATCATTTGATATAGAAAGAAAATATTTTATTTAGAACAAAAAAACCTAGATAGATAGATGACACTTTATTGCACACCAAAATATACAATTACAAAAACAGTCCATGTTTACAATATTTTCTAGGCAATACAACAGGCGGCCTTATCGCTCAAAGCGATCTCTTCCAGGCAACCTAAATAACAGAAATTGAATCAGGCGAAATAGGTGGTGCAGGAAAAAGGCAATAGATATACAATACACAAATACTCAAACTAATTTAAGAAATAAATATACAAATACATACATACATACATATATATATATATATATATATATATATATATATATATATATATATATATATATATGTCGGAGGCAAGCTTTAATTGGACGTATTGTTGACTGCATGTATAACGCACAATATCATTTGTTTACATTTTAATTACTTTATTAAATGTTTTTATAACTTAAAGATCGTTCTAACCTAATAAAAATTATGAATATTGTAATTTAATAAACGACCAATGAGAGCAGAGCATGTCTAGAGCGGGGTCAGACGCCCCCTCTATACTTTGGTAGTATCTACTTCGGTAGACGGAGGAGTTTTGGTGACACATTTGGTTGATGGCAATAGGTCGAGTTGGACCATGGAGTATTTTAAAGAAAGTATTGATGTTGGAAGTATGAGCGGGTGCCCTGAACCCGTCGCTCGGTCTAAACTCTAAACTATGTTAAAATGTCTTTTAAATCTAAATTAAAAGTGTATAAATCGTGGCTATTCTGTTTTATGCTCGCATTTTATCCTGATAACGCCCACTAAACCTGCAATAACTAAAGATGTCGTGAGAACGAGGCCGTTCTGCGACACACACATATATATATATATATATATATATATATATATATATTTATATTTATATACATATATAAAATAACACATAAGTTATTATAATAAATAAATGTCTTAGCATGATTATATTCCGTAAATCAGAAATAGCTATTTATGGACAAATAGTGTTTTCTAAGTAAATTTATAAATATAGGTAAGGATTTGGGCTCTCTGACATTAAGAGGCAGCATATTCCAAAGTTTTGAACGTTACGTTAAATATTTGAAGGAACCTAACTTTTTTTTTGCTCACTTAGAACATACACGAATTATAAAAATAAAGCCTTTATCAAGAGTTGAAAACATTCCTAAGAAAAATATATCGTTTAGTTTTAAAACGCATCCATCCGTTGCACTAAGGGCCGATTTTCGAATTACCAGATAAAATTTATTAAAACATTTTTAACATAACATTTAAAACACAACATGGGAAAATTAAAAATTATAGTTTTTGAAAAGTTGAATTTTTTTATTAACAAATTATCGCGCTTAAAACCGTAAAAACGTAGTTTTATTATGTATACAAGTCGTGAAAACTTAAGAAAATATTATACCTACGTCAGGCGAACCTACGACGATAGTGTCTGGCGATTTTGACGAGATAGTAATAGTAGAATTGGGCCCCTGATATGCGTTGTCACATCACTAGAAAATTGCCGTGTCGAAATTGAACCAACTATAACCCCCATTTACTTTGATGTATTTACTATTTATAGTTTAAACTCACCAATAGCATCGACATTGACATACAAGGCCTGATCTTTAGACATATTGGATTTGAACACCCCAATTCTATCCTTCAGCCATGTCTTCGGGGCAGTAGACCACTGATCCAACGGTGCGTCCATTGCCGTGTAACTTATAGGAATATGCCACAACTGGTCTATCATGTTCTGGTAAGGTTCTTTCGTACTCGAGAACAGTCTCTGGAGAAGTGAAAAAATAGATAGATAGATAATACTTTATTTTCACAAAAACAAACGAACAAAATCAATAGTTACAATACTTCTTGGCAAAACAACAGGCTTTATCGCGAAAAGCGATCTCTTCCAGGGAACCCAGCTTCAAAGAAATTCTTAACTAATCCGGCGATGTAGGTGGAGCAAAAAATTATAGGACTGTACTGTTAGTGGTGCTTATTACCCCATTGGTTTTTGTGCCGGATTTGGCATACCTCTCACTCTCTCATATACAACCTATATATAATAATAAATAATAATAATAAACCCGCAGGGGGGCTTTGTGGCGAAGCCTTAGGTGAATGGCGACACCTCGTACCTGACTCCGGGGGCCAAGACAAGGCCCCCGCCTCCGTGCTTGCCTTAGCCAGCCGGCACGGAGTGGAGATCGCTAGAGCTAAGACTCAAGCTCCAGGGGTGGAAGTGATAAATGGCTTAACGTCGGAAGTAGCTTCGGTGAACCTGCAGCCCACCTCTCTACACCCCTTAGCCACTAACATCCATGTTGCCCCTGCCTTTTATGGCATTTTTAGGGGCCCATGCAGGGAGTGGCGAGTCACCGTCTGCCCATTTTTCCATGTTCCCTGAACATTGCGACGGGCAGACGCCATAGTCGCCATATTCCCAGACCGCTAGTACCACTAACAGTTCACCCCAATAGCCTGGTACTCTCTCTCCTTATTTCCCACAATAGTCCTACACTGGCCGGGGCTTGTCCTTGGATATATTATTATATGGTGTAGACAGGGATAAGTGCCGGTCAGTGTCACGCCACATATTTACATTAAATTTGACAAGGGGCCTCTACGTGTTGGACTCCCCATGGCCCCACATAAGCCTTCCAAAAGACCGGGCCATTTTTATGGCCCGTGGTCTTGAAAGACATACATTAATAATAATAAGAATAATGTAATTTATTTTTTTTATAAAAAAATATCTTTATATATTTTTTAAAAAAATGTAAAATTTTTGATAAAAAATAAATACATGTATAATAATAAAGCCTTTATTTCCAAAATCTTTTTTTTTACAATAACAGTTTCATGTGCATAGCTAGTTAGTGGTTTGTTAGATGTTAGTCGCGGTATGTTTGTAGTTAATTAATTTAGTATTATGGTAGTAATTTTTGGTTGGTCTTGATTTTGGACCCCTCTTCGGGTGTAGGCCTCCTCCATCTTCTTCCAGATTTGTTCTGGCTTAGGATCATCCAATCTTTGCCTGCTGTTTCCGATATATCATCAGCCCACCGTTTTATCGGTCTTCCTACTTTTCGTTTTCCTACTGGACCTTTCCATCTTGTAGTTTTTAGTGTCCATCTTTTATCTTGTAGCCGAGCAACATGTCCACATCATTGCCACTTTAATTTTAAAGCCTTGTTAAGTGCATCGGTTACTTTTGTTATCCGCCTGATAGCGTCACTCCCTTTTTTGTGAATTTTTCTGATTTTCAACATACTTCTTTCCATTTCTCTTTGTGTTGTTAATATTCTTTTCATAGCTTTCCTTGTACAACCTATACAGTCCGTTAATTACTAGAACCAGCGAAGCTTCTATGGACCCGTGATCCAGCATTGCACACGAGCGCCTTCGCGAAGTTTGTTAAAACCAAATTACCGCACTAGATAATCAATAACTATTTAATACCTGTTCCATCTCCACGACACCGGTCTCGTAGTTCCTGTTGACGTTGACGACGGGATAGCCCGCCTGGCGAGTCCAGGAGTTCATGAACTCCACCACGGACTGTCCGGCCAGGGCGGGGTCCGCTTGGATCGCCGTGGACATCGCTTCCCATAAGTCGTTCTCTTCCGCGTTTGAATATTTCCTTGAATAAATTCAAAAGTTTTTATTCAAAATAAGTGCCACCGGAGAACACTTTTTGAAGGTCCTACGTATAAGTCGAAATTAAATTTTATTTCTTATTCCATGTACACCGCTTCGCAACGTGTTATTGCTGTTAAGGAGAAGAAGAGGCAAGAAACTCCCCAGCAACACGTCTAGTTAAATATGTATTTCTTTATATTTCTTATTCTATTTATATCTCAAGTTCTGTTTTTTTCAATAAGTTTTACACAGAAGTAATATACAACCTAATTAATATATAATTAAGCTGCATTCGAACAAATTATCTATCTACAATATTATAAAATTCTGAACGTGTCGCGTCTGTACAGTGAAGCTGTTAAAAAAACAAGTGAAACAGTATATAAACGATGGAGAACACAATTTCTTTTAGATTTCTTGTCTGTTTGTTGGGGCTTCATGTAATAACTATTGAGCCGATTTCGATGACGATTTTCGTTGATCAACAGCTAATTTTTAGACTAAGAATCTGCGCTAATTTTTATCCTGGAAATCCCGTAGGAATTTTTCTGGGAAGAAATTCAGTGCGATTTTTCTCGAAAGCCCTGTATCCTAATAGTTTTGAAAAAATCCAGCTGCAATATGTTATGCAAGTGGGATACATACCATTTGTTTAAATAAGTGACCAGTCCCTTATGAAACGATGCCTCAGACACGGAGTGGTTCAACATTCTGATCAGATTGGCTCCCTTCGTATACGATATTTCGTCGAACTTCTGCGATATCTCCGAAGCGTCAACAACTTGCCTCGAGACGGGAGAAGTGTTCTTCAAAGCGTCCATCCGTAGAAGATCCATCTTGTCACGCGAGAACGATTCGAACATTTTCCATTCCGGCTCAATCTACGGAATTAAACAAAGCACAGCCAGGTGGTAGGGTATTTGCACGTCTGGAGGCCCAATTCTAATATTTCAATATCTCGGCGTGTTTTGCGAAGATATTCAAAGCACGATTTCATTGTCACAGTGTCGAAAATTAGTATTCTACTAATGCCGACATGAATATTGAGAAGCTATTAAATATTTTTTTTTTTCGCGAGTTTTTGTTAATAAATATTTAAAAACATAGAGGTCACGCCATGGAATTAACAGAATACAAAAATCAGGCAGACCTACCATTTAGACGATAGTGTTCGGCGATTTTGGAGATATAAGTAGTAATAGCAGAATTGGGTCCCTAGTCTAGATTATGCTGCCATAATAACCTTGAGTTGTGTACCGGCGTTAGTGGCCAAGTTCCAGTCTCGCCTTTAGAGAGTGGCAGCACATTGGTAGCAAAGGTGTTACATACGTCTTTAGGCGATGGTATCCGCTTTCCATCAGGTGGGTCGGCTGCTTGTTGCTGAACTCACGCAATAAAATAGATAATATTTTTAATCAAACGTTTGCAATTAGCTAATTTGTGTTGTATACTCTATTTTAGCACAGTCGTTAGTCTGAATCATTCAACATTGAAAATCTTAAGAAGTTTCTTTACAATGCCGTATTATTTCAATTTTAAACAAAATGACTATATCAATGGCTTTTCACATTCTATATATGTGGGAATGATGTACCTTGAACGCGTGATGTGATGTGATGAATATAACACGATATTTGCGAATGAAACTATAGTGTGAAAGAGATGACGAGTAAAATAGAGCAGTAGATTCGAATGGACGACGTACGCACCACGCAAAGACGCTCTGTTATATTTTAAAATATTACAATATTATAAAATATAACGTTAATATTAAAATTAATACAAAATTAACGCACGCGCGTCGCTGTAACGGAAACTCGTAAAGTGTTGTTTTACTTGTCAACCCAACATCCCACATATATTTAAAAATTACGATGCGATTCTAGTAATTCTAATATCAGTGATATTAAGGGCCGCTTGCATGACGTTCCTTAAATTTATTTGAGAAACACAAAACGCATTTAAAACCCTTAAATACGATTAACGTCTTGCACAACGCAAAATTTACCGGTAAATATGTTTAAAGAAGACGAAGATGCAAGACATCTTAAATACGTTTTGTGTAAAACGTATTTAGTCGGTTTAATATGATTAACTAAATTTGATTTAAAGACAATAGTTATGCAAGCGGCCCTAAGAATGTTTACATTATTTACATGTATTTAATAAACAGGAACTAACCACTCTAAGGTTATGACTATTTTATCTCTCATAACGATAAAAAATATGTCAGTATTTTCTATAACTACCGATTATCAAAAACTCAATATTCAAATTCCCTTTCAAGACAAGACTTACATGATCAACTCCAAGATATTCGATATAGGTGGCGAATCCCTCGTTCAGCCATAAGTCGGTCCACCATTTCATGGTGACCAAGTTTCCGAACCACTGATGAGCAAGTTCGTGAGCTACGTCTATTGCCACATTTTGTTTGTCGCGAGGCGGGCTCTCTGCTTCATCGAAAAGAAGGGTTGTTTCCCTAAAAGTAGTTAATTGCTACTTATTGTCCGCAAGAATATATTTGGAACTTCATCTAGGGCACTTTTAATAATAAAATAATCAGCCAATGAGACCTTAAGTTTAAATGTTACTAGACATAAGACTCGACTAATCTGGTATTTTTCGGGGAATGTGGTATACGTTGGAATCAATTGAGAAAAGAGCCAGGAAGCTGGTCGGCAATGATCGTCTTTTTTATGCTCGACTTCAGAGTCCATAGCATAGACCCATGGTCGCGGTGCCGACTGTCTTCTATCGGATACATTTTGGGGAGTGTTCTTTAGAATTGCACGGGCTAATTACTCCATCCCCATTTTACCATCAGACAACCAGACGCACCGGTTTGCGCCACCGTTGCATGGTGGAACACCACCAGTCAGAAAGAACCAAGCGTTTCGCTTCATCTTTTCTGGCGCGGTAGAATAATATGCCGGAGTCTGTTTTTCCTGACAAATACAATCTCAGTCTTCAAGTCACGAGTGAAACGTGCTCCATCCTAGACTGCGTCATCACTCAACATCAGGTGAGACAGTGGTCAAACGCAAACCTATACTTCCATAAAAAAAATGACATGTCATAAGACTAAATTCACAAAACATCAGCAAGATGATTAAAACTGAAAGTCAACTAATATAGTCACAATGCGCTTAAAGCGGCTGCTTTCGCAAAATTTTAATAAAGTGGAACTTTATGCTCTCGTATAATTAATAGTATATTTAGACACGGGTCAATTTCAATGAGCGCTTCTTTAAGACCTCGATGCATGACGAACATCGGTCATAAAGTTCATGTTATTAGCAACAAGTACAAAAGTTTAACAAATCCTTACCTAAACGTGATAAGACCCCAATTCTCCATTGCGCCACTCGAAAAGTCGGGTATCGCTATCAAGTCCAATTTATCCAAAGCATAAGGTACTCCAAACACATCTTCATAGTAATCCAGCAGTTTGGGTGTAATAGTTAATGCATAGTTCGCTTTCGATATCAATTCTGGTCTCGTCCAAACCCTGATTGGTTTAGTCACGTTATCTTTGCTCGTGTAGTTGGTCTCCAGAGACTTGAAATCTGATAAGACGTAGGCGACCAGGTATGTGGACATATCAACTGATCTTTCGAAATGGGTCCATTTCCAATTCGGTTGTTCGGGGCTGTAATGATATTGAATATTTTAAAGTCATCTCAGTAATCTATTATGATGTGGTAGTAATGTGCGCATCCAATTTGACAAACAATTGAGATATTTCTTAAGCCGTGTTCCCGGCGCTTGTTTGTACACAAAACACGAAACACCTCCATGAAGAAATAGATAAGAGTCCAGGGGAAACTCCCGCAGGAGGTCCTGCTTTATGGGTAGTCAAATAAATAAACATAAGGCACATAATGATCGGGCACGCAGCGCAGTTATTTTTATAAATAACGCATAATGTATTGTAAAGTAAGTCGTAACTTGACTCTACCATTACATCTATCAACAACATGGGCAGCTGCCTAAGAAATTTCAAGCGTTAAGTAAGAGGATTAGCCTTCTCAGATCGTCAGTATTACATTTATTTTTCTTTAAAATCCTTTAGGATCCGGGGATGGTGGAAGAAGCTGGTGTCGGTGATGGTCTTATCACCGACACCAGCTTCTTCCACCACACCATCCCATCCCACCATCCATTGTTTAACGATATCATATTACTAGTGTTCCATAGCCAATGTGCATTTTGGCCGAAACGAAATCCTAATGTTTAAGTCCGTTCGTCTTTCCGTTATTCCGGCTGTTTTTGTTTATTAATTTTGTTGAAGCTATTTAGAGAAAATAATGGCAAGTTAGAAAGAAAAAGGATATCGAGATCGCAGTCTGATGAGTTGATCCAACAAAATCCACACCACACACAACGACTCCGTATACGTCACATACTGCTGACGATCGTTACTGGCGGTAAAAAACAATAAAAAGTAGCGGGTGAAGGTCACGACCCACTGGAATGAAGAATGCGACTCAAAGAGGACGAAAGTCGAGGAATTAGTTGTAAAAGTTTCTCAAGTCGTTTGTCGAAATACCTTATTGCAAAAGTATACAAAACTCGAAAATAGTTTGGATGAAGAGTAGTATAAGTACTTAATCTTATTACTCATTATACTCAAGATAATAATTCAAGTAGTTTTCCTTAACAATAAGCAGTGAGGATAATTTATTTACATTTGGGGATATACAGAGTGAGTTAGTTTTATCTCGTGGCTTGATATTTGCATTACATTGTCCTTGTTAGTAGATATAATGTTATGACGTCGGAACAGTACTATTGATCCTGTAAATGTCAGTTTATCGCAGTGTAATGTTGATTCTATACATATAGTTTACCAATGGACAACATAATTATATCAATAAAAAGGCAGTCATTTCAGTCTGACGGTCATTTCAAAGTAAATGCCAATACTTATTTGAAGAGTTATTTATTCGACACCTAATAATTAATTTTACTCTTCAGATTTTACCGTCGTTCATCAAAGTTTGCCTGGAATAGACCCCAAAACGAATAAATGTATTTTGAAAATTTTAGGAATTAAAACAGGAGTTTCATCTTCATCGAATCAAATTTCCTATATTTCGATATCTAGCAGAATATATAACTATCAAGCCTGAATATAACACACACGAAGTGACTTCAACAACTATCGATAGAGAGTGACTTACATCGGTTCCTGTGTGGCGACCTTCATATTTGACAAGACAGTTACATTCTCAGGGTGCGCAATGCTGATCTCAAACTTCGCTTTGAATGCAGGTTCGTCAAAGCAGGGGAAGGCGGCACGCGCTGATGTCGGCTCGAATTGAGTTACACCAAGACCTCTGAAATTAAATGTGGCATTAGTCCTCGAAGATAGCTATGAGTATAGAGATCTCAGTGCAATCACAATATTTTATAATTTGCAGGGACTTTTAAAACGACGTCGGTTAAAGCTCGAAAATAGACTTAAAATCGATTTTAGTATGTCTGAAACAGTCTCAATTCGATATTGTAAAAGCAGGTGAACTTTGAGATTAAATTGGTAATAATAACACAAAACTGACAAAGAAGAGTAATTTTGAAAGAGAAATTTTGGATGCGAAAAAACCACTATGAAGTTAATGATAATGCTTCCATTTATTAAGTGAGATCAGCTCAACCAGTATACTCCTTCAAAAGTCTTGTTAAAGATTAATGTCATAAAGTATGTTTCAGTGTATAGTTTTAAAAATTTTGTTGTATAATAAAGTATATTTTATTCTATTCTATTATGTTTCAACCAATACTCACTTAACTTCTTTGTTGCTAGTAGTATAAGTGCTTTTGTAAAATCCAGTTAAAGAATTCGATATATTCCCTTTAAACGATAGATTCAATATATAATCCACATCGGCTTGTAAAGCAGTTTCTAACAAAATGACGAGCCTGTCTCCAGTGCCTTCTGATATACCGAGAATTCTTATATCGTGGAGACTACTACGCGTTACTTGAGTATCGATAGCCAAAGTCGGAGCTTCTGTTGTAATTGGTGTTGGACTAACTGTAGTTCCTTGACTAGTCACATTATTTTCAATAGCACCTTCTGTAGTTGGATTAGGTGCAATAGTTGTTGTAACATTTTCCAAAGTAACAGTTGCATCAACAGGAGATTCTCGTTTACGCCTTGTGCTATATATTGTTTCAACTTTTTCATATATTTGCTCAGTTAACCTGGCATTGGTACTAATACTGAGATTCTTTGAGTGTAAAATTATTTCTTTTGTGTGTCTATTTGGTCTTAGAGTAATATACACTTCACCACTAAAGTTTGAATGTTCCAAATCTGGTTTGATTTTCAGTCTGTAGAAACTTGGAACAATGATTGTTGGGAGCCTCAGATCTGGCGAAGGAGAGTTTGATTGGCCGAATGGTTCCATCTCATTCCAGTAATCACTGGACTTTTGAGTCATCTGAAACAGTTGTTAGCGGTGGTAAATCGGATGCGAAGCCAGCTCCTTGAAGTAAGGGTATAAAACAGGATTTTAGAGAGCATCTCTTAAATGATAAATAAAATGAATTAGATGCAAAGTACTACAAGGCAAAATAATCAACATTTTGTAAATTTGTTTTCAACCCCATGCCCCCCCCCCCCCATTGGGTACAACCATTGAGGCAAACTTATTAAAAAGATTTCATGTAATGTCAATTCAATATTTAACACCATAGACCTCTATAATATATAGGTTTCATTCTTGAGTGTGTAACACGTATGTATTTTTATATTTTTAAACAATTATTTACACTAGCCGTAAAAAGTAATAACTTTGGCACAAAAAAAAGGTATAAAATTTTAAAATTGTCAATTTGGCGCGCTTTCACATTGTGGACGCCGACGTCATACAACAATATTGCCATTTTTTAAAACCATAATAAAAGCAGATATAAGACTGTCGTCTACCAGTTGCGTTACAGTGGTGACAAGGAATCGATTATCATGATATTTATTTGGTATGGACCTACTGTCGATAATAAAAAATTAATAATAAAAAGATTATTAAAAATACTTTTCATTTCAAAAACGGAAAAATTTGGGCGGGTAATGCTTTTGAAGGTAACGCGAACGACGCCGCGTGAAAATTTTTATTGTACCTATACTCTAATTTTTAATTACCTCCAGGCAATTAAAAATCAGACTAGACTAAAGTGTCACCTGCAATCGACCTTTTTATGTTGCAAGCTTAGAGTAACTCATCACGAAGTTGAATCCTCGATTTCCATTCCATTTCTATAGAACTTCTGTAGCAGTCAAATTACTGTGATGAGTTGTTGATTTAAATCTCATAACTCACTTATGAATCAAAAAGGTCGATAGCAGCTGTGATTTTGTGTCACACGATTAAAAGTTAGAGCATCCCTTATATTTCCTCTAAGGTTAGGTTTTCGATGCATGAAAAATCGAATAATAACGAACGATCATGAAAAGAAATAGAAAAGTTGAATTCATACCATGAACGAACTGAATTAGTTAAATAGCAAAAATAAATATTCGATTATTAGATCTAAATTACATTTAATTTTAAATCGTTAACTGTTTTAAAATTATTGAACACGTAGCACCGTTTTCCCGCGAATCCCAGCAAAGTAAACGAAGGGACACCGGGGGAGATAGTCGGGTTAACCGATAAAAACCGGCGAATCTCACACCTCACCGCGATCCCCAAACAATACCGCGATGCTTGGTGCATTTAAAAATAATAAATATTCAGATTCAAAATAAGTTCCACTGGAGAACACTTCTTGAAGGTCATACACAAAAGTTAAAATTCAATTTTACTTCCTTTTGTAATGTACACTTCTTCGCAACGGGATGTTGTTGATATAAAATAAATATAATTATGTAATAAATTTACTATTCCTAAAAAGTAGCAACACTGTAAAGTTGCCGAAACCAGAAACGAAAGAAATTCCAAGTCTCGAAACGTCAATGTCATTTTCAATTTAGCAAACGTCATTCAGAATACAGATGTCAGATGATAGTAGATTGTTCATCGTTGTAATTTGTTAAACGCACAATTTATTTCAATAATCAAGTCTGTGTTATTGTTGTGCTTTTTTGACTAACTCTTATCACAGAGAGAGAAGGAATTTAAATAAAATCAGGCTTTTACGACTATGTCTGAAGAAGAAATCGAAAAATGGACAAGGGAAGGGACAGTCAAAGGTAATTTCTTGCGATGTTATTTTGAAATTTAAGTGAACTATATCGATATATAAGTATAATAGTTAATATAGTATACAAAAGACAAAACCAAGGACGTATTCTCGAACTATGGCATTCACGGCATTATATTCATGTTACCAATACATGCCATGATTGCCTTCACATAACGTTATTGTTTACACTTTTGAAGTCACTGCTGGACGTAGGTCCACCCCCCAAGTTGGCGTCACACATCCCGATCCTCCGCCTTCCGCATCCAGCCGTCATGCCGATAGCGGTATTATTATCGCAAGAAAGCCAACCTACATAAATCTCCTGGCTGAAGACAGGCAGCAGTGTCTCCAATGAAACTGGGTCGCACTGTAGTTACCAACCCGAATGCCCAATGGTATTAACTATGACATTAACTCTCTATGAAGAAGCATTACAGATTATATCTGCATGGTTTGATAATTCAAGAGAATTTTCGTATTAAATATTTGAATAAGTACTAATAAAAACAAACTCAAAATTACATGATTAGAGCCACTTAATGGCATTATATGTATTTAATCAATTAATGTATGGTTTTTGTATTTTAAACCTACAATCTTCATAAAACTATTTTCAGATCTTCATATGTCACCAAGTTGTTCCAGTTTTGAAGTGTTAGATCCTCATGATCCTGTGATAAGCAGGTTAGCAACACAGCTCTTTAAAAAGACAAATGATTATTTACAAGGTGAAGTGGCTGCTGGACAGGTAAAATACCTTTTTCTATTAAAAATATAATTAATTGAATGAAATTTAACTTCCAATTATTGTAATCTTGTTTTTATTGTCAAGTTTAGAAAATACTGTAAATTAGAGACCATTTAATATTATATTAAAATTGTTTGTATATTTATATTATAATTACTTAAAGGAAGTAGGCTTAATTTTTTAATAACATGTCTATCCTTCAAAAATGTTCTCCTGTAGAACTAAGTTTAAATAAAAAGATTTGATGTTTATTAAAAAAATGTAAAAATAATTTTATGTGCTAATTAATATATTTATAGCTATATAAGGTGTATTATTAGACTGTGACATACTGATCATAATCAAATTGAAGATATTTTGATAAGAGGTCAGGTAAAAAGCTCTTTAAATAAGTGTGTATGTATGATCAGATTAATGAATGTAAGTGAAGCAAACAATGTACCCCATGGGAAAGAATGATTATATGTTCTAGTTTTGTTATTTTTGTCCATAAATGATTAAAATATTTTTTTTAGGAGCACTACATTCTACTTGAGGAGATAAACAGACTGGCTATAACTAAGTATACAGATCTTAGGAACTTGGCCGTTAATTTGAATAAATCACTAACTGAGTGCAATGAATTATGTAAGTATCATAATATCACCGTTAGTATGTTTGAACATGTTCATCTTGGAAACTAGCAGATGGATAAATCTTAACATCAAATTGATGGGAGTATGTTTAAATAAATTAAAAATGGTGGTAAAATTGCTGATGTTGGAGTAAATTGTGTGTAAATTTATATATTGAAATATAAATCCATTTGCATTGTAAATTAATCATCTAGACCATTTTATCAATTAGCTACTGAAACATCAAAATCTACACAATAATCTTGTTTAAGAAAATTTAAGGTATGTTCAGAGCTCTATCCACCTACACTACTACATACTACACCATTATTTAGTGGCATATAGAATACAACTGGTAAACATCCATATAAGCTTGATTTATATGGGTGCAATTTAGATAGTTGCTAATAAAAATAGCTGTGACATAAGTAGATAAAGATGGTAGTCACATAAGGGTACAAATATTTTGGCTACAATGGCTATAAAACCCTTAAAACTATCATGTAAAATGTAGTCTTTTACTTAACAAATGATTTTATAAATATGAAAATGTATAAACCATAATTTCTTAATTTTCCACAAGTTTATTAGGCATAGATAGTAGTTGAAGAATGTTAAACTATAAGATGAATGGGTACAGATGTAAAGGTAGACCAAAAAAAGATGGATGGACTGCATGAAGGATGATATGCTGATTTGTGGTGTGGCAAAAAATGTATGTCAGAATAGAAGAGTGTGGAAGGAAAAGACATATTGTGCCGACCCCAATTAATTGGGATATGGTGAAAGAAAAGAGAGAGAGAGTAGTTGATTAAATAACTATCACTATTCATAGTAAGTAAGATAAGTCCCTTGTAAATTTCTAGTTTAAACTTATTAATTTCAGATAACCAACAAATCAAACCATTGTTACAACAGATAGATATGATAGAACAGCAAGTATCAAAATTTGAAGTACATGCTTATCAATTGGACAGTTATACAAAGCAGCTAAAATCTAAATTTAAAGAGTTGGAAGAAAAGTAGAAGATTATGTTCAGTCAGGAAAGTGTGCAACAGTTTTTGTTATATGTGTAAATATAGTATTTTGTTAAGTTTTCACAACTATTACACATAATAAAACTACTTTTTAATGGTTTTAATTGTGATATTTTATTTATGTGTAAATATGCCAAGTGTTGCAATATCAGCAAAGTCTCATTGGGAGATTTTTTAGAGATGGACCCTATATCTACTATACTTGTCGGAAGATTGGTGGATGACACACAAAATTTTGATGTGCAGACTCTGCTCACATACTGAATGTATTTATTTACACAGATACTAGCAAAAATTCAAATGTTTGGCTTATAACATGTTACAGACATGCAAAGTGTAAGTAAGTGGTAAGCATAAATACACCGAAACTAGTTGAAATGATGTCTGTGACGAAAATATGTCTTATTTATGAAAAATGTAACAATAGTGTTAATTAAGCTTTACTTTAAATTTTTAACTTTTTTTAGTTGTTTATTTATTTTTTATTTTATATGTAAATGGGCCAAGTGTTAAGTAAAAACAAAAAACTTAAAATTAAATGACTTTTTTATCTCATTTAAAATCATTTTGTTGTTTAATTGAAACTTATTGATAAAAAAATATTTATATGTAACATGTGTAGTGTTTAAATAGTTATGCATAATAAACACTTATAATATGAGTATATTTTTTTATCCTATAACCTGAATTTTACCTGATGGAAAGTAATTTGTTACCTATGGCTTTATATACATGAATTTAAAAACATGTTCTCCAGTGGAACTTATTTAAATAAAAACAAAGCTTTATGCCGTGATGCGAAACCTGAATGAAAATAAAAAAATATAAGGAAGCATTTTTTTAATCTTAGTCCGCTGCGTATTTTGTTTTATCACTAAATATAAAAAAGGGTAGGTCATGCTCGCGAGTAAAGATCACTCAGTAAAGATACAAAAATGTGATAAAAACAGACATTTTAGTATCTACGTAGAAAGATAATTATTACGACATACTTACGATGATATTTCCATGGGAAACGATTAAATTAAATAAAACTATAGCGATAAATAATCTCAGGAACATTATGGCAAGCAAAAATATTTAATATCACAGTTTAAAAAATGCTTTCGGTTTTTAAATACTATTACAATGTACTGTTAACCATTACACATTTTACCACTTTTTCTTCAAAATCTATTTAAAAATTTATTTTTAAAAACAATACATGCACACACTCTGGAATCGATTGTCATTTTGACGTTTCGTTGCCGCTTGCCGGCTGCTAAGGCGGGCCACAGAGCTTTTTAAATATAAATTACGTTTCGTTTTCCTGTTCACAACCGATTATTATGGACAAGTGGAAATAACTGCGTAATTATTGATACATTATTATAATCACGATTTAATTAATATGTTGAAATTTTGGTTTACATTCTGATAAAATTTATTATTATATACATAATACAATAGATAATATCTGTGTATATACTTTAAATGAAATTGGCCTGTCTCATGTGGTCGTTTAGTTTCAAAAAAATAAATTATGTAGTATGTGATTACTAAACTTTTTCTGGGATAAAATTATTCCACGTTCATAATTAATATACGTAGGTATCAAATATTAGTTTAGTGAAGTGATAATTTCTTATGGAAGGCTAAAATGCTTCATTACGTAACGCGTTACGACGTCAGTCTGTCTGGCTTCCTTTTCTCTCACGTTGGATTAGTTTAAGTTATCACTTCTATCGGGCGTCCCGAGACGCACACCGTCTTTTTATTTTTTATAGCTAGAGTAAAGCTGACAGGCTGATGGCCTACCTGATGGAAAGTGGTCACCGTTGCCTATGGACGTTTGCAATCAGTGATGTCACCAACGCGTTACTGGCCTCAAAGACATTTTTAAACACCCCTTTTAAAAAAAAGCCCCATATCGAAGAGCTGTGAAAAAACAGTTGGCAGGCGTGCGAGTTCATTCCAAATCCCCACGGTGCTCAAAAAATATGTTCTTGAGACACGTTTGAGTATGGATGGATGTGTAATTTGTAATTTGTTTTATTATTTAAATGATAAATGAAATTTCAATATTTTTACAACCACATATGATTGTCACATTCATTCACTTCCTACAATAAGTATTGTTCCCATTGAAACTGATTTATTAAACAATTTTGATTTATGACGCGTAGTGATTAGATCGTACGTAAATACGTGTTTTATCATATGTTTTCATACGTAAAGTAAGCCTGAATAACTGCAATATGAATCAATGCATAACGAGATCATTAAAACTATTTCTGCTCCCTTATTAAATAACAAAAGAAATGTGAAATTCAAAATATTTAAGAACTTAAACAGGCCATCGATGACGATGGCCAGCGACGAGCAGTTTACACGCTTTTTCTTACATTTTGTAGAGACACACCGCACCGCATCTGCGCGCAGCCTTAGAGCTGACTTCAATTACCAATATATAATTTGTCCATCAGTTAAACGATAAACTGACTGAATATTACAGTAAAATCATTGAATTATTATATTCAAATAACTGTGATTTTTAGGGTTGCATTGCGGCGGTTTCGTAGCCATTTTGGCAAAGACGGAATGGTTAATAAAATCGTCATATCTGCTCGCCTGTCGAGGTGGGTAGGTCTGAGTACAATTCGGACCTGCATCCTCGCATGTATTCATGTCTTAAGATCATATTCAGGTCCATGTCCGTGGACCGTGAGTCCCAAATTATTTTTTTCACTTCATTCTCCATCATAGTTCAAATTGTTTCCTCTTTTATGTTTATTTCTTTTTTTTAATACCATTAATTGGAAAGGGTTGAGTTTCTTTTTTATTTATTTTATTTCTTTTTGTCTTTTCTTTTTATATAAATGCTTAAAATCTATTACAGGTTTTATTTACGTCTATTACGTTTATACTCCATTTAAACTACTATCTATTAATTTCTACTATCTATACCTTTGTACTAATATTATGTTACTACTATTTTTTTATTTGCTACACACTATTTTATTTCTGTTTTCTTACTTTTTATTATATACACAAAACTTAATTAAAGGCTAGAGTTAATATTACATATATTTTATTGAATAAAATGACAACGCTAGCGGCTGTGTATAGTAACTATACATACACCTGCAACGTTGTTCATTGTCCGCTGTTTATTTACTACTTTTGTGACAATTCTTATCGCGAAGCTATTGAAAACGTCACGTAGCCCGTGAGTCTTTGGTTCTGGCTGATTAGCGTGTACAAACGGATTATAGAGTAGGTACTTAGTTGACTGACTGACTGACTAAACCACATTTATTTAGGTCACTTTTAATTGTAAACGTCGATCGGATCGATACACTTGGATGCGCGTGCGTGTGGATACGGGTATTGCTGGTCTTGTAGTCCCGCGCAAGGTTGTCGGTACTGTCGCAACGGTATTCGAATTTGTGTTGGCTGTACGGACGGAACACCGAAGGGTTTTAATGGGTATCCCTGACCCTTGTGTGGTAATAGCAATTTATACGTAAGGTCCTAGTGCCACCCCGATCCTACACAACAAGTGCGATTTCACCCTCACGTGGCTGATGGTCTTCAATCGGATTACCCCTCATAAAAAATGGTTGTACATTTATCAATAATACGACGCATGCAGGTCTGAGGAATCGTATCCACCCCGACCTAACCATCCTGTCTACATAGGTACATATAAAAATACTAGAGTTTTGTCCGATGGCAATTCGGACAACATGAATAAATCGGAAAACTCGGACAACTTTGATAACTCTGATAACTCGGAAAAATCCGACAAATAGGACAAAGATGACTAAAATGAAAAATCACAAAAAACCTATCCCATTTTCTGAGATAACTTTTACATAAATCTATCCCATTATCTGTTGTCCACCCTCGGTAATAAAATTACATCTATACCGAATTTAAACTAAATCGGTCCAGTAGTTTTTCCGTGGAAATGGACCAAACGGACAGACACACAGAAAGAGTTACTTTCACATTTATAATATTAATAGGAATGTAACTTTATTGATTTCTAAAAAATAAATTGAATTTCATTTCTGGCCTTTGTAATTTGATTTAAAATGATTTATTACTTACCTTAAAGTAAGTAATAAAATGTACGATGACTCCAATTATAACCGCGACGACAACTGATAAAATGATGAAAGAAATACAGATGCAGTTGGATATGAAGATTCCCCCACGTCGGCCATATTGGATATCTTCTGGCGTTTGGGTTTCATACGCCAAGAACTGCTGGCGACTTGTAGACAGTGTCATTGTTCTAGGTCATTCTGAAAAAAAAATACAATTTTAAGCCTATATATGGAAGTATACCATTTGACAGACAATGAAATTGAATGTATTTAATTCAAAATCGAATCTTTCAGATTGCTTATTGAAAAATATGAGTTAACCACTGGTTGCAAAGCAATTTAGTTACTGTCAAAGGAGAAGAAGCCGCGCAACAAACTCCGCAGCATCATATCTTTACTTCATAATAATAATTTTTATACATTCTTTTTAAATTTAATTAAAACTAATACAAGGCTTAACAAAGTAATTTATATGAATGAATAGCTGACCCGGCGAACTTCGTACCGCCATATTTTGCTAAATTCCTAAAAGACTTCGTTTCATGACGACAACAACAAAATCACCAAAATCGATCCAGGTGATTAGAAGGATTTTAAAACCCGATCTCAGCGCCACCTACCGGTTCTAATTGTGAATCTAAACCATCCCGGGACCCACTCAAACACACACACACACACACACAAAGTATCATCAAAATCGGATGTATAGTTTACGATTCTATAAAGGACATACACACGGATATACATTTTTATATATCAAGATTACTGAAAGAGCTTGGTGGGAATCTAAAAAATCTTTCGTCGTATAATATAGTATAGCCGTATAGCCTTCTCGTACATACGTTGCTTTACTATTTTTGAAGTGATAACTTCGGTCGTACTTGCCAATGTTCGTCACCCTCGACAGGATGCCCTCACCTACCACGTCTAAAATACGAACTCCGTTATAGGAAGGAGATGTGGCAGATCCGACAGCCATTACACTAACAAGTCTTACAGAGAAGTCTATAAATTATTATATTACATTTTTTGAGAAATTCATGAAGCAGGTTCAAATTTTGTGCAAATGAAATCACAAGTTGTGTTATTTTATTGACCATGTGAATAAAACAAAGTAACGAGTGTTTATTCTATTTTCAGCTTGTTTAAAATACATATTTGTTGTATAAATATATTAAAACTAAATTCATTCTTACATCATGTTCCTATAACTCTTCACTGGAATGAATAGTTTATTGAAACAATGCGTCAACACACTTCATAATAGCTAATAACTAGGCAAGTGGGAGGCGTGGCTAATTTGTAACTGCTGGTTTCTTTATTCATAATAATACACGTGGGTTTATGCTTTAATAGGTGCTCGTATAAGGCCGCGTACACACAGGTCCAAGCACGGCTATCCATAGTTCGTTAGCGTTTGCTGGTAATCCGCTGCGTTGAAGTCACATTAAAGGAATTGACCCATTTTACTTTTAAAGGTATTGAAATAAAAAGAAAATACTTGTTGTGTGTTTAAATTGCAGATCAAGATTGCATGCTTATTTCGTAAAAATTGCCGGTAAATATTTTACAATAAATCACGCAGTTAGCTGCTAGACAAAATATCAAATTTCACCTGTAAATAAAAACAAGCGCAATCTGATTGGTGGTGTCGAGGCGCCGAGGTGAAGTGATGTTTGCGTGGAGGGAAACGCGGATTGCGCGCCGCGCTTGCTGTTTATTTGCGGGAGGCCGCCGTGCCCCGTGGTGATCGGACGTTTACGGCTACAGACCGTTATTTGACAACCTTGCAAGGCTGTTTGTACGCAGTCTGATAAGGTATATAATTATCCACGTATTTGATGTATACGCCGAGATACGCAGCGCGAATTTGAAGCCTACGCCCAACTGTATAATAAATAGAGCGGTAGAATATAGAAAATGTTGCATAAACTGTCACATATTACACTGGTACACAAAAAGAATAAAGTGAATCTGTAGCCTACCTATTGTAGTATTTCGACGCGCTAAATCCGAATCTGGGGTCCATTTGGCTTTTACACTCTCAAAATATTGTTACGAGTTGCAGGACTCGAATTAAAATGCCGTTGGAATTACTATAGAAATTCATCAGACCTTTTTTGTAGAGCGTTCAATTCTCTATAAAGATTGGAACAGCGATTTATCAGTCAACCAGTCGTTTGAACGGTACAAAAATCAGAAGAAAAAAAAATTCCTGTGTTATTCTTATGGGAATTTAAAAAATGCGATGAGGACTATCTTAATATTAATATTATGGGCTCATCTTTTCACTTAAATTTTTTTACACCCAAAAGAAACTTTTGAGCCTGTTTGGAAAAAAAATAAAAAAAAAATTTTTTGGATCATCCTAATATATACACACTAAAACTGTTTTTTAATTTAATAAACAATTTTTGAATTAGTAATTATAATTTTAAAGTTCATAGTAATAAATCACAGTACTGTAACTTTTTTACTATATGACGATAATTATGCTTAAGAAGAAAAAAATGTTAACAATTCGATATGTCAATTATATCGATGTTTAAATATGATAACTGATTTTGTTTTTCATATATATTGCGAGTTTGAATTAGTAGTATGTTTTTAAACTATTTATTTTTATTAAAAAAGATGTACAAATTGCTTTACTCTATTTGCTGCTTTTTTATTCCATTTCTCTTTTAATTATATAAACATACTTGTTGAACGACAACATATCGAAAAATCCATATCATAACACAAAAGTGTTTGTTTTGATATAGAAAGTTGCGACCAGTGACCTAAGTGGTGAGTTAGTTGCATTGGGTTAGTGTTGAGACCAGAGCGCACGAGCCGTGCGAGCGAAGCGAGAGTGCCGTGGTAGAGGCCGGCGAGTGCCAGAACCCATTGTCACCATTTATTCATTGATAACTATTTTAATGGTACTTCTTTGTTCTCTTCTTTTTTGAAGGGATTATGGCTCCAACGCAGTTTGCATTGATTTGGCCAATGTCACAGTAGGTGGTAAAATGTCAGGTGCATATAAGAATATATAATAAAAAAAGAAAAATTTGGCCGGTAATCTTTCAAATCACTTTCTGGGATCCTGAGGACAACACAAAACATAGAATGTTAAACTAACTACATTATAGGTAAATATTATTTATTGTTAAAAACTTTGATAATATATGTATATACATGCCTACTATCAGCTAGGGTGAGAAGAAAGTCCAAATTGACAGGTCGGGGAAAATTTTTGTGTAAGATACTGTAGAGGGGGGTAACTATTTTAGGACATTCGAAAAAAATGTGGTGGACAGAACCTTCAGCTAAGCCGCACTCACAGATAGAATTATCACGAATCCTTAATTTCGCAAGAAATACAGAAGAGCAACAGTGGCCAAGACGTAATCGAATAATAGTTGATATAACTTTCTTGGGTAGTTTTCTATAGCTGAAGAACCAAGGTTTGGGACGTAATGTTGGTTGCAAACTACCATAGTATCTGCCAACAGTCAGATATTTTAATGGTAGTTACAGATCGGTTGTGACATTTAGTGACCGCTGTCATGGCACACTTGCTTTGCTCGCTAGGCTTGTAGGCTTTAGTCTGCATTTTTAGACTGTATTACATGTTTTTTACATTGACCACTACCTTTCTTCTGCATTTCTCGTCTTTAGACATAAGAAATAAGTACACCATTTTTAAAAAAAATAGTCAAGTTATGTTTACAAAAAGAAAACATATCTCAAAAACTACATGTCGCCTAGACATGGGGGTTGCAGGAGGGAGAAGTACTCCTCCCCCCCTACTTGAAATTCAGTGACCACTATTGTAAAGTTGAACCCTAGGCCCAATTAAAAAAGGTAACAATCAAAAAGGGAACAACAAAGTGTGAAAACATTATGCATCATTTCAGTGGTTTGTGGCTGACCCGCCCATAGTACTCTTTGGTTAGCAGTAGCGTCAACCACAATTTATTGAATAATGAGGTGATTCAATGACGCCTGTCCTGATAATAATGTTGTGTTAAGTGTATTTGTGACCTATTTACCGTGAATAAATAAATTGAAGATATTATTCCCCAAAGTACTAAGTATAATTGGTTTTTTTGCTGGTTGTCATACTTTCCTAATGATCGGTTAAATTTTGACATTGTTTTATGGAGTTTACGTCAAATTTTAACCTAAAATAGTTACTAATTAGGTACTAACCTAAGGTAAATTTTAATAAATTTTTCAAGTAGACCTTCAGGGCAAATCCAATAAATAGAGAAAACACTAAAGGAGTTTGGAGGTCGATTTTGACGAAAATTAATATGGTATCTTTAGATTATTGAAAAATCAATTACGCTTATTAGGAATCGAATCGACTGATTTAGAAAAAGAAACACGTTCTGTATTATTATTCCAAATCATAGTGTAGATTGTAAGGATGAATTTCTGTAAAGGAATGTTAAACGGAAAAGTAAGAGAAATTTTCGTTTTGAATATTCTTCTATTAATATACATTAATTGAACATCAAGTTGCGCTGAACATTTGACTACACCTCATTTGAAGGCAATCGATGGTTGTCCATTGACTAAATCGAAGAATCGGAGTAAAATAACGAGTGTTTCGAATATTAATTTACAGATGCCTATTAATAAATACTTAATCACATTCTTTCTACAACATTTTGAACTCGGTGCCATGTTAAACAAAAATAAAGGGCAACAATATTAAACACAAAATTAATTTGAAAAACCAGTTTCTTTAAAAATATTTCAACTCAGTTTTTGACAGTGACGTACATGACAGATGCAGAAAAATAAAATGCCCGCCAATAATATCTGTCAATGTATGTGTTTCAAAAACAGAATAAAACTTGTAGTCTCACACGCTTGTCACTCTGAAATTCTGTTGTCATCAAATCACGGATTTGCGAACTTGTTAACATGACAATATGGTTGTCTATTATGACAATGACTGTGTAGAAGGTCTCTTGTATTTGTTCAGTTTCACCGGTTTCACGGTTTGAGTTTAAATTCAAGGGTACTAGGAAGTTTTTTTTAACTATTGACCAATTTTTGTATCTGTGCATAGTTTAAGTTTTGACAAATAATTTTATATCTATTTGCAATTAAAAAATTGACTTCTTACAATATGTATATATATACTTACGTGTGACAATGCTATAATGTGTTTTGAGATATAAATAAAAAGCTATATTCTTTTTTAAAGTATTGCAATAATATAAAACAGTGGGAAAAATTAGAAGAATAAATAAGATTTCCTTAAATACGCTTTATGCTAATTATAATTATTGTTGTCTAATTCGCCCTAATGATGATATTAGAAAGATCAACTATATTGAATCAATTTGGTTCAAGAGCACAAAACTAAAAGAACACGATGGTACTCGATGACATTAAATTATACAACTTTTTGTTTATATAGATCGCTTTGGTTGATTCATCCAAATTGGAATCATTTAATATTTATATTTTATTTCTCAATTGACTGCTATACTCGATCTTTCAATGAAATGAAATTAATTTGATTAAACGGTGTAATTGAGCATAATATAAAAGTAAAATTATATAGCTAGTGTTAGTGCGGGATTTGTACAACAAAACGCGAAAAACATTGACAGCAGTAGATTTGAGACTTCCGAACAATTAATCCAATCTAAAGTATAATGATTCATGATATAATGATTGAAGTTATGATTCTCACACAATGACATGTGCATCCGATCAAAGTCGAAGTAAAAATGTTACTTTGCCCGATCGCTTTAACTCGTTCAACGAAGTTTTAATATTCTTTTTTTCCACAAGGTAGCAATCATAATTGCCGCGCTGTCAATTTTTTGCCTATTTCAACAAAAACACAGATAATTCAAAAACTATCCAACGCATTAACTTCAATTAAAACTAATCGATTCTGTGATGATCTATGCTTATATTGGATACAAATCTAACTAGACTTTAATGTATCTGTGTGATTTTTGATATTGGAACAACAAACTGCTATTATTATTATTAATTACAAAGTTACTACTTAATTAAGTAATAATGCAGCCCACATCGCTGTCCACAGGTAAAAATCTAAATATAATTAAGGACTTTGTGACTACGTGTAATCGCTAGGGCACATAGTAGAAAAATAATTTATTGCTAGATATGTACATAGGTGTTTCTTTTTCTGATAATTGTCTCAATACATTTTGTTTGCCTTATTAAACGTGCAATTATCAGATCTTGTAACTAAAGCTAAATTGAAACAAATTTGCAATAATAATAAAATAAATTAGATAATAATATTTGATGTCAAGCAAAGCATTAGTTAAAATATATTGGTCATCAGAATTTATCAATTAAATAATCCTCGATTTTATAATAGCACTAGGTTCTGCCCGCGACTTCGTCCGCGTGGTGCGGTTTTTTAACTATCCCTAGGGAGCTCTTTAATTTTTCGGGATCAAAAGTATCCTATATGTTGACCAGGGATATAAGCTATCACCATATAAAATTTCATGTAAATCGGTCCAGTCGTTTCGGAGATTAGCCGGTTCAAACAGACAGACAAACAGATAAACAGACAAACAAAAAATTTGAAATAAATCGAAATTAGTTATATTTCACTTCTTACATCCCCCTGACTCGGTTATTTTAGCATTTTTTTTAATTGTACAGAAATTTCACCTCTACGATTTTATTATATGTATAGATTTCACTATCAATCTTTAAGTGTCTCTCAAATAATAATATGGATTTTGGCCTCTATATACTTTCTCGTAATTTATTGTATGTATTGTACATTACTGGTGTCGTACATATAATAATACACTTTTTTGCGTTAGTGTTGTTTTGTTACTATGAATGCAAAGTCTGTCCTTATCGCGTGGATTGGGTTTTATAATTTGACCTATGCTTGGGAAAAAATGAGGATTATTTCTAACAAATAAACAAACTTCATAAATATATTATACATTATGCAAGCTAGTGTTAAAAAAATAAATGAATTACTTGTAACTATATGCTAACTAACTATTTAGGTATTAACTAACTTTATACTATTATTACAATACTAAATATATATTTATATTATATAAGGTATTTTATATCTTATTATAATTAAAAAGAAGAGAAAGAAGGTTATTAAAAAAAAGAGAAAATAGAATTAGAATTTTGACCATTACTGATAAGTTAGAGTTTTGTAAAGCAGAAATTTGCATTTGGCAGATATATATAATGTTATTATCTGTAGAAAGTTTGGTCTAGTCCTTGCACAAATAATAACATATGCCAACTATATTCATTCTAAACACCTCGCTGGCATATCAGTATAATAAATCTAACAATAAATCAAGCATATACGTGCAATATACACAAAACAGATGGCTTTACCGTGCTCTTATCGGCTTCGACGCCCGCATGCATTGGCCATGGCTCCAACCATCGTTAGACACACTCGCGGATATAGGCACGCATATCGAAGTTAAAACAATAGAGACGGTTGATAACTTCTATGCAAAGACATTGAACGGGGTTGGGGGTAAAGATCCGGTGTGTTAATCAAGAACATAGTAATTGGCATAAAAAGGTATATAAGACTCTTTTTTAAATTTATTTTATTGCAATAGTTCGGCAGACAGGCAGACGGCCCAACTGATAGCGGTTACCATCGCCTATAAACATTTGCAACATCAAGGATGCTACAAATGCGCTCGGAATAAGCTAATTTTTATGTAGTCGAACAACTTCAAAGCGGTCCCGGGAAAATTCCTGCGAGATTCCCGGGATAAAAAGTATCCCACGGTTTAGTACATAAAATTTACTATCGATCAGTGAAAATCGCATCGAAATCGGCCCAGTAGTTTCTGCGTGAATCCCGAACAAACAGACAAACCGATAAACAGACAAGAAATCTAAAATTGCATCGTGTTCCCCATTGTTTATATACCTAGTGTTTTTCAGTTGTTTTTTTTAAATAACTTAATGTACAGACACCGCATGTTTAGAATTTTTTAATATTACTAGGTGTCCCGGCAGACGTTGTCCTGCCTTGAAGAAATAAAATTTAGAAGCCGGCTGCAACGCCATCTGCCGGGCTTATTTGTGAATCTAAACCATCATCGAATCCAGCCGTTTAGGAGGAGTTCACTATCAACACACGTACAGAAAAATTATATATATAAAGATAAATATATGTGTTTCAAAATACGGGTCTGATCAATGAATGAACGTTAGCGAGGAAAACAAAGCGTGATTCTGCCAAACCTTCTACACAGCATATAAGGAATCATTACGACCTTTTCATCTAAAGAATATTAATGATCATAATATGATTGAAAAAGGACTGGTTAAGGTTACCTATTGGAAGGTAAAGTTAACAAAATACACAATCAGGTAATTATTAAAATTAACTTCATAAATCAATTACAAAATATATTTATTTACCTTCATTTATCATTAATTTGTTTGTCTAATGTCAATGTATGTATGCTTAGTATATTCTTTAAAAAAATATATTTAGCCGTTTTAGATGCGTTAGAGATCATTCAAATAGCAGTTGGAGGCGTTGGAATCAATTGAGAAAAGAGCCAGGTAGCTGGTAGTGATCGTTATATTTTTGGTCGATTTTAGTGTCTAGAGCAGTGGTTTTTAATCTTTTTGAATACCCGACCTGAAAAATTTGGCGGCCCCTTTGGGTCATAGACAAACAAAACGTTAGTAATTTACAGACAGAAGAAAGCGTTTATGTTTTTTCCTCTATTTTGTTACTTATATTCACTCTCACTCACATTCAGCTTAGAAAGGAGCTGAGTACGAGTTAGAAGTTTTCTTTTCTCCTTTTCCGGCGACCTCTCGAGCAACGCTCTGCGCCCTCCTAGGGGTCGCAAACCACAGGTTGTTAAACACTGATCTAGAGTATAGACGGAAGGTCACTATTGTCTTCCATCGGATACATTTCGGGGAGTCTACAGTCTGTCGATTATTAAAAAAACTGCTGAGGTGATGTTATTGTGTAACTATACATAAGTAAAAAAAAAGACATTTGTAGGTGCCTTTCATAATGAACTATTCATGATACCACATTTCTTACATACATATTGCATTAGTATGCGTTTGTGTGCAAATAGAAAGATAATTTATTTAATATTAGTGAACATATTTCGAACAGATGTTTGTGGAATAAATCGATAACAATTTGAAATATCGTTTATGTAGTGATACATATTTTGTTAATCTAATTTATTTAGGGGCTTTTAATGATAATTTCACAACAATAATATAATTAATAATTGTATTATTCATTATATTATTGTTGTGAAATTATATAAAATTATATAACTATAAAATTCAATAATAGATACAGCTAAGTAATGCCCGTGATTTCGTCCACGCTTGACTTGAAATTCCAGCGAGATATCCGGGAGAAGTACCCCAGCATTTAAAAAGCAATGTAAGCCATCGTTTTAGTGGAACCTGTGTCAAAATAAGCTATTTTTTATGTACTCGAACAACTACAAAACTCTCCCGGGAAAATTTCCATAAAAATATCACATATTTTATTACATAAAATTTGCTATCGATTAGTGAAAAAAGTCACATTGGAATTAGATTTTGTGATGTAGCCATTTTAAATCGTTCCCAGTAAAAAATCCCACGGAATCCCAGGATAAAAGGTAGCGCAGATTTTAGGTCCAAACGAAAATCGCATTGAAATCGGCCCAGTAGTTTTTAAATTTTACGTGAATCCTGAACAAACCGACAAGAAATCAAAAAAACAGCATCGTGTTCTCCGGAGTCTATTTAGTCTATTCCTGTTGTTTTTTTTAATAGCTTTAATGTATTTAAATTAAATCAACTCATCAAATTTATGTAAATATAGACTTATTTATATATATTCTAATTAAACATTATTTAATTTTTTTCCTTTAATAAAGCCACTTTGTTAGTAACAAAATACACTTAACTAGATTGCCACTTATCTTAGTGTTGGAATATAGATAGACGGACGGCACATCTCATGGAAAGTGTTTACCATCATATATGGAGGTGTGTAACATCAGAGAACCTATCAATGTGCTGTTGGCACTGAACGGGGGTAGAACCTATACGCTACTGCCGGAATATACAGTGTAAGCTCGATGTAACGTCATTCGATTTAACGACAAACTCCCTTAAGCGTCGAAATCACTTGGCTTTGCTTGGTTTAGCTCGTCTGCCATACTCTATATAGCATTGTATCCACTCTCAATAACGACAACAATAAAGTAATAAAAAGTACCTTTTAAGTTGCCAAAATAGTAAAAACTGCGCAGCTGTGTACGTTCTTTTATCGATTTATTATCCTAGCTCGACTAGTCGGCAGCATGTATACCGAAATTTATTAGAAATACCGAAATGCCGAAATTTCTAGGTACTTCCTTTATCATCAAAATACCTCAATATCGCAAGACATGAATAAAACAATTACAAAATTCAACAAAATTACTGGTGCAGTAATTCCTCCATTTAACGACAACTCTCTATAACGCCATAAAATGTACATTTCCTCCATATAAAGTTTACAGTGCATTACTAGTGCAACAAAAAAGCGTCAGACAAAAACAACAGACTTCTTTCCATTTAACGACAACTCTATATAACGCCGTACAATGTATAGTTCCTCCATTGTCGTTATATCGAGTTTACACTGTATGTCAAGGTTATTGTAGCGGAATACTCTAGATTAAATATGGTAGCCATCCAAACGGGCAAATACCATACTATTTGGCAACAATTAATTACCACATATTCTAATTGCCACCAATTAATTATCACAAGCTCTTTTAATAGTTAATTGTTTTATTGCTGGATAAATTATTATTCATGTGATGATTTTTTACGTGTATTAACTTTTTGAAAAACTTAGGAATCATATCTATATATAAATGGCGGAAGAGGTGCCTGTGTAATTTTGGCGGAAGAGGTGCCTGTGTAATTTTGACATATATTCGTCCGTCCACTAATGTAAATGGACGGACGGATGTCAACATGTCTATATTATGCCATTATACGTCAAAATTACATTATGACCGTGTCAGTAATCTCGTTGTGTAGGGTTCATCTGATGACTTTCTTTCACCGTCTGGTAATTGTTATAATGGGCTTCATCTGCGATAATGTTACAGATATAGGCCGTTTCACGCAGATATGGCGGTGGGCTTAATGCGTTATTTGAGAAGTAACATTGTGAATGACGTTTGACATTGATAAATGACATAGTGTATACATCTGTATGTACGTGAAGTAAAAACTTTGAACCCCTCTTCACGAAAATTACCCGGACGGTGGAGTATGAAATTTCGCACATTTATATATAAAATAGAGAAGAAGCGACAAATTCTGATATATATTTTTAATTATGCATTAAATCAATTAAAAACCAGCAGTTTTTTTCCCTTCAAGTGTATCGTAATAATACTTCTTATTTCAATCCATTGGTTCGAATGTGTCGCCTTTATAATGAACTCACCAAACTAAATGCGTTAATTGATATTTTTAATTCTAGTCAGTTTAAGTTTATGAATAATTGTAAAAAAATCCTCTCACACAATCCGTATTAATATCTATTGTCGATTTTTCACTCATTTTTCTTTTTTAAATTTTTTATATTATTTATAAAATGAATATGAACAACTTTTTTTAGTATGTCTACTTTGTCGTTCGTTTAATTAGCGCATAGTTTGGATTATAATCTGGCCCTGTATATTACATTGTTATTATTTATTTTTAATGATTGTAATCTGTTTTGTGCTTAAAGAAATAAATAAATAAAAAAAACACACACTACCATGTATTTGACACATAAACGCATATATGTTAATTTGTTTATTGTTGCCTTGACGAAATCTGTGATTATAGAAGTACAGTATACCGCCATAACAAGCTCGAGTAGTGTTCTGGTATTAGTGACCAGGTTCCAGTCCTCCTTAAGGGAGCAGCAGTGCATTTGTAGCACCTTCAAAGTTGCAAATGTCCAGAGATGATAACCATTTTCCATCAAGTGTGCCATCTGCCTGTCTGCTGAACTCATGCATAAAAAAAAAACAACATACATTCTGAAAACTATAAAGAACTTGCTAATGTCTTTACAGTTATCTATGTAAACTAGGTAACTCTAGCATGACTATAAATATTTTATCATTTCTATGACTAACATGCAAATTGAACTATTCCACATGATCATGATAAGTCATTCATAACAATATGTCTGTTATTCACAATGTCCAAGATGTGTAAATAAAATAAAGAATAATTGTTTGAGTAAACGATAATAAACAAACATACACGGTGTCCATATGTACCGACATTGAATTCAATTCATTCACCTCTATAAAACTAATACTTATTTAAAACCATGTATTTTTACTTCTGACGTTTGCACACCTATCAAGTTGCATATTTTTGAAGTGATAACTTCTTATGGGAGGGTAAACCGTTTCGTCACGTAGCGCGTTACGGCGCCAGTCTGTCTGGCTTCCCTTTCTATCACGAATACGGTAGCGGTGGGCAGGCTACTTACTCCTCTCTCACTCTAACCCACAGCGCTAGCCGTATTTCGGTAATTAGATTAAATAATGATACTAATAATGACATTCACAGAATTCTACAGTACATATTCAAGAATTGTAAGTAAGAATAAAATATATTTTATAATCAATAAAAGATTTCCTTACATCTAATATATAAAATTCTCGTGTCACAGTTTCCGTTGCCATACTCCTCCGAAACGGCTTGACCGATTCTCACGAAACTTTGTGTGCATTGGGTAGGTCTGAGAATAGGACAACATCTATTTTTCATCCCCCTAAATTTTTTTTTACCGGGCAGGACGTCGTCTGCCGGGACAGCTAGTTATCATATAAATATACATAAAATTCAAGTAATAACCTAAGTTTTCTGAAGTTAAGCAATTTCAATATTAAAAAGTTTAAATCAAATCAAATCAAATAATTTATTGCATAAAAACATGGTTATACATATATATAGTTATATACTATATGGTTATATAGTTCAAATTAGGTCAAGTTATCAATTATATCGGGTATCCCAAGTCACACACGTTTTTCTTAAACAAATTAGATTTTTTTATGTTTGCCTGTAGCTACTGGCAAACCTGGTGATAGATGGCTACCTTCGCCCATGGACATCTGCAGTACTAAGGGAGCCGATGCGTTGCCTTCCTCGTTGATACTTTAGATATCTTTTCAAGCTCTTTTTGCTGAGGCCCATATTGTAACGCTCTGGGAAAACTGCATTCCATAACCTGGCCACATGGCATGAAGGAGCGTCCGCCAAGTACCGTGGAGGATTTCCAAGTGTCTAAGAAGCGTGGAAGAACTCCCAATTGCTGGCGAGTGGTGCGATGATAGTGTGATAATCATCGCACCACTCGCCAGTGATTGGGAGTGGTGCGATAATAGTGTGTAATTTGACACTAGTGTGTATAGTGCTAAGATTATTACAGGCTCTTGTTAAAGAAAAACATCGTGAGTAAACTTTCAAATTCAGGATACCGATGTGTGAAAACCGCTAATATGCCTTGGACAATCATGACGGGTATTTTTTTATTGCATGAATTCAGACAGGCTGAAGCCCACCCGATGGAAAGCGGTTGCCATTGCCTTTAGACATTTGTAATACCAAAGCAATAGCTGCCACTCTTCCGCAAAAAAAATACTGAAGTGATTTTAATGATGGTATGTGTGAAGTTTTGTAAATAAGTTTAAGGAGTTACAGTTCTCAAATCATTTGCTTAACGAATTATACTTAAAGAAAAACCAGCTTGATTGTTTAAAGATAACTCTTCATTCAAGTATTTAAAAATTAAAACAGGTTTAATTCTATCTCAGCTATCTTATTATTATTTGGGTACAACTATTTGTATACTAATTTATGTACACAAGTTCAAGGTTAAATAAAATGTAACTTTTAGAATAAACCAATCTTTCTGTGGTATGCCCTTTGCATATGCAAATCGTATTCGTTGCCCTATAAAATTAGTTCACACTTACCGTCAGTTTTAAACTCAGAAAAATCCAGAATTTTCCTTCAAAAACACTAATCACAACTTTTTATTTCAATTACTAAATTGATACAATTAATTATTAACTTTCACTTCAAATTTAAAACGGGCAAAACAATTATTTTTGAAACCGGTGCGCACGCGACTCCAATCTATAGCGATATGCACACTTGTTACGACCACCGTAGTTTACGTGCCATGAGGCCAATCTAGATAGATCCTTCCACCACCCACCTCGATCATTAAATGCTTAACGTTAAAGAGGTCTTGTAAACTGGTTCTTTTAAGAAAAGTGGTTATGACGCGCGCCGCATCTACCGACCTTGGTGTTTTTATGAATTTTGAAGATTATTGTTGTTTTTTTTTCAGTTTACACATTGTTCTTTTTCTCTGTTCATCTGCTGATGGATATTTATACAAAAGGTTTTTATTCCTTCCTTTAGAATGCTTTTTATGTAACTATTTATTTATTTTTGTTTATAAATTAAGTGTTATTATGCAACTTGTAAGATGATATGATATGGAAGCGAACTTTGTTAAAAAGTAGGCACACTACAAATTAATCAAAGACGTTCTTGTGATGCTTCTGCTGCATCTGGTACAATGTTATAGTTATTAGCGTTTCACGCAGATGTGGCGGTGGGCTTAATACGTTTTTTGTGATGTGAAATTGTTATTGGTATTTAATGACGTTTAAAATTAACAGATCATACATGTATAATTACACTAATGTAGCTTAACGTGTAAATGTTTAATGCTATAAATAAGACGCGTTTGGCCGCAGTTAATAACTATAATATTATCGCAGATGATGGTCGAGCATAAGTAAAATAAGGATACCGAAATAGTTCGCAAGAATTGCAAACTGAAATGGCAGTGGGCCGGTCATGGTCGATGGAGCAGGTGAGTCCTGGAATGGAGATCGTTTCTTGGTAAGTGTACCTAGTATAGGCGGAACTCGGGACCGCTGGATCTATGACCTGGGGAAGACTGCTGGTAAAGGGCGGATGATAAAAATGAAAATCTGAAGAAACTTTGGTAAGCCTACCTCCAGCAGTGGACTGCAATTGACTGACTGATTAATGGCCGGTTCCTATATCTTACTATTCATACACTTGAGAGAGGAAGAGAGAGATATATAACACTTTATTGTACACTGTTACAGAAAGCACAGATAAATTCACGCCTAAAAATATTCTAAATGTGCACAAAAAACTTATCCTTAAGAAGCGATCCCTCCAGACGACCCGTGGCAGGAATAAAACAGATTCACATTGTCAAAGGTGGTATACATAAATATTATATGATATGCAGTTACTTATATTATATTTTATTCAATAATAAACATATCAACTTTTGACGTTACGTGTGCATTATTTTTCATCTGTAGGTACATCTCAATTTCATCACCACACCTACATTGCAAGATTACTTAAGAATGTTCATATTAGGATGCAAGGATGAGATTGCTATTGTTTGACTTAAAATTATTGTAATTATTCTATGTTTTATGTATATGTAGCCGCAGACGTCCGATCACCACGGCGGCCGCTCACAAATTGTTGCCGACAGAATCACTCCGCTGACCTCACCCCCGTAAAGCCCGTGCGACCACGCCCCGCCTACTGCGGGGACATAGCTCGCTCCGTTAGCTGCTAAGCGTCTGCATTTTTGTAGTACTTTAGTAAGCGCGGAGCGAGCCTACATCATGCATTCCTGAACTGCAATTTAAACACACAACATTGTTTCACATCTACCTGAAGACCTCTAAATATATAATAAAAAAGTGTATATCTATCTGTCATTATTTAACGATGCGTTGCATCGTATTTTGCCTTGCAAGATATATCTTTGGATAATATTTTATTTAATTGTGTCTTTAGATGATTTATATAAAACATTTTCTACTGTAATATTTAACTTTAGACCCGGCTTAGTTGTCTATGACATTTGAACATGGTTTAATATTGTAATTGATTACAAAAATCTTCTAAGAAAAAACAGTGTATACGTGTCAGCCTTCAGGGTACTTAGTTATTTGAAGTTCTGGGTACGAAATATACGAATTAATATATTTTTCATAAAGATTTAACGATTATCTCATAATTTGCCAACAGAAAATGAAAACATTATGAAATAAACTAAAATTAAACTATATATACCGCTTATGGATATTTGCAACACCAGAGACGTCACGAAAGCGCTTCTGGCGTCAGAGAAATTTTATTGCATCCTTTTTAAAAAAAACTTCATATCGTAGTGCTGTGAGAAAAGTTAAGCCGGAAGTTGATTTCAAATCCCAATGGCACACAAGAGAAACGATACGTACATGAGCGAAGTGGGTCGAGGAAATACGTATGAACGCCCAGCCGATGGCGACTGGCGAGCGGTGCGGTGGTAGAACGAAGACGAACCATTCTGAATAGTTTCTCGCACAGCGGAACCTTTAACGAGTCTGGGAGGATGTTTTGCCCGTCAGATTTGTCTGGCTCATTGGAAAATATTTTAAAATATTATACTTGATAATATATATAAAATGCAGCCTTCCTAAAATGCCGAAGATCCCACATTTTTTAACAGTGTCTGTCACAAGTTTTGGCCCACAGGAAGTGTCTGGCAAATGTACAACTTTGTTTATAAGAATATCATGTATGACATACGTAAAAACTAGCCTTGCTACTTTGATGTAAGTTAGCATGGCTTTGGGCCACCCTTGATACTGTGGCGACCGAGGGTAGAACTGCCCAGCAGCGTAAATCAGTTTTAGAACTTTTAGAAAGAACTAGAAATTTCTGGAAGGAAAAGACAAGGACGGACACATTTAGAAAAGGATAAACGATAAACGAAAGAAAGAGGTAGATAGATGTTAGAAAGAGACAGACGACGAAAGAAAGAAAGAGATAGATAGATGTTAGAAAGGGATAGATGTATAAACGAAAGTTCCCAAACAGAAGGTTCGGGAAAGAAAAGACAGAGATAGATAGATGGGTTCTGAAAAATTCTTCCGGGTATATAAAAAGCGTAAGGCGCGCCTACCGAGCAGTTTAAGTTGAGTTCAGTACAAGCCGGTGAAACGACAAGTTCGATACTAAAGAAGGTTGATAGAGGACAGAGACGAACTAAGTGGTGAATTTAGTGACTAGTTTGGTGGACAGATACGTGAAGGAGGTGTGTAGCGTAGTTCGAGAGAGGAACCAGAAGCGAGCTACACGCGATAATATTGGAGGTGGTCCGCGCAATATCGGCGTCGGTATTGAGGGTGTGAAAATCTGATTATCGTCGGAACTGTGCATCATTGGTCGTGCGTATAGGTGCAACCCTGCAGTGAGGTACTACGTGCGGCTATGTAAGTCAATAAAAGCTTTAAAATTAAAAACTGGTGTTTTCTTCTAATCCATAAGTGCGTACCCCCGCTCGTACGTAACAATACTTACTACCTGTAAAACGGCACCACTTTCAGCTTAGCGGATATCCATTTCTTTCAAGCATATGTTAAATTACAGATCCTAAAAATTTCATCTTTCTTTAAATCACTTAAGTCTGAGGTACTTGGATCTTGGTCACAGCCACAGCAGCCCATAACTGTCCCGCTCTTGGGCTCGGGCCTCCGACTGTAGGGGAATGGACAGTATACCCGCCACGCTTCTCCAAGGCTGCTTGGCAAGTTTGACACATTGGTTATCTCGATGTGCTGGTTGCATCACGATGTTTTCCTTCACCGTTGTTAGTACGTGGTAATTGAAACGATATGAACATTAGGTCAGAAAACAGCCTATGTGGTGCATGCGTTCCGGCCAGGATCGAACCCGTGACCTTTGAGACTAGGACGCGTGCACTAGCCATTACTCTACCACGACTATTGAATCTTGGACTATAACAATATTTAAAGTTTCGATGAAGTATTTACTCACTTATGTTAAATCCTAAATAATATTATAAATGTGAGTTCGTTTGTGTCGTTTTTACGCCTTAACTACGCAACAGATCGTCAAGAAGTTATGAAGAATTTGAAGAAGAACATAATTATTTCATGCACATATGTATGTACTTCTTTTTTAATATCGGGGAATACATTTGCGCGTTATCTCTGGGCCCGGAGGCAAGTTACCGAAGAACATGTGGGACTCCAAACGGCCGGTTCTCCAGTCTGTCTATAAAATTTTACAATAACACGAGCGAAGCCGCGGGGAAAGGGTGGTATGTGTATAAATATTAAAAACAACAGGGACAAACACAAGAGAGTTTTTTTCCGTAAAAGGGATCATCAGCCGATGCATCCTACCCATTATGATATACGGTGTTAAGAGTGGACGCTGACGGTGCGGCTGGTCCACAAATTTAAACTCACTCAGTGGGCTGTGGAGCGAGCTATGTTGGGTGTTTCTCTTATGGATAGAATCAGAAATGAGTATATAGCGTAAGAAAACCAAACGACATAGCTCGGAGAATTGGCAACTTGAAGTGATAAGGGCTTCGTCGACGTCTGTTACAGGACAGATGGGCGATGGAACAAACGTCTGCTGCAGTAGAGACCGCGTTTCGGTGAAAGTAGTGTAAGACGCTCTTGATCCCGGTGGACCGATAAACTGTATATGGTTTACGATAAGGATGAGCAAAGCAAGAGTTAGGTTAGGAGTTAGGACTGCAATTAGCAAAAGAAGAAAAGAGATTGTATCATTAGGATATGGGTCCAAAGTTATGTACGCGAAACAGTATGGAAATTAGCACATTATAGACAACATACAACAGTCCCTTGAATAGCATCACAATATATCGATGTTACACGGCTGACTTATCTTGAAGGTCAGAAGAGCAATTTCCAGCCTATTAGGAGGGCTGATAAGAGGTGAAATTACATACTGATGTTCGAGAAGGCCCACGCTATCTGCTATGGAAGGATGTAATGGTATACCGCTGTGATAATGTGACTTCTTGTTACATAAAACATGCATAAATGCATTATAATAGTGCAGTTGACATTCAATTTGAGACACTTTTTATTATCTTACAAAAGGCCTGAAGCTCTTTAGAATGTGTATGAGAACAGCAAGATATGACGTCACAACTTAAACGCGTTAAATATCGTAATAATTATTGTTTAAATTATTTTTATGGGATTAAAGAACTTTATTCTCAAAAAAACATTACAGTTCACTTATATGAGATACAATAATTTATATTCTAACATAAGTCCTATAAATCTAAGAGCGAGTAGACATAGATAAAAAATAATAATAAATAGGCGAACAGATAAACATAATAATCAGATTTTATGAGTAGTCAGTCTCCTGTAAATAATTGTTTTAATTTTTTAATATTAAATTCTTGAAATATAAATTTTTAATTTCTTTTTATAATAATTTATATTTTTACACTCTTTTACTAAATTTGGTAATTTATTGTAAAAACTGTTTCCTGCGCATAAAATATTTCTTTTGCCATAATTTTCTGTTCTAGGAGCTCGAATAATTTATCATATTATCATAAATAAAATCATGATTATCATTTCATCATTGCCTTTTGTTTAAACAGCAGGCGTTAATACAGGTTACGTTGTATTAATTTTTATGTTAGTTCACCACTTTTTTGTCAACGTTGGGGGAATGCGTTTGCGCATATCTTCAGGCTCCGGGAGATGTCACTAAGGGGTATGTGGGACTCCCGGCTGTGGGTGCATGCACCGACCGCCAGGCTATCCACTAAACCTTCCAGCGTCCCTCCGCATCATAATGAGGTGCCACGGGACCGTCACCGTGGATATGACTGCCGTGACACCTCGATGCAAGGCGACAAGGAAGGGTGTGTTTGAGACTAGGACACCCCACGGCACTGGGTGTGGCTCGTCGGGAGGGTCCCCTGACCCCCGTCCCACTATGTTATAGGGAGGAGGTGAGCAAAGCGCCGCCTGTCAACCCCTGTTCGCCGTCTGCAACAGGGGTATGGAAGATCCACTTCATTATGTATCGCAAACTGTCCCCTCTCCCGAGATGAAAATTATTTATGTGAATTTTCGGTATTAAAACTACATTTAAACAAAATTTCAGCAAAACCGATCCAGTATTCCTAGTAGTTTTCCGTGAAAGCTTAACAGACAGACAAATCGAATTACTATAGCATTATTTACAGATGATAATTTTTTATGTCTTACATAGCAGACAAATTGCAAGAGTGTCGCTTACGTTGGTACGGCCACGTTTTACGGAGACCGGCTAATTATGTGGGGAACAAATGTCTAGCCATACCACCTCCGCCAGGTCCCGGTCGAAGGGGAAGGCCCAAGAAATGTTGGCTTGACGTCGTGAAGGATGACATGCGTGCCAATGGTCTCAAAACGGGGGATGCCGAAGACCGCGCGAAGTGGAGTAGAAAAAGCAGGAAAGCGGACCCTGGGCGTCGGAGTGAACGCTCCGAACGCAACCGGGATTTAACGCTTGGATGATGATGATGATGATGATAATTTTTTATGTCTATAAACATGAGAAATGATTGGTCTCCCATACAAACTTTCATTCTCTATTTCAACCCGTTCTAGTTTTATTTATCTATCCCCGTCTATCTGTAAATTACATAAATGATAAAAATGTGCAAAATAAACAAAATTACCAAAATTGCAAATCGCAAAAAACCTATTTTACTTTCTGGGATAATCTTTACATAAATCTATCCCAAAATGTATGCCGTTTTCGGGATAAAAAGTTCTATGTTCATCCTCGGCATCGAAAAAAATATATATACTGATTTTTAACCAAATCAGTCCAGTACTTTTTCTGTGAAAAATCAACAGACAGACAGACACACAGAGTTACTTTCGCATTTATAATATTAATAGGGATGTGTATTCAATTGGGTGATTGAAAACTTGTGCAATAAGTTCTGAAATAATGTTGTGTATATTGTTTCAGAAGAGCGGCAGTATAAAAGTACCTTTCAAACATCTTAACCCGATATTAAGACGGTCTGGTCTAAAGTTCGTCGCCATAACAACCTTGAGTTGTATTCCGGCATTAGTGACCAGGTTCTAGTCGGTTGAGAGGAGCAGCGCATTTGTAGCACCTTTAGTGTTGTTAATGTCCATAGGTGATGGTAACCGCTTTCCATCAAGTCGGCCGTCTGCCTGTCTGCTGAACTCATGCAATAAATAAAAAAATAGACTAATATTATTAATGTAATAGATGTATTAGTTTTGAAAAGCTAGTTTGTTTTCATGTTGCTATGACGTGATATGCAATCTCAAAAGGGCAGTTGAAAAAAGCAAATATCCAATAAAGCTTAATATAAGCATGCATGTAAACACGCGCACTCTTGGCTAGCAGCCGATACAGTAAGAATTTTTTGCATAATCCAATAGCTTCTGCGTTGCTCGCTTCTGGTCGTTTAATAAAAATTGGTTATAGGCGAGTGTTTTAAAGTCCTCTGGATTCCGTACGCGTCTTTTCTATTTTTTCGGTATGGTGAGTTAGGTTTCAGAATTTAAACAGCCCATTAACGTCCTGCTTGGTTTGGGGACTCGCATTGATATCGTCCGTACATACGTGTACGTGTACTGTACATAAGTATATAGATAGATAGATAGATAACACTTTATTGCTCACCAAATACACAATTTCAAAATATACAATTACAATATTGTCATGGTAGAAACAAAAGGTGGCCTTATCTCTGAAAGCAATCTCTTCCAGGCAACCTAACTTAAGGAATAATTTAATCTAATCTGGCGATGTAGGTGGTGCAGATCATTAAATATCAAATATCATAAATAAACATACTTAAGAAGTCTCGCGTGACCAAAGGACTGGCCTTTATTTAGGGCAATGAATAAGCGTTGCCATACAGCGAGGGAATGCGGCAAGCGTTTTGGGAACGCTCCCCACCGACAGCGATTTGGACTACATCTTTTACTTGTAAATCTGTTTATAGTAGTATTTAATTTTATGGTTTTCAATTATTTTTTTGTGTTAACAGGATAACGCTTTAATTATTATTCAGCATACGGTGTTTACATTTGGAAGGTCGTACAATTTAGAAATCATTATTATGTAAGGGGCAGGTTTTAATATTTTCTTTGATTCCGTTTCTATATTTTTTTATGTTAGCAATCGAAGTTGCTCGTATTTTTTCAACGGATTTTGTGATGTTATCAAAAATATTACTTTGTGCCGTGTGGATAATATTGTAGGTTCATGAACATACTTAATAAATTTATAAAAAAATACACATACTTAAACTACTTTATAAATTAAACACATACATAAGTATATATTAAATAGTCTATAATATAAGAATTAGGCATAATTATTTAAGGAAAAGTAGTGTTTTCTGAGTGCGTTCTTAAATGTAGGCGATGTTTTGGCCTCTCTGACAGTAAGAGGCAGCGCATTCCAAAGTTTGACAGTATAGTACTTTATTTATATTGTATTTTATTTTTTATAATACACCACCAAAAATCTTATATTGAAATTTCGTTTAAAATGTCCTTAGACACTGGGTTGCTTGGAAGAGATCATCATTAAGCGATAAGGCCGCTGTTCTAATGCAAATGTATCCATATCAACTGTCTAGATTTAAGTTTATGGTGTACAATAAAGAGTTTTCATTAATTCATTCATTCATACCTGTTATCTGTCACGCTCGTGCAAGACGGGTTGGCGGGACTGATTCATCGGTTCCCTCGATGTGCATGCAGGTTTCACTACAATGTTTTCAAATACCGTCATAGTAGATGGCGTTTCTTGAGACAGTGTGATTTTTTAATAGTCCTTGAAATACCCCTAAATAAGAAAATTGAGCTCAGGTGAAGGGTAGCGGCCCCTTACCAACACTGGAGTTATTTAATGGGATTTTTTTATAAAAAAAATATTTGAGGCATTTTGAATTTTTATTATCTTTTTTAAATTAGATATTTAAGTAATTGAAAAATACAAAAGCCATATTAATAATCGACAATGTTCTTGGAGCATCTTGAGCTTTTAGAAGAGTAATATATCGTGTCCGTATTGGTCCGTTTGGTAATTAACCGTAATTGTAACTATGACGTCACGTCTTCACGCATGGAAGCGAGAGTTGAGTATGGAATAGAGAGCATGAAAGTAGAGTAAACGCGGTCGAGATGCGAGCACTGCGCATAATCTGCGGAGTGACGCTCGCAGACCGCGTTCGTAATACCGAAGTAAGAAAGAGAGTTGGTCTGAAAAAAGGAAAGGAATGCTCCGGTGGTTCGGGCATGTGGAAAGAATGTATGATGAAAGAATGACTAAACAGCAACACAATGCAAAAGTCGATGGATGCAGAAGTCGCGGAAGGCCACGACACAACTTTCATGATCAAATTGATCGTGTATTAGCAGAAGGTGATGTCAGGAGCCTCAAGAACAGACGAGCGTGCATGACAAGAGCTATGAATATCAAAGAAGCAAGTGAGGTGTGTAAGATTAAGCCTGTATGGCACTCTGTTGTTCGTGCCTACCCCGCAAGGGACCTAGCGTGAAGTTTTGTATGTATGTGTATGTAAATATGAGTCTTGCGCTCAAGGTTTGCCGATGATCGCCCCTCCTGCTTCCCACGACTGGGACTGGGGCTGGTGGGGCTTGTCTGAGTAGTACTAAGACTAGTAGAACTAGACGACCGCGGCCAATGGTTAAAAAAAATACATATAAAGAGATATATTAAAGAACAGTACTCCACAATATTCGTGTGAACCCTAAAATGGACGCTGCGTCGCAGCAGGCAACAGATGTTGCAAAACGGCATTAAATAAACTTTTGGCCGGGAACTGTTCGGGTGAAACAAATCCACAACATCCTGGTGTTTTTACGATTCAACTTTTACAGTGTAATTAAATAAAAGATAATGAATTATTGTAATCTATACGTACCCTTTTTAGGGAAATTAAGATGCTTAAATAACGTATCGCGCCTTGGATTACCAGAATGTACTCGTGCCTTATGCCGCCCACAACACGACAATAGCAGTCATTACCTTTGTCTCACAAAATCGCATATCCAAATGCGTATTAATTTCTTGATGACTTTTTTATGTTATAAAAAAGTTCTAATAAGTATAAATTGATAAGCGTGCTAAGAAACTTACAGTTTCTTTTCGCTACCTGTCTTTCGGTATGAAGAATGCTATTGTACTTAGTTCATAAATAAACAAGAATTACAATGGCATTCCTTATTTGATGATGAATTGACATTTAATCCTGTTATTAGATCATCGGACCATGAGTATCAAGCAGGTATTATAGGCCAGTAGCGTAGCTTGCCTTAGACAGTCCCTGAATCCAAATGGGGGGCCCAAATTCTCTAATGGAATTAAAATGAGTATGTATTGATTATAAGTTATGACGTATACTTAATGCTCCTAGGAGCTTAATTAGAGAAACAATTCCAGTCAAAGATACACTTTTCTCGCTTTTTTCGGCAAGCTTATTTATCAAATCATCTATAGCCTGAAGATGATTTCAGTTTTATAGATTTTCTGCATCTATAATAACAAGCCTGATAGCCGTTTCGGTTGGCCTAGCAGTTATTCTCAAAAATGTTATTAATCTATCAAGGGTTTTTGGTAACATTTTAGGAATTGTTGCTTACACATCTTGGGGGCCATGTAGTCTGGGGATTCCGTATCATTGACACTGCTGATACGGCGGTAGCTACCCTTGTTATAGGCCTACCTCATCCATTCCAAAGGCAAACATAAATATCGTTAGCAATAATGTGAATATTTAGTCAACAATGTTGGCTAGTTTGAATTTAATGTTGCATCTCCAATTAAACCTCCGATTAGTTCATCGGACTGTAAGTACCAAAATCGCAAGTATTAAAGACGTCCCTCATCCATTTCAAAGGCAAACGTAAATAACATTAGCAATAATGGGTTGTAAGCGGCCAACAATCACAGGAGTGCGGTGCTAACGAGCTATATCCTGGCGACAATTGGAGCGGCGGTGAGTTCGCAGGACCCTCGAGCCAGTGTGGTGCTGATCGCCGAGCTCATCATATTGCATCACGTGAGTATTTAGAATTTTGTACAAATTATTTGAATATAATATATTATATATAGTATATTATGTTTGCAAGCGGTGACAGCGCGCTGATCACACCTGTCGCAATACCGGTGGCTAATGGGGCAGACGAATCGCGGAGAGGACACTGCGTCTTGTTTTTTAATTACACTATATATTCTCGGCCAATTTTTAGTGAAGGTGTGGTCTAAAATTGGATACACTTACCTAGAAGGTACCTATGAATATGGGACTTGAAGATACAAAGGTTGTGTGTTTCGAGGAAAACACACTCCGGCACTGAGTCCCACTCCTTTGCAGTGCGCATAACAAAGGCGGAAGCAAAACGCTGCTAGGTAATATGTCAACCCTGTACTTCTCCCGCATGCAAGTGCGTTTTGATGTCTGATCATGGAAGGGAGAGAGCGGCATGAGATTGAAAAGCTAAAATACCCACTGTCCAAAATGAATCCAATAGAAAACCTAGATGAAAACATACGGATAAGTGAACCAATGTTTCGCCTGCGCAAGGTCTTCGGACGGGCTGGTAAGGAAAACGGAGAACCACACGTGCAGCAGGTGCATTGAATGCCGATTACTAACACGAATCAATAGACAAGGTTCTGTAGCCATTTTGGTAAAACGGAAGTCTCAAATCATCTTAATGACCAACCGTCTCTTTTCATATCTCATGCTTAGTCATATCTCTTGCTTAGTCATATGTCATGCTTAGTCATATTATTCTCAAGAACTAATGTGTCTTTTGGGTCCTATTTGGCGGAAGCGTGTATTTTGTACTACTTTATTAGACATAAATAACGCCTTATGAATAATAGCGTGTTGAAAAAGTTTTGAAAAATCATAAGTTGTCCTCTAACGACTTTTTGAACTTCTGAACTGAAGAGGAAAATTGTGAACAAAATTCTAGTGATTCCGTTAAAAAGAAGCAGCATACCTAACTTTTTTATTGCCGGAAGTAGGCATGGAGTGGACCACTTATAAGCCGATATATGGCATTGTGCAGTAGTTGAGGTCGCAAACGATTCTCGAAACGTACAAAGAATATATAAAATTTTCCAACAATAATAGATAGGTCTAGGTCTGCGAGGAACAACAACAGCCTCGTTGGAAGATCTTCCTTCTTCTCTTTGAGACGGAGGAGCATTCCAACTCGCTCCTGCAACCATTAGGATCAGCTCTAAAAGCAAATAGATCGGCGGCCCATTGATGTTAAGTGGTTACCGTCGGCTATGGTTGCTTGCAACAGGACGATACTAATGCTTTGTCAGCCTTTCGAATGAGATAGGTGGAATGGAAAGCAGGGGCGAGGAAAGGGTGGCGCTGGTCTAGTAGGCCACCGAAACTCTTAATCCCCACACGAAACAGCATTACCTGAAAGCTAACTATTTAACGCCGATAGCCTTTGTGAACGTGGTAACACACCGTCGAGGCGGAGCTCGAGTCTAATTTTATATTTATACGCACACGCACACGCACACGCACACGCACACGCACACGCACACACACACACACACTCACTCGTCTGTATGTGAATGAGTATGTGTGTGGATGCGTGTATAGGTATATTTCTATTATTTTTCTAAAATTAATTTATTCACTAAAAAAATAACACACTACTTTATCACCTGTACTCACATGGCAAATTGGTGGTATGAAGGGGGCCTACGGGGTGATACGTTAGGATACGACTGTACACCTGCGCAGACACATCCCCTCCACTACCGCTCAGCGTTCTTTTTACGTGGCGGGACCTATACTTAAAGCGCAGACTTCAAAGCTGTATCTTCGTCAAACCCTTTCGGGTAGATGTAGATATATAAAAAATATATGTTTTTGTTTAAATAAAAAAAAAACTATAAGATTGATTGTATACATGCTACCGAATATTCCTTGTATTTTTCCATGGTATGAGTTAGTCATTACAATCATCACACCCCACAATACATTAAAATTGTCCAAGTGTACATTTTTTTATTGCTGAAGCACAGCAGACAGTCACGGTGCAACTGTGATGGAATGTTGTTACCATCGCCTATGTACATTAGCAATACCATAGGTGCTGCTAATGTGCTGCCAGCTTTGAAGGAGGAACTGGAACCTGACCATAGTTTTTTTTGAGGCATAGGAAATGCATTTCGCACACAACCTGGTCTTTTACTATTAGACCATAGCGACGAGAGGTGAGACCATGGGCACCAGATTCAAATCGCCGGCTTGTGTGGAGACTTGACTACTCAATATTCCACTAAAACCACCCTCCTCCCATGTGCCCCGCGCTTATGGCAGGAAGAGCGTGAGACTTAGAACGTAGTAACGCCCACGCTGATCCTAGCGCATCAGTGCTTGAGAATGCCCCGGGAAAGGCAAACTCACTTCGTCAACAGGAGTGAAGACTCCTCTGCTCCCTAGATGTTAGAAATGGCCACTAATGCCGGAACACAACTCAAGGTTGTTATGTTCATTATCCCTTGAAAGGGAAACAGTAGATAGTCTCATTAAGTGAAAGAACCGACAAATAATACGAAACGCTGAGAAATTGTTTTCTTTGCATTTTATCCATTTCGTTGGAAGTAAGACAGACTCTTATTGAAGCTTGTTTAACAGGTGCCATCAAAATGCTCGGCTGTTACATTCTGTTGCTGAGCCTGTTTGTTGCGGCGAAATCGCTTCCTCCTGAAAAGGTAAGTTGTATTTCATGCTATTTAACATCTTGATAAACTGTAGAATTAATATCAAGAATATCATGTGACATGTCAACTATTTATAATAATACTACTTGTGCAACATTCAAAGACAGTTTGTGCCGTTTGCTATTGAAATACTTAGACCGTAAAGTTCTAAGACCATGAGCCTATACAAAGAGCTCTCAAAATGCCTAAACGAACCTTCTAGTGATCCAAGGGCTGATTCCTACCTCGTAATACGGATCAGTATGGCAATCCAGCAAGGTAATGTCGCCGGTCTTTTGGGAGGTACCGTGGGAGGCTCAGTATTCTTCTTATAGTCTTAAATGACTATAGGTAGAATACGCAATAAGTAAGTTTCTTTCATTGTACAAGTGTATATTTATTTTGATGTCAATATATAATTTTTGTGCTACAACACTATATACAGTAGCGGAATGAAAAAGTTTGCCAGTTATAAAATTGATTCGTTCAACGTTCCGCGAGCACATGTCATCGTTTCAAACTAAGTCACAGACTGTTCCATAGAAAATTATGTTGAACTGTTTGACAACAAAGCTACGAAGATTGTTTGGAGAAACCTCTTTATTGGTTTTAATATTTAAGATAAGCGTAATGATTATATTATTATATTCTACTAGCTGTCCCGGCAGACGTCGTCCTGCCCGGTAAAAAAATAGGGGTTGATCGTAGAGGGTTGAAAATCTAGGGTTGTGTGTATTTTTGTATGTTGTATCATAAAAAAAAAGAAATTAAAAATTTTGTCTAAAAAATAAAAAAATATATTTAGGGGTGGACTACCCCTAACATTTAGGGGGATGAAAAATAGATGTTGGCCGATTCTCATAGATACCGGATAAGCACAAAAAATTTCATCAAAATCGGTCAAGCCGTTTCGGAGGAGTATGGCAACGAAAACTGTGACACGAGAATTTTATATATTAAGATGTTTCTGATTGTTAGTCTCAGCGTCTGTCATTGCCAACATAGCAAATTTCTTTTTTCACGTTTCTATCTATACATACTAATAAATAAAATTGAGTGAACGTTTGTAACGTCAGAATAACAGCTGCTTACTAAATCCATATGAAGAGAGTGAGCGTATATGATGCCTATATAAAAAACAATTTTATACATTTTTGTCTGTCTGGATGCTCCGGCTAATCTCTGAAACGGCTGGACCGATTTCAACGGGACTCACTGGCTGATAGCTGATCAGAGGAAGTCGCGGGTACAGCTAGTATTTTACATACGTAATATTTATTAAATGTTGACAGTACTGTTTCTTGTACTTTTGCAAGCAACAGTGGACTATAAGGTGACGAACATTTTAATTCCGTAAGTGTACATTGTATACCTCTCCTATGTTTATATAATGGTCGATTTAATCGCTTTCGGTATATTTCTCTAGACATTTCAAAATGCTGTAAAAACTTAATGCATTAATGTTATTATTTATCGTAACTTGTGTCAGCTACAACAGTGTTTTTCAATCTGTGGGTCGCCTTGCTCGGGGGGTCGCCGGCAAAAGGGAAAAGGCAATTTAAGTTTCTACTTCGTACTTAGCTACTTTCTAAGCTCAGCAGCTTTTTGCAGAGTATAAGGACCTAATAATGAATATGAATTCCAAATAAGAGATAAAACATAAACATAGTCTATTAAGTGACTAACTTTTATTTGTTTTGTTTGTCTATGGCCCAAGGGGGTCGCCAAAATCTTTCAACACAGGTTGAAAGGGCTCGCGTATTCAAAAAGATTGAAAACCCCTGAGCTACAATAATACAATATTTGTATTACAATATCTCTAACTTTTCCGTGATGAAATGTTTAAAGCGTTGTGTGAAAGTGATTACAGATTCGTATTGCGTCAGTAGCATATATTAATGAAACATGACCTAATATTACATCACTGTGACCCAAGTCTGTGAAGTTTGCCAGTCAATTAGTTCGGTATTTAGGCACTCCAATTAACAGCACTCCATTACCATCTCTGTAATTGGCGAATTGCTCGACGGAATTTGAAATACACTACAAAACTAGTTATAACTTTGGTGTCATATCTTCATATCTAAAATATTTGATGGCCTCTGCGGTTGAGCGGGCTAAGCCTTTGCTGGCTTGCCTTACTGGAACGGAGAGGCTCCAGGTTCGATTCCCGATATGGTAAATTTCTAAAATGAATTTTCTCCGTTATTTACTATGGTATGGGTGTCTGTAATCGGCTTCAGAGAAAGCAATTGTATATTACCAATAACACAAGCGTAACTTGCTTAATTAGGGGGTATTATACAATATGTGCGTCTGCATGCCATTTATTCAATGTTTATTACTGGTTAATCTAACAGGCATTGTTTTGTGTGAATTTGAATAAAGTGTGATGGTTTTGAGAGTTTGTAAAAAGTTTTGAAAGGAAATGAGTTGATAAAGAGAAACAAGAAAAAACATTATTGTGTAGTCATGGTATTAACGTTTTTCAAAGGGGGAGATGTTTTCGGATGTATTCCTATGGGAAATTTTATATTACAACATAACAGAATAGAATGTATGTATACAATAACTATTGTATTATTCTTATATGGCGACTTCAAGATGTAGAAAATTTTATATTATTGAAGTGAAACTTCTCTATCGGCTTTGGAGAAAAAAATAACGTCACCTTTTTCGGTTACGCGTTACATTATTTTGCAAGATGGCTGAGTGTAGGAAGGTGGTTACGTAGCAACGAGTTGTTGATAGATGGATTGTGAGACGAGCATTGTAATATTTCTTTACTTTATTGTGTATTAATTAATATACGAGTTTGATGATTTATAAATCATTTATTTAGTAACCTACATATATTAACCAATTTAAAGAAGTTCCACTTCTTACGTGTGTACCCTAGTACAGACACACACAAGTTTTTTTTTATTTGTTACTTTTTAGTGTCTAGTTATGGATAGGCCTACGAGAGGTTCCGCGCGCCTTTAAAATATAAGTCCCAAGATACGGAACGGAAAATTTTCATAAAAAAATGTTCATAAAATGAAAACTACTGGGCCAAACTATGTTACATTTTTGGGGAACCAAATAGCAACTGTTCCGCATTTCACGCTATACGCGGACGACGTCGCGGGCACAGCTAGTTTTAATAATAAAAGGATAAAATGTTTTTTCAGTCTCATTACTTTGTCAAATTAAAATGTTTACTTTTAAATATTTCATGACCTCTTGCGTGTTTCTTATACCAAGACTCAAGAGTATTAAATTAGGTATTATTATTTATCGATCGATAACCGTTCACGTGACTAATTTTATTAGTGCTGGCTGGCTACTGTAGCTAATTTCACAACAATGTACATTAGAAATAGAATCTTGTTTCAATTACACAGGTTCTAAGATCAATTGCCGTTTCTGTACAATAAATCGTAGCAAGCTTTATGAACTATAAACAATATTTTCAAAGGTAGAAAAGTGAATCAGCAATATGGTTGCATGTCATAGGAACTATTTACTTCTTTTACTTATATTATAACTTCAATTACATCTTTTATCTATATTAATATTGTAAAGTAGAAAGATTAATATTTTGTAACGAATAAACTCAAAAACCATCCGGACAGATTCCAAAAATTCTTCTCCATTAGAATGCTACATTACCTCAGATTAATATAGGTCAATTTACTACTACAAAAAAATAGGGATATCTACTAAAACTACAATAATATAACCCAAGGTGTAAAAAAATAGTGTTTGAATGGGGTCCCGAGATGGTTTGGATTTAAATTCACAATTAGATCCGGTAGGTGGCGCTGGAATCGGGTTCGAGATTTTCATTTTTTCAGGGCAGGACAACGTCTGCCGGAACCGCTAGTCTTAGATACACAAACATCGTTTTACACTAACGGTCTTTTTCATATCGAGTTAGAAGTAAGCTCGAAGGCTTCTTAGAGAACCATAATAACTCCTTCAAATTCACTCTAAGTCATTATGAATGAGAGCGTTAAAAGTTAAGCTAATAATGTCCCACTGCTGATCTTAGGCCTTCCGATGCATGGGAATGTACGGTATACTCAACTTGGTGGTCCAAGATAGACTGAAAACAATATAATTATCTTTATGGACAAAACATTAATTCTATTAGTTAAGATTCGAACTTACTTCACTGAAATGAGAAGTGATTACTGAAGCCATTGAATCACGACAGATTAATAATTTAATGAATAATAAATATTTTATTATACTCAAGAAGAAAATTAATAACATTTTCTATATCAAGTAGGTACGGTAATCCTGTACTCATTTGTGCTGTAGAATTAGTAGAATTCATATAAAACGATGATGAAAGTGCTTTAATGAGAGAATTTAATATTCCTTAGGTGTCAGCCAACCATATAATCAAAATAAGAAGCATTGACCTGAATAATGCTCATGGCCTATCAATGGAGACTCGTTTGGAGAAGACCCTGGAACCAACTGGATATAGGCTGGAGTTAGAACCGTATTTGGAAGATGGGATATTTAAAGGTCGTGTGAAGATTAATGTTACTTGGCTTGAAGATACAGAGGATGTAAAAGTTCACTGCTCACATGAGATTGCTATCACTGATACCATTGTAAGGGCTCGTGATCCTAGTGATACGTAAGTCATCTTTTGTTTTGTTTATCAAGTTATTTAAATAATCAGATTCTTTCCCTTTAGAAGCGATCTGTTACATACATACTTTATAAGAATTTATTTATAACTTAATTTATTTTTAACATCTAATTTAGTTTATTAACTTTAAATTGTATAACCATCCAAGATTAAGTTCCGAAGAGTTTGCATCCATTAATTTTATTTCGTAGTTCTTGGCTGAATATGGACGACATAATAAATTTGTGCAATGTAAAATTATATACGTGCAGAAACGGAGAAAGAATATAATTTTCTGCAGCCGGATGAACTGACAAAAGAAGAGGCAACAAAACAACACACATCCAAGTAGTAGCGAACTTGCGCGTCTGGATGCCTAATATGACTCATCTAGAGTACGCCACTATAACAATCTTGAGTTGTTTATCTTAGTTTTTGTTCATGAAAATATAACCAAATAACCTGAAATCGTAACAGAGCCCTATTTCACTTATGTTTCTGTCTTATTTTTGCCTGAATGTCGATAAAATTTAAGTAATACAAATTTCAGAAAACTGCATAACTACAAAGTAAGGGAAGTAATTAAAGACCCTAAGAAACCTGTACTGATTGTGTATCTCGACGAGACAGTTTCTAAAGGCTCAGTTGGTTATCTCGAATTCCGTTTTGATGGAACATTGGAAACTACAACTACTGAAGCTTTCTTCAAAACTACTTACACTACAGAAAATGATGTGGAAAGGTAACTGACAGTTAAAGGTATTCATAATAAATATAACAATAAGACAAATACTATAAATATTAAGTCAGAAAATATAATATTCATGAGCAATAGTTGTTAGTTTAAAAAAATAGGCAGATTTGAAAAATCTTAAAATTATGTAAAGTTTTGATAATGATATATTAAGGAGGTAGATTATAAAACTTTGATTCTATTTTATCCAGGATTGTAGCTGCGACCCAATTACGGCCTAACAACGCAAGGCGAATGTTCCCGTGCTTCGATGAACCAGGATACAAAGTACCTTTCGACATCAGTGTCGTTAGGCCCAAGAATATGGTTGCATTGACCAACACTCCCGTATTAAAATCTGAGGAAATGTAAGTAGTTAATTTACTACCAACAGTTTTTTAGATTATGGAATCAACAAACAACTGAAAAGATAGACGTTCAGTCATTGTTGAAAGAATGAATTAAATTTTTTAAAGAATGTTTTTATAAATAATACATATGTTTTCATATAACTAGTAGTCATAATATCTTATAAATAAAGTCCAGAATTCAAAACACAATTTTTCAAGAACACTGAGAAAAGTAATACGTTACCGGAAAGTTCTGTCCGCTCGGGGCAGAAAAAGTTTCAATAACTTTCCGAAGTTTCCAAACTTTCAATAACTAATTTAGCCCTTTCTTTTTAACACTGTTTGTATACATAGTGATCTATTAAATAAACTAAAATAGAGATGAATAATTATGGCTAATTGATTTAAGCCAGTGTACTCGTAGTACGTAGCCAGTGTAAGAAATGCATTATATGCACTTCTCTGCTAGTACGAAATAAAATCGAACTCTTCTCCATCTGGCTGACAACTGGGGATAAAAAGTGGATTATGTATGAACACATTCTAAGGATAACAGCATGTTGTGAACTCCTAAGTATGTCCCTACACCTTTTATAACGATGTCAAGCATGAGTAAGAAAATGTTGTGCATATGGTGGGATCTTCGGGGACCAATACATTGTTAGTTGTTAAAACTAAACGAAAAGCTTAATTCAAACTTCTATAGAGAAGAGTTCTTTAATTTATAAACAGCATTAAAAAAAACCCAGCGATGTTTAAAAAGAAGGACATCATGCTAATGCTAAGCCGCATGTTGCTTTAGGGACTCATCACAAATTAGTAGAGCCAGGCTGGGCAATTCTGTTCCATCCACCACACTCCCCATATCTAACACCATCCGATTACCACTTATTTCTCTCCTTAAAAAAAATATTACAGGGCATAATGTTATAAAACGTAGAAGATATCAAACAAGTACTGGTTCAATTATTCACTTCAACTTCACAAACTGGCTTCATGCAGGCTAGATAGATAGATAACACTTTATTGTACACCATTACAGAAAACACAGATGAACTTATAGCACAATGGGCGGTCTTATCGCTATGAAGCGATCTCTTCCAGACAACCCTAATAGATGTCGTACATAATGATTGTAATTATATTATTCAAGAAAATGTATTCAAATAATATTTTTTATTATTATTGTGTATTATTCTAAAAATGAACAGAACTTTCCGGTAGTATTTAAGATCTATTAATGTTATCACCTAAGTACTATGTTACTCTAAGTGACGTATCTCTTACAGTGCTGGGGAACCAGATGCAGTCTGGGAACATTATGAAAGAACACCACCAATGTCTACTTTTACGTTTGGTATTGTAATTGCCGATTTAAAACAGTTGGGAAATTCTACATACTACAAAGATGATAACGGCAACAATATGGGTAAAGTCGAGTATATTATTAAATATTTATTGCAAAATATTTGGCTTATAATTATCTCTAAAGTTACAATTTTAAGGAACAAGATTAGTAATCTCAATAAGGTCGGTAAATATGATCAAGGCTCGTATGAATTATTAACTCGTTTTCTGCATTTCAGAAATTCGAGTTTGGGGTCGTGCCGAATACCTCCAAGCTTTAGAGGGCGTCAACGAAAAAGTTTCGTTGGTATTTGGTGAAATTGCTAACCTTTGGCGAGTACCACTGCCTTTAAAGAGACTGGATATTGTTGCTTTGCCGAATTACCAAGGGATTAAACCAGCTGATAATTGGGGGCTTATTGTTTTTAAGTTAGTATGATTTATTTATAGGTTTCCATCTGCGTGCACGGACAAGTGTGCGATTTGGCAGTTAAATTTCGTATGGAGAAGTAGAATACAAAACTAAAATTTATATAAAACTAGCTGATTCCCTCGACTTCGTCCGCGTAATTAAAGTTTTTTAACTGTCACACGTAATCTCTTTTATTTTAATTTTTGGGAGCACAAGTATTCTATATGTTGACCAGGGATATAAGCTACTCCCATACATTCATTTAAATCGGTCTAGTTGTTTCAGAGTTTAGCCCGTACAAACAGACAAACAAAAAAAATTGAAAAAATCTAAATAAGCTCTATTTCACTTCTTGCATCCACATGACTCGGTATTTAAAATTGTTTTCATTGTACAGAAATTCGACCTCTACAGTTGTATATGTGTAGTTGTTGTTCTTGTGTTGTTGTATGTATAGATGTGTTGCTAACACACGAATGTATTAGCAAAACAATGAATAAAATTAAGCATTCATTGTTTTTGATTTTCCTGACAATGTTAAACACGTAATAGTCCAATATTTTTAATTATGTAATTATTATATTTTAATTCATAGCTGCGTAATCAATTGTGACTAGGCAGAGTTGTTAGGGCTATGTATTTTCTAAGAAACTTTAATTCTTTTAAAAATCTGTGTTTTGTTGTTGTGAACCAATTATTATAATATTATTTGGTATATATAAAAGTTGAGTAGGCAGTAAGTTTAATTTATTTAAATTGTTTCGTATTTATATAGAAAATTCCTTCATATTTTCAGAGAAAGCGACCTAAGCAATCGTTATTATCTTCAACTTGCTCAAGAGTTGACATATCAATGGCTGGGCGCCTTCACAACACCAGCCTGGTGGTCTGACGCTCATCTTAATAAAGCGTTAGTCGGATATCTTGCTGCAGAAACTGCCTTCAAAGTAAGTGGTTGTACGTTCACTACACAAAGGCAATTCTTTAAAGGTAACTTCGTAAAATTCCAGAATTAAGATCTTTATTTCGTTACTGTTTTGATCATCATCTATCTCTTTCTAAAATGTGTCTGTTCTTATCTTTTTCTTCCGGAGTCTTCTACATTTCTCTGAAACTCCTTAAACCAACTAGATCGATCCACCTTCGCTCGCCATAGTACAACCCGCAAGAGTTAACTTGAAACTTTACTCGGATGACGTGGCGCGAGGTACTGGCGCGTCAAGGGCGAGAGCGGTAAGAAGGCGGGGGTCGGGAGGGGGAGCTATAATTCCGTTCAGGTCTCAAGTTAACTCATGCGGATAGTGTTTTGTTTCCAACATAACTGACTGGTTTTTTTATTTTTTATTGGTCTGCAAAATTGAATATAGATTATAATATTTTTTTTTATCTTCATGAAACCATTTCATGGCTTAAACTATATTCTGTTTATGTAAACACGGCATGCCTAATATAATTGGTTATCTACGCCTATGGATGTGTGATTTTACAGTGGTACAAACAGAATATAATAAGGGTAGTAAATGTAAAAGAAAGTATAAAGTTAAGAAGAGGATTGAAACAAAGTATTGAGTCGTTTTTTAATAGATGGAGCAGCGTCAGCGAATATGTCGACGGAATTACTATAGTTCATCATTCTATATAGGAGAGAATGTTGACCTATATTAATTCTTACTTGTGGTAAGTTAAAGGTTTTGTGATTAATTAAACGACTGCGGTTCCGGGGGACACAAATGGTTAAATTTTGTAGAGTAATACTAGAATGTATAATTCCATTTAAAATATTGTAAGTCATTATAATGTCTGATATTTTCCTTCGAGCATATAATGGGGTAATATTATAGTGCTGAATGCGATCATCGTTTTCGCAAAACGTGCCACTCCTTTAAAGCAGCGTAGACTTTCTTGCAGCTTATTTACTTTGTCACGGACATGAAGGCTTGTGCAGATGCTTATCTTAAAACGCTTTAGTTGGTAAATTATAAATTATATTTTTCTTTGTACTAGATTAACAACGGTTCAGAAATGGAGGGCAAATGGCCGATGACGGTCCTTTATTCTTTGTACTATGAATACAGCAAACGCTACCCGCATTCTCGCATCACGGGTATGAAGCAAGAAACTGCTTGCACCAAGATTGAATTATTGTTCCGAATGTTCAACTACACTTTAGGAGGGGAAACTTTTAAGAAGGGATTGAGAATGTTCTTGGAGGCACGGTAAGATTTCTACCTATATTTAAGTTTACAATTTCTTCTCACTGCCCTTAATTAATATTCTTGCAATGTATTCGTTTGTATGTAGACCGCGATTCGGTAATCTTAGCATACGACGAACTCAGGGCTGGTGGATTGATGACCTGCGTATGGTCACCGGCAGGAACTGGATGAGTAAGACGGAAGACTGGGATATCTGATGCAGACTTAGGATTATCTACGTTTGGCAGTGGACATTGGTATGCTGAAGAAGAAGAAGAAGTATTCGTTTGTTGTGAGAGTTGAATTGCAATTGGACATTGCTAGATACCTATTTGTTAGGATGTTTTTGCTTTCAAAGTTTGCAGTAGGAATTTATAGACGCTAATTACTTGAGAATAACTAATTTATTTACTGTAAGATTACAAGCAGTCGGCTGACGTTGGCATTCAAATTGTACGTTACAAAATGTAACGTTCTTCTTATGTTACTTTGACGTTTGTAATTGACATTGACATTTGAATCTTGAAGTTAAAGACGCGTTCGCGATATAGGGTTAGCAGCCATAAAAAAAAATGCATTGTAATTGTACTAACCAACTAGTGTACATTCTTCCTTTAGCACCCGTGACCTTTTAAGGCTAAGTGCGTACAACGATTTATCAATATCGAATACTTCTTTTCCGAGTCCGATATTGATTTTGATTCTTAGACTTAAAATCTGCACTACTTTTTATCCCAGGAATCCTGCGAGAATTTTCTGGGCATTATTTAAAACGACCAAATAACAAAAATTGTATTCCAATGCAATTTTTGACTGGTCTATAGTAAATGTTATGAAATAAATATGTGATTTTATTTTATTCCCGGAATCCCGCGGAAATTTTCCTGGGAGCATTTTTTTGTTTTTCGGGTGTTTAAAAATTAGCTTAATGTGAAACAGTTTTCACTAAAACGACAGTTTAAATTCTTTTTTAAATACTGCAGTACTTTGTGTCTCGAGAATTCCGCGGTAATTTCAAGTCAAGTGTGGCAAAATCGCGGGCATATCCTAGTTATGTTATATTTGTACAGAAAATTCAAAACATTCACGGGCGACGACATTTGGAATGCTCTCAACACGGCTGCGTCTACTGACAACAAGATATCTCAGGGTCTCGATGTGAAAACTGTTGCTAACAGCTGGATAGAGAAGGACAGACTACCCTTCCTAACAGTGAAGAGAGATTATAACAGCAAGAGTGTTGTTATTACCCAGGTATGTTTGATTTGAGTTTTTCTTTAATGATGGAGTACCAGTGGCAGAAACGGCCCACCTGAAGGAAAGTGGTTTCCATCGCCTATGGACAATTACAACACCAGATTTATAATTAACTTGTAGGCTTCAAAGGAACTTGTTTTTATTGCATGAGTGCAGCAGACAGGCAAACGGCCCACTAGATGGAAAGCGGTTACCATAGCCTATGGACATTTGTATCATCAAAGGTGCTTCAAATGCGCTGCTGCTCTTAAGGGAGACTGGAACCACTATTTTTTTTTTTTATTGCAGGAGATCAGCAGACAGGCAGACGGCCCACTTGATGGACAGCGGTTACCATCGCCTATGGACATTTGCAACACCAAAGGTGCTACGAATGCGCTGCTGCTCTCTTTAGGGAGCCTGGAACCTGGTCACTAATGCCGGAACACAACTCAAGGTTGTTATGGCGACATACTCTAGACCAGGGGTGGTAGCCATCCAGTCGGGCAAATGCCCTACCACCTGGCTGTGGGTTGTTTTGTCGCCTCTTACGACAGGCCGCCGGGCCGCAGGAAATTGTATTCTTTCTCCGTTCCTGCACGAATAAAAACTTTCTATCACACGAGAGATTAACTGGTGAAATATCGTTAGCGGTACCACCACGACGTATTTCTTATTGCATGGCAATAGCGGCACCAGGAAACGCGACAGTAGCGCCACCTATTTGGCTATGTATTTTTTATTATTATTACAGTAGAGGTTCGTGTTTGACTGTACATAGCGCGTCTAGGGACTTCGAACATGACGTCAAGGCCCGTATATAAGCAGCTTGGGCCAAGTGACGTGAGGTGACAGGTGTCATTTGCGACCCCAAAATGCAGGTTAAGTTAAAAGGACAGGTCTACAAATCCATCATTAGACCTGTCCTTTCGTATGGCAAGCGTGCCCTATACTTGAGCGACACAAGCGGGAGCTGCGTGTTACGGAAATGAATATGCTTCGGTGGATATGTAGAGTCACGCGGAAGGACTGCGTCAGGAACTCTCGTATCCGCGGCAGTCTTTACGTCCATGACATAACAGACAAACTGCAAGAGAGAGAAACGCTTACGCTGGTACGGCCACGTTTTACGGAAACCGGCTAGTTACGTGGAGAAGAAATATGTAGCTACGCAGCCTCCGCCATGTCACAGTCGAAGGTAGGCGCAAGACATGACAGCTTGGCGTTATACGTACCAATGGTCTCAAGGGATGCCGAAGATCGCGCGAAGTGAAGAAGAAAAAGTGGAAAAGCGTACCCTTGGCGTAGAAGCAATTGCTCTGAACGCAAACGGGATTTAACATTCGGATGATGATAAGGTGTGCGTTTGACCATTATCCTGTTCGAAAAGGTTATTAATGAACTTAAATCAAGTTTTAATTTTAAAAATTTGAATTTCATAAACTATAACGATATCGTAGGCTCAGGTACAAACCTGAAATGACTGCATCGTAGCGTTTATTCTATATCAAAATAGATTTTTTTTTCTTTCATACAAATCCTATATAAACAATATAACATTATAGAACTTCTAAATCCCGTTTTCTCAAAGCTCCCACACACCCATCGGCATGTTATAGTGGTTCTTTCTCCGTCCACGCAGTTAGAACGCCCTGCCACATACGATTCGAGACAGCTCATCGGAGAGCAGTTTAAAAAAAAAGTCAAAGTAATTTTATCTTATATGAAATCTTAAATAAATTATCCTTATATGTCTATTATATGTGTGTACATATATAAACATACTAGAGTTTACCCCGCGGCTGCGCCGCGGGTTAACCTCTAGTGCGTGTCTCTTGTTTATCGAGCAAGTGCTACAGGTTATATTATATTACATTTTTATGTATTTGCGCACAGAAGATTCACTTCATTTTATATCGTTAATTATATATACCATCCCCTGTCTATCTATCACCAAAATAAATTACAAAACTTGACCAAAAAGGCCAAAATGGTCTAAATGACTAAAAGACCACAGTGACCGACATGTCTAAAATGACGGAATAGGTAAAACGACCAAAAAGGCCAAAATGGCCAAATAGGCCAAAATGACCAAAAAGGAAAAATGGCCAAAAAGGTCAAAATGATCAAAAAGGCCAAAATGACCAAATAGGCCCAAATGACCAAATAGGCCAAAATGACCAAAAAGGAAAAATGATCAAAAAGGCCAAAATGACCAAATAGGCCAAAATGACCAAATAGGCCAAAATGACCAAAAAGGTCAAAGTGATCATAAAGGCCAAAATGACCAAATAGGCCAAAAAGACCAAAAAGGAAAAATGGCCAAAAAGGTCAAAATGACCAAAAAGGAAAAATGACCAAATAGGCCAAAATGACCAAATAGGCCAAAATGACCAAATAGGCCAAAATGACCAAAAAGGTCAAAGTGATCATAAAGGCCAAAATGACCAAATAGGCCAAAATGACCAAAAAGGTCAAAGTGATCATAAAGGCCAAAATGACCAAATAGGCCAAAAAGACCAAAAAGGAAAAATGACCAAATAGGCCAAAATGACCAAATAGGCCAAAATGACCAAATAGGCCAAAATGACCAAAAAGGCCAAAATTACCAAAAAGGCCAAAATGAAAATTACCCCATGTCCATCCTCAGTATTTAATTTACATACGTACCGAATTTCAGCCAAATCGGTCCAGTAGTTTTTCCGTAAAAGCATAACAAACAAACAGACAAATATCATGTTATCCCGGAAACTATCCCATTCTTCGGGATAAAAAGTATCCTATGTTCATCCTCGGTATCGAAAATATATATATACTGAGTTTCAGCCAAATCGGTCCAGTAGTTTTTACGTGAAAACGGAACAGACAGACAGACAGACAGATAGACAGAAAGAGTTACTTTCGCATTCATAATATTAATAGGGATCTTAAGAGTATTTTGTATTTAATTTATTTTTGTTAATCTGTTTATATTATATGTTATACCGTTAAATATCTTTAGTGTACACAACCCTGCTTTTTGCTTCTCCCCTTCTCGCTAGACTCATAGGGTTGCTGGAACAATAATAAATACTCTTTTAGGGTTAAGCTCGCCTTTGTACATCACCACTATTCTGTAATTTTGTATGTAACTTTTTGTGTACAATAAAGAATAAAGAAGCAGACTGAGACAACAACAATAAATCGTTTCTTTTTAAATTATGAATAAAAAAATTATGCGAAACCAAGCTGTTGAGTTGTTTTTTAAGGACGTCAATACGGTGACTATATGTTATTTCCTAAAATTCATGAAAATTGGAACTTGCTTTTTGCCAATAGTGATTAATTATACCATTGTCACGGGCCATCTTGATTAACCTATTAATTTCATGTCATTGCACAAAGCGGAAATTAATACATATCAGCTTGAATGTCATATTAATATAATAAATGTATCTTATAATAATAACAACTGAATTTGTATCAAATTAGGAGTTTTTGTGTGTTTGAGTGGGTTCCCGGATGGTTTAAATCCACTATTGGAACCGGTAGATGGTGCTGGGATCGGGTCCTAGATTTTTATTTTTGCAGAGCAGGACATCGTCTGCCGGAGTTGCTAGTTATTAATACTTATACAATATTTTTTTAAATAATTAAAGACATGAGTGGATGAAGGTGATAAGTCGCATAATTCCAATTCTGAGTAAATCGAGATAAAAGTTTTACTTTTATTTGAAACTGAACTGAACTTAACACCTTTAGCAACTTTTTATTTTTTAAATATACCTTATATCTATGGTCTAAGGTCTGTAGTCATTTGGTATCGACTTATAACATTCATCTACGCAAAAAAAGCAACAAACCGAATATGCGGCATATCACCTTCATCCACTCACGTCTTCAATTATATTCACTCCAATTTTATAGAGCGTCTTACGATTTTGTCCATAGAAAGTATATCTCCGGGAACGCCCTCACGATGTGCCAGACGCTGAAAAAATGCTTTGGTGGGCTCCTCTAGTGGTCGCCCGACAAGACAACTTGGACTTCAGTAAAACCACTCCAATTATGTGGATGCAAACCAAGGAGCAGACGCTGAAAGATATGCCTGATAAAAATAATTTTATTATTGTTAATCCCGAGGAAATCGGTTAGTATGAGAAATCATAATTTTGATACTTTAATTTTTTTATATCTTAACTTAACAAATTATATCATAAACATAAAACAAATATACCAGAAGTAACAACTGTCTATTAAAAATTTTGTTTGAAACTTCTGAATCCTATATAAATAGATGGCGCAACTGGTCAATCTTCTCTCGTCCTTTTGATATTTTATTATTTAAACACATTTTTTAAACTAATAAATTAAACCAAAAATTGAAAGTGTTCACAAGTTTTCAATTTCTGACTGTTTTGATCTAATTAATATTTGTTAAATTATCTATTAAAAAGCGAGAAAAAGTTATGTGGAATTTAAGAACTTTTCAGATTTACCCGATTTGTCATTCCTAATACACTCCTTCCATATCCTAACCATATAAAGAATTCCCAAGAATTGTGTGTTGTTCGGACTTTAGAAAAGATAATTACGATTATACATTAAAAAAAAAAAAATTATTGCAGGAGTTCAGCAGAAAGGCAGACGGCCCACTTGATGGGAAGCGGTTAACATCGCCTATAGACATTTATAACACCAAGGTGTTACAAATGCGCTGCTGCTCTCTTAAAGGAGTCTGGAACCTGGTTACTAATGCCGGAACACAACTCAAGGTTGTTTTGGCGACATAAATACATCTATATGATGTAAAAACAAGTTTTTTTGAGTTTTGAAAACATTCGCTAAGAATCAATCGTTTGTAGGAAGCGACTTGTATCTATATTGAAGCGTTGACCGCTGCAACAAAACAATTTATTTTGAATTCTCATTTACTCGTTAGACTTTTTTTATATTTCTATACATACTTACTATACTTGTAGTTACTCGTTTCGATTAATTCTAAATGTCTATATGAACGCAATTAACTATGGCTAACCTGTGACATTTCTTAAGTAAAGTTGCCTTTATTTAAAAAATGCATTATTCATCTCATAGCATTAAGAAACATTATCATACCTATTATAAATATAGAAGTAACTGTTAGATCAAATTAAAGGTGTTTGATTTCTTCGAATACATTAATTCTTTCAGCTCCTTACCCAGTTAACTACGATCAAGACAACTGGATCCTCCTATCGAATTATCTCCAAAGTGAAAAGCGCACGACCATACCAGAGTTGACTCGTGCAAAATTACTCCATGATGCGTGGAACTTGGCTTATGCTGGTGAACTCTCCTTCGCCACTGCTTTCAACATGACCTTGTTTTTGAAGGAAGAGAGAAACCATCTAGTATGGGATCCTGTGTTTACTATGATAGATCACATCGGAAGACATATTTGTCTGTGTCTTCATGGCAAATTCCAGGTATAGTTTTCACTGTAGTTTAAATTATTTACATCATACTAATTATAAATTAAATAATAATACTGTTACAACTTAGGTTCCAACAAAAACCAATTCCATCTGCATATCTCTAAAAACACATTTTTTTACCTGTCGGCATTTGTAATTATTTTATGATCGTTTTCTTTTGTTTACTTATTTATTTCTAGAGAAGAGCCTATTGTTCTATTGCAGTCATCACGGCCGCTTGCGGCGAATTATTAGCCAGGTGTTGCGAAATACGTCGACTACTATACGGGCACGTTTGTATTTGTGAGGTATAAAACGACGGCTTGATGGAGAGAGGGGGCAGTTCAGCGACAACTACGATCAAGGCGTGGCGTGTGCACAATCGGCAACCTCTTAGTGACGGACTTTGGGCGTTTTATTGAATAACGACCATTACGTTTGTATTTGTTGTGTTCGGTTATAATTGTACCTGTGTTATACGTGTTTGTATATAAAATCTATAATAATTCTAACGGCATTTTAATTCGAATTTCTGAAGACTTGTTTGTTTGCTTGAACGCGCTAATCTCAGTAACTGCTAGTCTGATTTGATAAAACTCTTTCAGTGTTAAATAGCCCATTTATCGAGGAAAGCCACAGGCTATAGCTATAGGCTATATATATCATCACGCTAAGACCAATAGGAGCGGAGCACCAATGAAGAGTGTTTCAAAATCGGGGGTTTTTGACCTTACTTTTTTTATTATTCCATGCGAACGAGATTGCGGGCAAACGCTAGTTTTGTATGCACTTAAAAACTTTAAACTCAGTTTAAGTATTCATTCATGAGATATAAATCATTTATCAATTAAATTATTATGTATACAAAACGATTGACCTAATTCATAACATTGTCATTTTTGTCATTTTTTGCAAATTGTATTTTATATAACTTATAATAATGATAATAAAACAAGTCCTAAAACACTAAAACTTGTTTAAACTCAGGCTTATGTTAGAACACTCCTAAGTCCATTATACGAAGAGCTGACTAAGGACGAAAGTGGAGACGAGTGGAGTTGGCGCGTCAACCTTCGATCCTTGACCAAGACGTTCCTCTGCCAAGCTGGGTACAAGCCTTGCGTGAAGGACGCCCAGGAGCAATTCTCTAAATGGATGCAGGCCAAAAACCCTGATGAAGGAAATCCGTTAGTGTCATTACTTTTACTTTTTTTTATAGTCCTTACATGTTTTGGTAAGTTTAGTTGCAAAGTTGGCAAAGAAGCCGACAGACCAGCTCATGGAAAGTGGTTACCGACTCCTATAGGCGTTTTCAAGATCAACAAGTTGCCCAACGCTGCCGTTTCAACATATTGGCATTGTCAAAATATTCAAAGTACAATTCCATTGCGTATTCTACTAAATCCACAATATCTTCTCGATATATGATAGTAATAAAAATTGGTATTACCATAGTAGAAGAGACTTCGCGTCTCTCTGCGTATTTTACCGACTGTACAATGGGGAGTATTCAGAATTGTTCAGATTGGTGCCTTCGTTTTCCTTTTACCACCGCACTGCACGCCATCCCCACTTCCTAGAGCCGCTTTGCTCTTGTACGCAACGGTTCTCTAGAACGCTTCTCTTGTGTGTGGGGATTTTTCATGAGCTTCCAGCCGTTGTTTTCCCAAAGCGCTACAATATGGGGTTCTTTAAAAAGGGTGCCATAAAATTTCTTCGTGGCCGGCAGCGCGTTGGTGTTCATCTCTGGTGTTGCAAATGTTCATAGGCGATGGTTACCGCTTTCCATCAGGTGGGCCTGTTTGCTGTACTATAGGTATAATTTTATTTTAATTAGAAATCGCTTTAGCCGAAATGAATATTGAAAAATACCAATATTTAAATATTTATTTCTCGAGTTTACGCTTACATATATTTATGAAAGCAGAGCGGCATTCCGCGGGCATGCCATTGCAATTACCGGAATACCGAAATCAGGCAAACCTGGGATGATAGTGTCTGGTGATTTTAACGAGATGGTAATAGTAGAAATAGGGCCCAGGGACGAAGCCAGCACGTTGACAGTCTTTAGGTTGGGATAGAGGAGAGATGGCATAGGAGGCATAGAATATGAGATGCGATAGGTATCAAAACAAATGATTAAAAATGTTTTTCTTATTGGGTAGAGCTGGTGACAGGAAGACTGAAAAAAACTTCGTTTTATGAAATTCCTGGCCTCCTTCTCTCGTACAATTAGGTTTCCTTAAAATATCAGAAACCACTGCAAGGAGTAATATAAGCATGTGCTTTCATAATGAGCGACCGAAGAGGAGGATGGACCACGTAATCATATTTAGAAATTTACTATTTGATGATCAGTTGCTATGCAAAAAATATTATTTCATTTCAGAAGATAAAAGATAAACAACATTCTGTTTTCAGTTTGGCAATTGTCCTATTTTAATAATCGTAATTATTTATACATAAGGTCGGTTTCACCCACAAAATCACAATACACTGTTGTTTTCAATAATTTTGTCGTTTAGATATTACACAACATCGACCGGACCTTTCTGTACAGACTGAGTATACTAGTTGTGAAAGTGGTAACAAAATAGAGGTGTACTTTTCCACCATATTCAATTAGTGAATCATCTCATACAGGAAAATAGTTGAAGAAATGTCCAGTTGTAAGCTGTAAATAACAGTTCAAAAACCGTCCACAATGGCGCTGGTGTAGACAAAGGGTGTATGAATATAGGTGTTGTAGACGAATCGCCCTAGGGAGCTCCCTCAAGCAAGTTGCCCCCGGGCTCGAGCGCCTTCGCCTTGCGAAGGCACTCGCCCCAAGAACCCCGGTAAAGTTGTGAGGTCTTCGGACCAACAATATAAAGTCAAGTCAAATAAAAAAAAAGACGAATCGAAGTATGCCGACTTAAAAAAATGATATCTTTGGCGACTAGAGTAGTTGGCTAATTGTGACATACATCGTGAATAGTGATTTTATTTCGTCAATTTTGGATAATACGTTTAGGGATTTTACATACGTACATACATACATAACTTCACGCCAGGTCCCTTGCGGAGTAGGCACGAACAACAGAGCGCCATTTAGGCTTATTCTTACACACCTCACTTGCTTTTAGTGATTTTGTAATATTTAATTTTACTACTCTTATAACTTTTAGCTACTACATCTGCAATGGGCACCAGTCTCACACAACAAGTCCTATATCACTTGTTGTGTGAAAAAATAAAATAAGGTTTGTATGTACAGTTTGTACATTTGTTCTTGGTTGTGGTGGTGGATACTGGCAGTTGTTGGTGGAGTGCTGGTGCTTTCTTGTAGTAGGGTGAAGAAAATACCGATGTCACTTTCAGGGATTTATTCTTGTAGTAGTTTGGATGCTGATCCCTGGTCGCAGCTCAATAGCGACTCGGTAGCGACTTAGTAGCGACTCACCCACAATGTATTTGTGAGTGTTATTTATACTAATGTTATTATATTAGTGTAGCCTAAAGTAGGCCGCAGCGTCAGCAAAACGCTGTACGTTGAACCGTACATTGTTTCTTTTATTTCTTTTGACGCTTTCTTTAACTTTCATCGTGATGCCAAAGTGGCGCCACCCTAATGTATTATTATAGTAGACACTTCTTCATATAAAAAGATGGTTCTCCTTACCTCTACTCTGCATAGCTAATTTTTATAATTAAACAAATTCCTCGTAGCGCTGCCTCAGCCCGCTATCCATTGCGTCCAGGAATGTATTAACTCTCTCTAATGTTGAAAATGTTCATAGAGGACGATAATTTTGATATACTGATATTCTTATACTGTCCATTACGGGTTCACCGTTCATTCCAGAAATACCTAATTCAATTAAGTTCGAGTATGAGGCTCGAACCAGTAAAAAGGGATAACAGGAATAGATCCCCTTTGGGATAAGGCCCTCTGTTATCACTTTTGAATATATTTTGCGAATAAAAATACGTGAATACTGGAAGTTAAAAGGACTCCCATTCTGTAAAGGTTTAAGAAAGTACTTGAATATGAATTAAAATCAACTGTCCATACATTTCTAGTCAATATATGAAAGTGAGATTATTATGAGAGATAGAAGAAGAGTAGTCATATTATTCTTGGGTGTGAGTGTTATATTCACCATGTTAGTGTGGTAATGATACCTCAGAAGAAATGCTTTGACCACCTGAGTGTGGGATAACATCTAAAACGGGGTGTTTCTTAGGTTTTCCGGTCTTCGCGTCAAGCTAGGGTTACGGGAAAGAGAATTTCCTGCGGCCGGGCGGCCTGTCGTAAGAGGCGAAAAAATATCCCACAGCCAGGGCATTCGCCCTACTGGATGTCTAACATCCCAGGCCTAAAGGATGCCGCCATAACAACCTTGAGTTGTGTTCCGGCATTAGTGGTTAGGTTCCCAGTCTCCCTTTAGAGAGCGGCAGCAAGTTTGATGTTATAAATGTCCATAGGCGGTGGTAACCGCTCTCCATCAAGTGGGCCATCTGTTTGTCTGCTGAACGTACACACAAAATGAAGCGATTCCGATTGAGGACTAACCATCGTGGGGCAAGCGTGGTGAAGGCGTGTGGGATTTACCATATTGGGGCGGCGCTAGCAGGTCAATAGTTATGCTACTCGAAACGGGGATAACCCCTATAACTCCTGGGTGTTCCGTTCTTCACCTTTTTGCCATGGCCACAGAGACCTTGGTTCTCTGCCAGTCTCTGGCAGCGCCAGGCAAGTAGAGTGACACTTGGTTCAACTCCGGTGTATAAGAAACATCTTCACCGAATTTAATGAAAATTTTATACACTAAGCATACAAAAGCTTGAAGAAAGCTCCTTGAATAATTACCAATTCTCTTGAAATATGAAGATGTTTCTTCTATCTTTGTTTGATGTTTCTTATATCTCGGACTTGAAATAAAATAACGACGCAAGTTAATTATTGTTTAGTGGCAAATATTACTTAATAAAGACTGGACCTTACTTTGTACACTTTGCATCCAACGAGGTAGTACTGCCAGCTTTTTAGATATACGCCCCAAATACCGCTGGTCACTATCGGGTGAGGGATGGACGGGTTGATCTCGTAATGTTGTTTTTTTAATACATTGTATATATATTAAGGTAGTTATTACGTAGTTTTATTATAGTACAGTGAAATGAAAAATTGGAATAAAAAAGTTTTCTAATAAAAAATATTATCATGATATTTTAAAAATATGTTGTTTTAATGGCGGACCTGTTCTTTCATATATGAAAATAATGTTAGAATTGATGATAAAACGTGTCCGCATCACTATTACCACTATTTAGGTAAATGCAAGAAATGTTCAATAGATACGATGCCGAAGTTTTCGTAAACAAATCTACAGCACGCTTTATTCATGAATATAATTTAATCTGTGCAGGATATCAAATCAGTACATCTGTCCGGTCTTCAAATATGGCTCGAAGAAGGAGTGGGAGTTCGGTCTGCAAAGGGTGATAAATTTCCCACCATCCAGGAAGCAGAATGAGAGAACCTACCTCCTAAAGACTCTGGCAGGCTGTCCAGTGGACGAGTACAAGATCAACAGGCTATTGAATGTAACAATTTTGGAAGGGAATGGAAATTTCACTGAGACCGATCTATTCCTAATCTTCAGTATGTTGACAGGCAGTTCGCAGGGATATACTACACTGTTCCACTTCTTGAATAACAATTGGGGTGTGTTGAAAGAAAAGTAAGTACATATTTTAGGCTAACCACAAATATTCACAATCTGAGTTACGCTTGCTGAAACTCCGAGTGCGGTCATAAACCAGAGGAAATAACGAAAATTCTTTTCTTAGGTTTGCCATTCTCAATACTCATTTATCATTTTAACACTCAAGACCCTTTATCTACCTTAGGTAAATCTTAAATAGTATTATTTGCAATGAAATACAAAAACTTATCAAGTGGGCCTCTATGTCCAAATCATATATAAGATAGCTAAAAGCCTTGGGAACAATTTTGATAAAAAGTAATGCGGTATCATTAGTTTTGATATCAATTTACGAGTTGGAAATCGGCTGATTTTGGAAAAAGGACACACACTGTATTATTACACAAACCGTGTATCTTAAGTTTAATAAAGTATAAGTATAGGTGAGGTAAGTATGGATAATATGACAAGGAATCGTGTAATAAGAGAACGTTGTGGACTGAAAGAAGATGTAATAATAACAGTGAAAAAGGAATGTTAAGATGGTTTGGGCATGTAGAGAGGATTGATGAAAATAGAATCACATACAAGGATATAACAGCATTGTTAATGGTAGAATTGGTACCGGTAGACCACGACGTACATATCATGATCAATTATCAGAAGTGTTAAAACGAGGTCAGGTAAAACGCATATCAAATAAACGTGCATGTATGAAGAGGTTAATGAAAGTAGATGAAGCGAAAGTTGTTTGTCGGGATAGTCGCAAGTGGAGATCTATAGTCTCTGTCTACCCCCGTGGCAAACGGGTGTGATAATATGTATGTATGTGAGTTTAATAAATCTAAAATCATAAAAGTTAAAAAGACAATAAAAAAAGAGAATAACTAAAGGAGTGAAGAAGGAACAAAGTATAAAATCACAAAGATAGTTTGCAAATACATATCCATTTCTGTAAAAGAATGTCAAATTTCAAACCTTACTACACAGTACGTAGTTCATTTTAGTAAAAGGTATTCATTTATTAATTAATATAACCAGGTTTGCAAGTAAGACAAATGTTTGGGACAACTTGATAACCACAGCAACCTCCCATTTCACTACTGAAGAAGGCTTAGAACTTGTCTCCAACATGTATGTGGCGCATCAAGGGGAGTTCGGATCAGCAGAGCACATAATTGAGAAATCCATGAGGAATATCAGAGAAGAAGCAAAATGGTCGGCGGAAAATCTACCAGTGATTGCATCTTGGCTAGACTCTTATCTAGCCAGTACTAAGATTAAGGATGATCTATTTATTCAGCAATAAGTTTTAGATATAACTATTTGTGTAAGCGACTTCGTTGGATTTCTATTTAGACTTCATCCTAAGGGGCCGCGTTCAAATCTTGGGATAAAATTTTCATAAACTGGGATATCTGCTATATTTTTGTCACATTTCAATAAAACCTCTTAGGTGTGACGTGTGAGAGTGTTATTAAAATCTACAGGTTCTAAAGAGGACACTCTCCAATATGGTTCATTTAGTGTCTAGATTTATTGGTAAAGTAAAAATTTTAATAGTTCTGCGTCACCTTAACTATTGAGTGATTCGTAATACCATTATGTGAAAGTGGCTATTTTAACCAAGCACGAATCTTTTAGACATGATACGAGTACTATATAATGTCTTCAATTAAAGTTCTTTTTTTTAATTATATTCTACATTACGTATATATATTTTACGGAGCTTTCCATGGAGCATTTTCAGTTAACGTGAGAAACTCGCGAGTTAAATCCTTATGACATTTTGGACAGAGGTTTTACTCGTAGCCAGCCAGTCGCAGTCCACTGCTGAATGTAGCCCTTCCTAAGTCAGCGCTACGCATCCCTGTCCTCCGTTTTCCTCATCCAACACCTACCGGCGATCTAGCACTTGTTGTAGATCCATCGGGCTGGGGGCGTTCAATGCTACGTTTACCAAGTTGCTGTCTCAACTCCAGGACTCGTCTGCTCCAACAACCATCGTTCAGGCGGCAGTCGTGACAGGCCTACTGCCACTTCAACTTGCTAATTCTGCGATGCCCAAGCGATTCTCATTTCTATCTATAAGAGAAATACCCAATATAGCTTGTTCCACAGCCCGTTGAGTGATTTCAAACTTGTGGACCAATCTTGTCGTCAGTGTCCATGTGTCGGCCGTCCCGTCTAGGACGGGAGGACGCTCGAAGGCTTTCGTCTTCAAGCATTGCGGGTTGGTCAACGAGACTTGACAAAGCTTACCTTTTCCAGTTATGTAATAAGTTGTTGATTAGGTTCGTGACTGTCCTAACGACGATTTATTCGAGGATTCATTCGCAATTTAACTAATGTAATACTTCAGGGTTAAAGGCTGCGAAGGGACAACAAATATACTGTCATATATAAGTATGGTACTTCGAACGCACTCATACTATGTAATATAAAAGCTAATGTAGTAAGTAAAATGTTTCTAAGAACAAAAATTGGCGGTTTTATCACTGCAAGTAATATTCTAATAGCTTACCTTCGGATGGAAAAACATAGAAAAGAAGTGGCTAGAAACGGAAGACATGTAATAGATATAAACTTATTAAACTAATCTAATTGAAATCATCGACATTGTGTCTTTTAAAATAAAGTTTTAAAAAGGACAATATAATTTCTAAATACGTCTACTAAACCAAAAAAATGTAAGAATTTCTTAAATGTCTATATTTCAATGACGACATCTTTTTAATACTCGTAGCACTTACTCCGTCTGCATTTTGTTCACAATTCAACTTCTTTCGATGTTTTTGATAAACCAATTTTAGCTGTATCTACATATATTTAAGAATAAAGAGTTTCTTAAAAAATGTTTTTTTATTGAAGTTAATATTATAAGTGAAAGACAATACTGGGATCGACTCGGTCAGCAAAAATCTAACTCTAAAATAATCCTATTTCTTCATCGGTTCAAATTTGAGTAACGTTCCACACAAGTAATGCCAAAATGCAAAAGATGGTGAGGAAAGTGATTGAATACTAAGACATTGGAACCGGTCAACAAAAAAAAAATGCTACAGGTGTCTTCCCTCGCTTTTGGCCTTTTATAAACAAAATTGGTAAAAAAAAACTTGGAAATGTTTAACTTGAGTACGACTTTACCGATTTTGATGATTTTTGTGTATGTACAAGGGTCCTCGAATGGTTTAGATTTACAATTGGTACCGATAGGTGGCGCTGGGATCGGGTCCTAGATTTTTATTTTCAGTACAGAACGACGTCTGTCGAGATCGCTTGTAATATTGTATGTTACAAATTAAAAGAACAGAAAATACAAAAGTAAACAGAACTATAATAGCTACAATACCCGTATAATTACATCAATGATAATATTTTCTTAACTTTTCGCGACTTGTACACATAATAAAACTACGTTTTAATGGTTTTAAGCGCGGTATTTTATTTTATTTTGGTTTATCCGACGATTCTGAAAAGCATCTTCGACGCTTTCGACTGAAAAGCAGCCGAAACGTCGGATAAACCAAAATAAAATTAATTACCGCGCTTAAAACCGTTAAAACGTAGTTTTATTATACATCAATGATAATATATGAATACACAAGAGATGACAAAATAGCTAACTTAACCCATAGCTAGTTGGTAAGGTATTTGCCCGTCTGGATGGTCACCAGTCAACACCCGTGGTATAGAGTGTACCGTCATAATAACCTCTAGTTGTGTCCGGACATTAATGGGCAGTCCCACCCTGGATCTCAGCTGAATATTCCATAGGGGATGGTAATTACTTTCTTTCAGGTGGGCTGTCAACCTCTGCATACTGTATTTTAGCAACAAAAAGTAACTTTAGTTTTTACTGTTGTAAAGTTACAATTGGGCTGCCAGCCCTACTATACTCCAGAAAAAAACATTTTTATTTTCTATTGTTCTAAATTTACAATATTTCTAATTATAAGTTTACATTGTTTTTAAAAATATTATTGTATATACTTTTATATAACTTATGCACTTTTATAGATCTTATATACTTTTATTGACCTTATCTACTTTTATAGATGTTATCTACTTTCATAGACCTTATCTACTTTTATAAATCTTATCTACTTTCACAGACCTTATCTAATTTTATAAGTCTTATCTACTTTTTACTTTGATTAAATCATTATCTATGTTTTTACTGCTCTTCTATATATTATATTCCCACCACACTAACGCATTTTATATTTAATTTTGAACTTTTTTAATATATTGCATCTATTGTACTGGTTCAATATATTCCAAAAGAAGTTAATACCTCCAACAGAACAGGTATTAAGGAGATAACTAAAGTTTAAGATGTGGAACTTGGAACTTGGGGTTTGCGAAAGTACCTACATTAATAATCTGCAAGGTACAGCGCAACTTTAAATTAATGTCAAACAGATTTGTTTACTTATGAAAGGACTTAATGGAACTTTTTCAATTTAGGTAGATAGATAACACTTTTATTTATTCTTTTTAAACATAAGCAATTAAATTTATTCTGAATACATAAGTTATAAATTAATACAATAAAGTTAACCTTCACTGAACGTAGTTAACGAATATTAGTTTTATTGTATTGTACCTGTAAAAAGATAAAGAACCTAGGTCAGTATCGTCTATAGGTAAGGTGCCCAGAAGGCTGCCTATATAACCTACCTCCCTGGATCACCATATTGATGCGATGTCCGAAATTGGTAACGGTTCTTTCACAAGTCAATTAGGGGTTTTATAAAGAGCTGTAGTGGGTCTCTGACGGGCCTTTCGGTGGAAGCCTGTAGGATGCGCTGGAGGGTATGCCGATGGAAATAATACACCAGTCACTCTTACGGTTCACGTCGTTTATTGGAACGCTAATTAATAACAATTAACTTACCATTAGCTATATTAAATCTGTAATCGGTATATAATCGAACATGACTCTAACACGTGACTTATCAAACACTTTTTTTCGAGGTGGGGGAAATACGTTTCGTACACCACCGGGTCCTTTGCTAGGGGTTAGACTAAAGCGATGAGAGTTAGCCACTGAAGATAGTACAGATAATATAGATTCGATTGCCGGCGTGTGTGGAGATTCAGCAAGGTACCTCCCTCTATGTGGAGAGGTCAGGGGCCAATACTCCACTAAAACCCTCCTCCCATGTGCCCCGCGCTTGTGGGAAAAGCGTCACACTTAGAAAAAAGTTACGCCCACGCTGATCCTGCGCATCAGTGCTTGAGAATACCCCGGGAAGCAGGACAGACTCACTTCGTCAACAGAGGGAGGAATCCTCCGCTCCCTAGATGCTGCAGGGCCCTTGCAACTTATCACATACTATTTTATGCAAACACTAACCTGATGATTTTATAAACACACTTCCCGCTGATTATCTTTCACGCTGACTATTACCTACGCACTGTTCACTGATTTTATCCATACACTAAAATAAAAATCTTCAGTGGTCACACAATACAAGATAAATAATGGTAGGTAGTAGGGCATTTGCCCGACTGGATGGCTACCACCCCTGGTCTAAAGTATGTCGCCATAACAACCTTGAGTTGTGTTCCGGCATTAGTGACCAGGTTCCAGTCTCCCTTAAGAGAGCAGCATCGCATTTGCAGCAGTACCTTTGGTGTTGCAAATGTCCATAGGCGATGGTAGCCGCTGTCTATCAAGTGGGCCGTCTACCTGTCTGCTGAGCTCCTGCAATAGAAATAAAAATATAAAGAAGCCTATTACAGTGTGCAGTAGTATAAAAGAGAGAGATATAAGTTTCGTTTTAAATCTCTGGTTGGTTACAACAAAAAAGCATAGAAAGGTGGGTCATAACTTTAACAGAATATGGGGCTCTTAAAAATTGCTTATACAGATACTTCAAGTTCCAGCAAGATAGACGAAGCAGTTGCATACTTGGACATTAAGATAACCGATGTGTGAAGTCCTCCAATCCGGAAAGCCTGGTAGATATGATATCTCTTTGGGAACAGGAAGACTTTCCAATGGGAAGTTTACAGCTGATAATGTTAATATGATTCTTATGAAAAAAACAGATTATTGGTATTTGGGTTTTTCTAAGTAAGACTATGACAATTATTATTTATTTATTAAGGTTTATGACTTGGCATCTAGGCCTTTAAGCCAGATCTTAGTTTACAATATAGTTTCTTCATTTTCTTAAGCTTATGTATAGCTTAGCTGAACTGTAGTTATCAACTGGCGCCATTCAACGGAGTTCTTGTGACAACTCGAAAGGTTCATTTCAGACTTATTTTACACATTTTTAGAAGATAAAACTGCACAGCACAATATCTCCTTTGAGTTCCCATCAAAAACTCGTAATGACAATTATGACCGCTGTGATCATAGATTATGCCATTGTTACGGTATCTAAATCAAATTTCTTAGAACATATACTTCCACGTTTCCAGGGAATTCAAGGTTGTTTGATAACCCTAATTTATAAGCAATACATTATATTTTATGACTGAATGAGATAAGTATTATTGCGTCATCGTGAACTTTAGTAGTTGATAGTGAATGAAATGTTGTGTATTTGTTGAATTGTTTTTACAAGTTATAATCCTCATACGCACTAGCGGTTAGGCGTCAAGGCAGTTCGTTTGAGTGGCCAGCCGGGGCGATACGGCCGGGGACCTACTGGGATTCACGTAAAAACTACTGGGCCGATTTCGATGCGGTTTACGTTGATCAACAGTAAACTTCTGGACTTAAAATTTGCGGTACTTTAAATCTCGGGAATTTTCTTGGTAGCGGTTTAAATTTGGATTCCGATGAAATATTGTCACTGATCGATAGCAAATTCTTTATCATTAATTCTGTGATACATTATATCTTAGGAATCCTGTGGGATATTTTCTGGGAATGGTTTAAAGTAGTTAGAACACGTTTGAATTAGATAATTCAGTCTAACGTGGATGAAGACGCGGGACAATCCTAGCGTTATATAAATTTCTTTCTTTCCCTCATTAAGAACAACAGTACTAGGTGCTAACCTCCCCAATTTCTAAAATGTGTTGTGTGTCTCAATAGTACTGACGTTGCGTATATTTACTTAAAAAAATAATTTAAATAAATAGTTAGACCAAAAATACACTAATTTGATTGAAAGACAGACACATTTTCAATATCTTAGTTACACTGTTTTTTGTTATTTTTATATTAGTGTTTAATTAAATTATAGCAGTCAAGCAAGTCCACTACTTAATCAAATGTAAAAAAATTGCTGGCGATCATTTGTTAAAAAAAAATGGTGTGTGTCCAGCTCGCGCAGTAGAAGTGAAAATTCAGAGAATATATTCACATATAAGTCTCCTCTAATTTATATTAATATAAATGTAATTCCTTTAACTTTAACATATTAAAATTCAAAGAAACTTCTTAAGTATCACTTTCAATTTTCACTGTTTTACTATAAGAAAAATATTATCAGTTGTAGTTCGGTCCAAATTGGACCTTATTGAATTGGTCTTATTGGCTCTCTAATCTGTGCTGCACTATGTAAAACTCGTATCTCATTCTCTCGCACGTTTCGTCCTATAGATTTATGTGTTTATCTCTATTTAGAGTCGCTTTTTCTTTACATCGTGTTTCAAATTACAGCGATTCTAAAGAAATTTCACTTCAAAAATAAAATAAAATAACTTGTTTATTAAAAGTTAAAACTATGGGGTTAGTCTTATCAGTAACTTTCTGATATTGTTCCCGAAAATCTAATAACTCATAAAAATACTTAATGAATTACCTTTTATAATAATAAATATTTTTTAAATTTTCGGCAAATTCAACAAAAAGAAAGAAAGATATATTTTATTTAGAACAAATGCAACATAGAGTATTATCAAAAAGTAAGATAACAGAAACAAAACAAGTCCTAAAACTGGATCCAGTCCCAGCATATGCTGACCAATTAAGACCAGCGCTGCTCTTCCGCCTGGGACCAGCAAGTGAAGTCACGAAGGACAATACAACACATATAATAAATAATACATAATGTACAATGCAATTCAATAATGATAAAAAAACCCAAACTCAACGCTTAAAATGTCCCGTTATTTTTTACTAAATCACAACCGAACCTATTAACGACCTACTTTACAATAAAACTCATCGAAGACAAAAACATGTTTATTACAATTTCCCTTAATAAACTTCGTAGAAATACTATATAAACAATATTTGTTTCTGAATCTTGTGGGGAATAATTACAATTTTACTCGGTATCCGAGCTGGGACAAAACTGAGAGTTATCTCGACGATAATAACATGGATACACAAGTCAAGCCCGTTTGGCAAGCAAGCATTTTGGTATGTTCTCGAACATTTAGTTCGTGTTAACAGGGTGATAACGGACAAAAAGCGTTTTTTGATCGATTTCTCAGCCGTTGTTACAGTAATATTGTATTGGATTAAGTTGGTAGGCAGGTGCTCCAGCCCAATGTTGTGTTTTGCAAAGTACATTACTTTTAACCGACTTTGAAAAAAGGAGGAGGTTCTCAATTCGTTGGTATCTTTTTTTATGTATGTTCACCGATTACTCCGTGATTTATGATCCGATTTACGTGATTATTTTTTTGTTTGACGCGGAATAGCTTCCAATTAGTCCCCTAAAAATTTTACATAGTTTGGCCCAGTAGTTTTATTTTATGAACATTTTTTCTGAAAAAAAAATCCTTTTCGTTCCATATGTACACCGATTACTCTGAGATTTATGATTCGATTTACGTGATTCTTTTTTGTTCGACGCAGAATAGATGCCAAATTTTTAGGGGACCCCTAACAATTTTACATAGTTTGGCCCAGTAGTTTTCATTTTATGAACATTTTTTTGTTCCCGTTTCTTGGGGCCTATATTTTTTAAGAAGCGTGGCACCATTCGTATGTCCACTCATACATAGCTAGACACTAAAAAGTAACAAATAAAAAATAAAAACTTCGTTTAAAAAAACGGACTTCAAGAACTAAAATATATAAAGTAACTTATTTCTAAAGCTATTATTATTAATATAAAATATTATCTAAAACATCTTGAAGTCGGTGCAAAGTAAAACATAAAAATTACTATATTTTGAAAACTACTAAGCACCGACTTTAAGATGTTTTAGATAATATATATTAATAATAATAGCTTTAGAAATAAGTTATTTTATACATTTTAGTTTTTTAGTTTTTGAAGTCGGTTTTTTTAAACGAAGTTTTTATTATATTCTATCGCGATCACGCGTTTTAATGTATTTTTTTTACTCCTTGGATTACATTATTGGAGTTTTAGTAAGGATCCCTAATTTTTATGAAAAAATAATATAGCCTATGTCATCCGAGGATAGTGTTGCCTTGCCAACAGTGAAAGAATTTTTCAAATTGATTCAGTAGTTTCGGAGCCTATTCAATGCAAACAAACAATCAAATCTTTCTTCTTTATAATATAAGTAACACATCTAATTCAATATTTGCTTCGTAGATAGTTTATTCAAATTGTTCGCTGTTTTTGAAGCAGTGTGTGTACTTGTTATTTGTGACAAGTTATTCGCAATTATCGGGGTCTGTGAGTTACAAAGCAGCTGACTGCGCGAGTGTCAGTCAAGATGCTACGCTCAGGTCTCGTAATTGGTGAGTTTATTACCGTTTAATGAGATGTTAAGGGCTTTGTTTTATAGGTAGGTCGCTGCAAGACGTGTTTATTAGTCGAACAATGCTCGTTTAAGATTTCGTTTTACTTTAATTCTTTAAAAGTGTTGTTGCTTTGTTAGTGAACTGTATTTGTAATTTGTCTAATGTTATAACGAAGTTGATGTTCTTGTCTGTATTTTCAATCAGAGGCATTATTTAAATGGTAGTTGCCATTTATAATGTAACTACTACGACTTATATATTATTTTTAAAATTTGTGGTTTTTGCAAGTTTGCTTGAACTGGCTCAGGGCCGATAGCTGTTCTACCGCCGTAGGCAAACACAAACCGCCGCCCTCAACGAAGCTTAAAAAAATTTGTTAACCACAAAAATTATATAAAATTGAGTTAACTCATTAATATTAATAGATATTTTATTAACGAAAAATTGTTTTCTTGAAAAACAGTGTTTACATTTCTTCTTTTTGGCCTTAGTAGTTCAAGCGCTTTTGCAGACATTTTTGTAGGCATCTTGGCCGCGCCTTAATTTTGCCACCGTAGGCAGTTGCCTACCGTGCCTACCGTCTCGAGCCGCCCCTGAATTGCTTCGCAAAAGCTTAACAAGATTTTAATGAAAGTTTTAGGAACTAAAAAAAGATTTTTTTATAACATTTTTGGGTGTTCTATTTGTATTTAAAATTTTTGTGTGGATGCAGTTCATACGTAGTAGAAGTGAATCTTGAGAGAATATACTCACAGATAATTCTTTTTTAACTTTTATTAATATAAATCCTTAATAATAATAATTTAGCCTACATCTGTGAACATATCATAATTCAAAATAAACTTCTTAAGTATCACTTCCAATTTTTCACTGTTTTAATCCAAAAAATATGATCAGTTTTATTTCGGTTCAAATTGGACCTATGTTTAATCATGGTCTTATTGATTCTCCGATCTGTGCTGCATAATGTAAATCTCGTATCTCATTCTCTGACAGGCTAAGTCCTATATATTTGTGTATCATCTCTCTTTAGTGTCACTTTTCCATTTCATCAATTTTCAAATCATGATTCTAAAGAAGTTTCACTTCAAAAAATAGTTTATTTTATATTATTATTACCTATGTATCAAACTCCTCAAGAAACAGGCGCGGCGATTGTTCTATCCTTGCTCTTGAAGTGTTATGGTCAGTGCCCAACAGTGGGATTTATGGATTGATGTTATAAGCAGGCAACTATGAAACGTCGTTCAGTTTACATTTGGAATTTACAAAGTTCTTATATCAATTAATTTGTTTCTTCCAGTAATTCCTGTCTCAGTATTGATCTCAATAGTGGTATGCAAGCCAGGATCCTGCCCACCAACGCTGCCGGTGGACCAGTGCCAGCCGCTGTGCGGTCCAGCCTCGCCCTGCAATGAGACTCAGCTGTGCTGTCCAACCGCATGCGGAGGTGCTATGTGCGTCGACGCCATGACGAGGAGGAACTTGGTTACTTTAGGTAATTTATTTTATCTAAACTTATATACCCTAGAAATGGGGAGCTCATCATATGTCATAAAGCCATGCTGGGGTCATCACATTGATGACAGCTCTCCGGGCAGGATAGGATTTTCGAAGATAACAAGTATCAAAGTAAAGTGGAATTTTATGCTGTCTAACTACTATTATATCTAGATACAATTCAATTCAATTTCACTAAGTGATTCTCCAAAGGTGCTTTAGACACTCAGGTCCCTGCAAAAGGTGACTGATGATGACTAAACATGCAGACGTTACGTCATGGTTCGACATTAAAAGATCTTAAGCATTAAGTCTCACGAAATTGTGAAAAAAAAAATACGAACGTGGACTCTGGGGTCCGAAGCGTTTATAATCTAAAGACAATTGGGATTTTTTTATATTAGAAGCATGCATGCTTAACGTAATGCTAAAATGCAAATTCTCAAAAGAATGAATGAATGCAACTCTTAATTGTTCACCATAACGTAAACCTAGACATTTATAGCTCTTAAATTGTCTAGGTTTTATTTATGGTGAACAATAAAGAGTTTCATTTAATCATTATTTTTAGAAATTGCAATTTAGTATTATGTTGAAAATGCATGATTCTATTCAAGCAACTGCTTGGAAGAGATCGCTTTAAGCAATAAATCTGCCCTTTGGTCAATTAAAGGCGGGTTTTTTAATCACCGCCTTAAAGTTATCCCTAGAATGGGATACAAACATGGGAAAATTCAAAATTACAGTTGCATGAATCGAACACTGGGATTGTTTCACTTTTGAATTCAGTAAGGGTATAACTTATTCCACTGATAACTTTAATCTGATCGAAAAATCGCCCCTTTATTGTAACCTAGTTTTTAAGTGACTTCCAAAAGGGTGGTACTCAATTCAAATGTATGTATGCGATGTAATTATGCGATTTCTCCGCCAATTCTGAATCGGTATTCATTTTTTTTCTTTATTCTAAAGAGTACATATACTCCTGAGGTGGTCCGTTGATGGAAATCGATGCCAACCAAAACATAAAGAACAACAAAATTGCACACGAGAGAGTTGGAAGAGAAGTTTAATAGAAGATAGTGAAGAGTTTAGAGAGTTGGAAAAAGACTTTAGTAAAAGACAGTGATGAGTTTAGTAAGGTGTTTAATGAAATTTAGTGGGCAGTTGAATGAAGGAGGGATTTTGCATAGTTTAAAAGGAGATCCAGAAGAGAGCTACGCGCGGTAAATTTGGTGGTGAGCACTGCAGTAGCAGGAGGTAGTCTACGCAATATCGGAGACGGTATTGTGAGTGAGACATGTGTGAGACATCTCATCCTCGGGGCAGTACGTCCTTAGTTGTGCGTGAAGTTATACCCTAAAGGGAAGAATCACGTACGGCTGTGTAAGTCAATAAAATGTTTAGTTGGAAAAAATACCATTTTATTCCAATCCTAAGTGCTCACACCCTCGCTCACGCGTAATATTATTGTTAGGAACCTCCTTTTAATTTCTGGTGAATAATAATAAGGTTTCATTTATTAATTCATTCAATTTTTAAACTTTCAGTGAAAGAAGGCCGTTGTCCAGAATATCCACGTGGTCCATGGATCTGCACTCACACGTGTACCGGTGACTCCGATTGTCCAAGAACCCTCAAGTGCTGTGCGAACAGATGTGGGGCACTGACCTGTATGAAACCAGAATCTGACAGAACTACCACTTTGCCTCCCTATGAATATAATTAAACATCTACCTGCTATTTTCGTGGTATTTCTATCTGAAAGAAAGAAAATAAAGTTTATTTAGAGTTATTTCATCCCTGTAGGAACGGAGAAAGAATACAATTTCCTGCGGCAGGGCGGCCTGCCGTAAGAGGCGACAAAAGCCACCAGCCAGGTGGCAGGACATTTGCCCGACTGGATGGCTACCACCCCTGGTCTAAAGTATGTCGCCATAACAACCTTGAGTTGTGTTCCGGCATTAGTGACCAGGTTCCAGTCACCCTTAAGAGAGCAGCAGCGCATTTCTAGCACCTTTGGTGTTGCAAATGTCCATAGGGGATAGTAACCGCTTTCCATCAAGTGGGCCGTCTGCCTGTCTACTGAACTCCTCCAATTAAAAAAAAGGGTGTGTGTGTGTGTGTACTTATGTACACGCGTTAGAAGTTATACTTCTTTGGCGTATCAAGATAAAAATCTTTTCAAAAAATTTTTCTTTTGCCTTTTTCCACGGTTGTAGCAAAACGACACTAACAATAGAAAAACTAAAATGTTGACTATAGCTAACTTCAAGGTGTCGGTTGACTATAGTTAACTTCAGGGTGTCGGTTTTTCGTGACAGTGTGCGCGCGCATCGTAAAAATTTACTCTCATCATTTTTCCTTAACGCGCCTAAAGAAGTATAACTTCAAAAATTAAAATGAAAATTAAACATAAGCTGTTAAATAAAAACCAAACTTTAATTAACTCTGAACAGGCTCTAACCCAGCAAATGCTGGTTCGTACCAACCAACGCTGGTCTTCCGTTAGTGACAGGCAGTAACGTCACCTTCACAGAAAAATAGATACCTAAAGAACATTTAAATATTTATGCTTAAGAGAATTCTAGAAAATTATTATTTATAATTAATCATAATATCTCACCAATGGTTGGTTTATACATTGCGGGCGCGATACGATGGCCGGGAGAAGATAAAGGGACGAGGAAGAAGAAGCAAGAGAAGAGTGACTTACCACGCCAGCAGTCCGCCGCCACACTGCACTGGGTTCACATACAAACTAGGATAGGGTTAATGTGCATTAAATTCAGTTATTTATTTATTTATTGTGTTCCAAAAATGTGAATACGTATCTCTATTGCCATGACAGCACTGGCACTAGCTGAATGTTTCTTGTTTTGTGCATTCTTCATTTAAAGTTTTATTCTTTAGCTGGGTATCCATTATGTTCGCGAACTACTTGCGCTCCGTGCTCCTGCAACCGCTCTGATGGAGACGGTACGCGCATCTCCATAGAAACACGCATGTTCCACAGTCCTCTTGCGAACATTGAGCGAATATATCGTCACCATTAGTGGCTAATGCAGCACATATTTTATTTAATTACCTTCTCGAAGTTTATAGAAGCCCTCCTCCCTTTTGGGAATCTATAGAATTCTCATCCTGGGGATCCCACAGCACAGTATAGCTTCGATACAACCCGATTAAAGTTAAACATTTTTCTTCCGACCACTCCATTTAACCGAGCGTGGAGCGTGAGACGTTCGCACTAACGTGGCATTTTGCTTGCGTCCACGAACAGACGGAGCTTCCCTTTGTGTTCGCCCAAAAACCGCCACCGATCGGAGCGCTGTGCGCGGAGCGCGCACCGTTGCACGCTCCAGGAGCGCGAACGTATCCACTATGTGGAGCAGTTGCAGGAGCACGGAGCGCAAGAGGTTCGCGAACATAGTGGATACCCGGCCTTTTCTTGACGGCGAGGATGGGGAGGAAGAATTTATAAGGATGTATTCCTCGGCGCAACCAAACATATAAATATTATTATTTATCACAATTAAATATAGTCTATGTCACTAAGGAATAGTGTAGCTTTCTACTGGTGAAAGAATGTTCAACATCGCTTCAGTAGTTCAAGAGATTACTCCCTACCAACAAAGTCACATAAAGTATATATGTTTTTGAATGAATGAATGAATAACTTTATTGCACATAAAATTATAGTACAATGGGCGGTCTTGTCGCCAAAGGCGATGTCCTCCAGACTACCCTATACAATTGGAATCCAACTACATTATTTAATGAATTTTATAATAATTACGGGTTTTCGAGTATGATTCTGTTGTTTTATCATAATTTTATATTAGAGCAGCAGATAGATTAACCGGCTTACTTGATACGAAGTGGTTATAGATTTGAAGCATTTCGGAGTTAAGTTTTGTACTGGCCTTACACACATTTGAAAATAAAAAAAACTCATTGTTATGTTTCCTTCTTTACGTTACATACGTACATAAATCCATTTTCAGAATTTTCATATACATATTGAAATAAATAAGGTATTTAAGAATAAATACCTCATTAATATTACTCATTAAATTAACTGAAAGTATTCTTACTAAGAAAGTGTCCATTAACACTTTTCTTACTGTCTTCATTAAGACGAACACACTTTGTTCATGTGTTCTTTATTAATAGCTAGCACATTACACTGCACTTTTGTTTTTGTTTCTAGCACTAGTTCAAATTGTTTTGTCATTTTGAGCCTTCTCGTTGTGACCGTTCGTTGAATTTTTCTTGCTTAAGTATTTCATATTTTTCATACACCAGTCAGCTTTATACTGAAGAAAGTTTCGTAATTATTATAAAAAGGATGTCCTTTAACAAATTAAATATAGCCTAATTAAACAGCATCAAAACACTCGTAATTTGCTAATTACTCGTCCGTCATTGCAGAACTCTTACTTAGCTTCGTTAACTTTTAATAAAACACCGCGTTACCTCGTACTTTGAAGAACTAAGTACTTTTACACACCTGCGCAGAACGCAAGGAAAATATAATTTTATCATGAACATAATGTGAAAATCTATTTTTTTATATTGTTCATGAGTTCAGCACACAGGCAGTGGAGTCACCTGATGGAAAGCGGTTACCATCGCCAATGGGTATTTGTAACACCAATGGTGTTATCAACTCAAGGTTGTTACGGCAGTTATTTCTGGGAAGAAAACAATTTGCTATGGAAATAAGGTATTTTAATTACTGGAAAGATATAATTAAACAATGGCCAAACGCTTTTTGTTTAAACAATAAGATAATAAAACTACGTTTTAACGGTTTTGAGCGCGTTAATTTATTTGATAACCGCGCCGAAACATAAACCAGCTTAATTGACAATTTCTTTTTATTTTACCCCTCACCTATTTCAATATATTAAATTATTAGTGGTAGGCATGTTTGCTGAAGAGTTTCTTGCGTCACTTCTTCTCTTCAAGCCACAGCATGTTGCGAAGCGGTGTTAAATTAAATTAGACTCCCATAGAGTAAATAATAACCGTTAACTAAATTAAAAACCTTAAACAAAACTAAATAATAAAATGAACAAGTTGGCAGCAGCGAACAATACTCGTTGTCATTTGAAATCTTTGTCCTCCGTGATCATGGCTGAAAAGTGGCTGAAACGTCGGAGTAATAAAAATCAAGTAAATTACCGCATCTAAAATCGTTAGGACGTAGTTTTATTATGTATACTATCCCCGAAAACTTAAGAAAATGTTATAACAGATAACAATAATTACGTTATGATATAAAAATTGTCTAAACACTGCGGGCTTTACTTATAATAATCTCGTTAAGAAAAGACTAGCCATCTTTTAAATAAGAGACTCTTAAGCCCCTAATCAGTGGCGGTTTCAAATAAAACTTGCCATCTTGGCTCTTCAGAGTCACTTAAACTACCTCACGATGTTGGTTATCTTTGACAGTTATTTATGTGTTACTTTAGGGGGCGTCCATAAATTACGTGAGGTGTTTAAGGGGGGGAGGGGGTCGAGTCAAATCTCATCTAATCTTACGTTGGAGACCCCCCCGGTCTCGGCAAATACCACGCAATTTTTTTCTGATTGAAACAAAAAATTATACTATTTTGGTCCATTTAATCCAGATTGTACATGCTTAAGATTTAATCTTAAGCGTAATCGTAATACGATTAAGATCATTTACTAATTCTTTCGAAAGAAAATCATTTCATTCATACTTCAACGTTATACATTTACTGACTGTCAAACCACCATATTTGTTTTATACCAAATAGCTCAATTTAATCTGAATTTACGGTACAGTGTAGCCCAACCTTTGTTTTCGCGCCACTGTCAGCCGAACGCGCGACTCGATGCCGAACGCGTTTACGTAAGAAACTCACATTTTGAAAAATCTCACGTGAGATTGGGGGATGGGGGAGGGGGTTGAATAAAATCTCACGACATCTCACCAGGGGGGAGGGAGGGGCAGAAAATTTAAAAAAACATCTCACGTAATTTATGGACGCCCCCTTACCACCACCTCTTATCCTTAAGAAGAGTTCATGGGTAAGATTATGCGTTAATCAGTTGCTGAGCAGTTTCTTTAACAAACGATTATAAATCAGGTCATTGTTTGTTTGAAACTTTAAAGTATTGAAATCTTAGACTAATCGCAAGTGTATCGCGACTTCATAATTATAACATGGGGCATATCGCAGGTCTATTTTGGTGAGTGTTCATTAGCCCCAGACTGGCACTTAAAAAGAATTTAATTAAGCACAATACGAGGCCTGCGATAAATTGCTGGCGGAAAAAGTGATGTCAGCCATTTTGTCTGCACACTTTTTAAGAGGTGCTCTTGTCGTGACGTCATCAGCCGCCGTACGTATGTCTGTGGAAATTCGCTCGTTATATACTATATATTTAATTTCATTACTATAGTGCTATATGTAATAGTAATGAAATTAAATATACCATTAGAAATTGTTACCCAGGGAACGCATATATAAATGTTCAATAAAACATATGTGACAATATAAGTGGAACGCAGCCTAGAGACACATAGTTAAATCTGCGGTGGATACAAATATAGTTTTTTGATCAGTAACTAACCAAAAAAACAGTTGCCATCACTTTCCCAGGCGTAAAAACAATTTTTGCTTTTTTTGCGTTTCCCCTTCGCAGTCCACTGTTTGGACTGTAGTTTTGTGTCGAGCGTATAATGTATCCAAGTTTCATCTACAGTAATTAATCGGTGCCAAAATTTGGATTTATTGCGCCTAAACTGCGCCAAGAGAGCGTTGGAAATATTCGTTCTGTTATACCTGGGCTCCTTTCCTCCAGACAGGCTTGCCTTCCGCTCTGCTTTATTAGCATCCAATAGTCTATTAATACATCTCCCGTTCCTCCACCCAGTCGGTCTCCAATCTCCATTGCTCCGCCGCGCAAAATTGCCATGTGTAAATAAAAAAAAAATGTTTTTAAAAAAGGTGTCTTAAAGACCCCATATAACAGTTCGAACATGTCTTTGGTCAAACGTGAGGATACACGGTACCCAACGCCCGGGCAGCTTTTTCATGTCGAAATGTTGATTTAATATGTGACAAACAGGTTTTTTTGATATGTTCGCAACTTCTGCTATCTTTGTAATTTTAATTCCACCATTTGGTTGAACTTTGGCGATGTTTACGTCGGTAGTTGCAGTTTTTGGACGTCCCGAACGTTCATCGCCTCCCAAGCTCTTACAGCCACGTTTAAATGCTACTGCCCAAAATTTCACTGTGGTAAATGATGGTGCAGAGTCCTGAGAATACACAGAATCCAACTCGCCTTGATTTGCGTAGGCTTATTTGCCTTTCAAGAACAAGTATCTGGAGACAGCTTGATACTCGATTTTGTCCATTATCATAATAACACTCACATCAACTCACTGAAACGATTGTTACACGACAACTGCGCGTCGAAAATAGCTGAAACTTTGGTGAGTAACTGTCGACAGATGAACAACGAAATTCACTAGATTTTATTTACGAGTGCTGCTATCTTCATGTTGAGGTCGGAAACTTTTCAGACTACCCTAGTACGAATGTCGTTAACAAACATATCACGAAAAGTCAATTTTGGTATTGAAAATTTTAATTGCCTTATTAATTATTCGGCTCTTTGAGTGCGTTCGATAACCGATAAATCATCAAAAGATTAAATAAAATTACTTAATAAAAAATATTTTGCTTTATTAAAATGAAAGGTTATGCCCCTACTACACCTGGCTTATTAATATATTAATAGAAAAAGAACACTATAGTGACTGTGCTCAAAAGCGTTTTACTTGTAGCGTAAAAAATTACGCCTTAACAATTCGCTACATTTATTTTTTCTTTAAATAAATAAAATAAAAATACATACATACATACATAACTGGTTACGCGAATTGGTAATTGTTACCCATATTCATTTCATTTCGATGTAAAACCACAATGATGGAAATATAGCTGCACAGAACACGGGGAAATATAGGCAGTTATATAAAGGAAGGATGGCACAGTACCTTTGCGTAGTGAAGCGATGGTTTCTCCGTGATTCTTGAAGTTAGCACGACGCGCACAATTTCACGAAAACTAGTAAAGTCTATGTATATAAAGTATATGAACGAAAATAGTTTATAATGTTCAAATGCGATGCGTATGCGTTGCAGTTCGTAAGCGAGAAGATCAATTCTATGCGATGACCACTATAGCGATGCAGTTGACGTCTCATGCTGTCTCCTTTCTTCTGCTTGCTAGGGTATGTACCGGAGAGGAAAAAAAGATAGGATGTGGTTTTACATGATTTGAAGTATTACGATTCGTTCCATTACTTTAAGAATTTTCAATATAAATATTAAATGAAATACGCGCGACCATAACTTCACGCCAGGTCCCTTGCGGGGTAGGCACGAACAACAGAGCGCCATTCAGGCTTATTCTTACACACGTCACTTGCTTCTTTGACATTCATAGCTCTTGTCATGCACGCTCGCCTGTTCTTAAGGGTCCTGACATCACCTTCTGCTAGTACACGATCAATTTGATCATGGAAGGTGTGTCGTGGCCTTCCGCGACTTCTGCATCCATCCACTTTTGCATTGTATATCTGTTTAGTCATTCTTTCATCATACATCATAAAATAAAAATAAAAACGCCTTTTATTCTTACTTTTTACATTAAACATATTCTTGGTATGTTAGTTGGTTAGTAATATCAAATTAATTGTTAGTATTGTTGTTGTTAGTTGAATAAGTTATTATCTTTAAATATCTATAATTATAATATTATAAAGAGGTAAAGTTTGTATCGTTGTAGGGGTAATCTCTGGATCTACTAAACCCATTTTGAAAACATTATTCCTGAGTGGCATAGGTACGAGTATTTGATTGTGATTAATAATACGTATTTTTTTTTCTGATGCCCAGCGAATTAAGCACGGGTGAGCTAGTTAAGTATAAAAGAAAGTGGCTTTCCGTGTCTGTTTGTTTGTCTGTGTTTGTGTGGCTATGTATCCGCTAGCTACTCCTAAACCACACTATAGATGCTTAAGAGGTTTTCATAATTAGTTAGGTTCATTCAATGGTTTATTTAAAAAACAAGCCTAATAATTTTTTATGTAATTAAAATAGAGATACTTCTTAGGGTTTGACCCGCGGCGTAGTCGCGGGAAATATTCTAGTTAGTGTATATAAGGTGTCTGTTAATATTTAACGTCATTAAGAATGTTACATCTCAGATAACGCACTAAATACTTAACACAGTCATCAACATTAATATTATCACAGGTGTAACAGGAGCATTAGAATAAGTTCCCAGGCATTTAATGAAAATTATTTTCTTTTTCAAAATGAGAATGTAATAATATTATTCAACGTTAATTTAATAAATTGAAACCATTAATTTATTCTTGAAAGGCGTTGATGTAATCACAATTTCCTGCAGATTTTTCCTCGTGGACGGGAAATTTTGTTTTTCATTACCTTAAAGTAAATTTGGCGGGGGAAAAAAAGAAATAATTTTCATCAACGATAATTTACTTTTGTGAAGTTAATTACTTGCTTGAAGATTTGAGTAACTTTTACTAAACTGCTGTGCTTTATAGTGCTGTTTTTGTTATGACATTAAAATAAAAATAAATAAATAGGTAAATATCAATACGATGACTTTATAAACTTATACAATAAAAGAAAAATTATTTCTATTGTACCACTGTGTGTCGAAATTTGACCATAATTAATTTAAATTATAAGTTTGAATATTATTAAGGTTCTGTTGTCAAAGACTACATACATACATACATAACTTCACGCCAGGTCCCTGGCGGGGTAGGCACGAACAACAGAGCGCCATACAGGCTTATTCTTACACACCTCACTTGCTTCCTTGACATTCATAGCTCTTGTCATGCACGCTCGTCTGTTCTTAAGGCTCCTGACATCACCTTCTGCTAATACATGATTAATTTGATCATGGAAGGTGTGTCTTTTATAATAACAGATTTCGCCAATAGACCCTACCCAACCAACACCCAATGTTAAACCCTTTGAAAATGGTAAAAAAAGGAAAAAAACAATAGTTGGATGAAACACATTGAAAAAGGAAGAGAATATAACAAAAATGAAAGGGAAAATAATTTACGGGCGATCTGAGGTCGGGAAGCTGAAGGGGGTGAGATTTAAGGGTGAAAAACTGTTTATCTCGATTTCCGGCAAAACTAAAAGTCCTATGGAAAAAAGTTAAATGACAAAGTTGTAGCCAATAAAAAGATCTACAACTTTTGCATTTACACATCTTTCACATGACCTCAAAATTTATGTGAAAAAACCAAAATAAGTACAATATTTTTGTTTTTATTATTTAGCTACGGAATTCTGAAATCATTTATGGCTAATACAGATATGGAGCTTAAATTCAAATTTTACACCAAAGTAAATGATCGGTCGGTAAAATATAGGAACGAGGCATTAATCGAGAATAATCTATATTTGTAAAATAACTCGACGGACCTTGTCAAGCACGTTTTCAAAAGTATTTTTTAAGTTTCTCTTAGTTTTTTTAAGTATTTGTGTAGAATTGGTTATCATAGCAACTACTAAAGTTAGGGAGAGGTAATTAGGTGTAGAATTCGTATTAAATAACGTATACATACATATGAATTACTTTCATAAAAATGCATTTTTCTTGAGATTTTGGATTGTGTTGGAGCCTGATGTATTTGTATGAAGACACACGGTTTGGCAGAATTGCTATAAAATTTGTGCAGGCGTTATATAATTGTATTAAGTGAACAGCTGAGATAGCTACTTAGGTATCATACGCGAACCTATAAAGTCCATTACACGAAAGAAGTCCCGCAGACGCAGCGCTGTAGTCGCGCGACATAATGTTGCCAGGGTTAAATACGGGGAAATCAGGGGAATAATTTATCGTTCATTTACTTTCATTTAATTAACTACTACGACTCAAATATTTAAGTAAAAAAAATATATTTTTAATTTAATGTATTTTTAATATGGGTACCTATTTGATTTCCATACTGCTAAGGTCAGTTTAGTGAAAAATAAATCTTCCTGTAATTTCTAAAATATAAAATAAAGATGTTCGACCAACTTTAAATTAGAAAAATAAAATAACATTTAAAAGTTTTATTCAAAGTTTTATTGAATAATTATTATCGGTCATACTATGGTCACTGTCAGAAGAGTGAATAGAAACAGAATCAGATTCTGTTTCACTATCACTAGCCGTGGATATAATAAATCGATCCATTTCTTCGTCCATAAGACCATCATTTTTTAAATATTCTTCCTCCAAATGCTGTACATGTTTACACTGAGCTGCCCAGTGTTCCGCTGTAACAGTCTCAAAAGCCTCTTCTGTTAGGCGTACAATTTCATTTGGATCTTGGCCCACGTTTTTATCCGCTACCCGTCTCTTTACAAGGCTCCACATTTTTTCGATCGATTGAGATCGCAGTGGTATGGCGGCAATTTTAGCAATTCATGTTTGTGATATTTTAATAATGCATCCACGGCATATGTAGGTGGACCTTTGTTTTGTTTAATTAATTCAAATAATACAGCTTTCGTGAATTTTTGCCGTACAGCGCACGAATCAAACCCATCCAAGTCGAACTTTTTAGCATGCGGGCGACTCTTCCCTGGGGTGACGATAACTTTAGAAGTACTCGCCGCTATTGCGCCTTCTTTTGTAACTCTCGTTACGGTTTTCTCTGACATACCTGCAATAAAATGAACAAGTTTGAATGATTGTTTTCGTATTTAATTACATTATTGTTGAATATAACTTTACGATTTTTTTGTTGTGTTGTGTTAATTCCTTTTAAAATTTTCATTAATAAAAATCATGCATTAAAAAAACAATCCAATCTCTGTAAGAAATCAATCGGGAACAAAATCTGTACATGGCATCCCCAAAATTTACCTGACATGGCGGCAACTCTCTTGCGAAAATTGTTTATTGGTATTAGAACACCGTGATTCTCGTGTCCCGCTTCACAGAACTCCTTCACCTTTAATATCATTTCTCGACCTGCACTTTTACAACTTTTGGCATCGTAAATAAATCTTATAACGCACTAATCAAATAATAAACTCACAAAATATCTACCACAACAAACGCACCTTGATAACATCGACAAACGGCAACATGGCCGATCTCCCGATCTGTCAAATTTAGTTCCACAATTGTCCGCGGGACTTCTTTCATGAAATGGACTTTACCATGATAAAATAGTGAATTACACTTAAAATTCTTCTATATTAATTAATTAATTAATTATACTCGTACTTGTCACTTCATTACTTGCAACTTTTTGGGTCTAAACAGCAAGATTAACACGTATTACGAAATTTCATTTATTCTTCCGTAAGCTCTCGGGACGATATTTCAATGTATTCGTATTGGAATGAAGCGCTGTTATACGTAGTAAAGTGGCTATTATTTATGCGAGTGGTATTGTGGAGCCGATGAGTTATGTGACTCGAATGTTCCATTAATGTATCCAGTGGTGGCGTTACTCTAACCTGCTGCGTTTTTAAAATTGAAAAATAGGTACGTACTTACTAAATGAGTATAGAATAACAACATTAAATACATTCTTTGCAGCAATTTTCATTAAGGGTTATGGATTATATGATTGTTTAAAGTCCAAAACACGACATACGTAAATAGGTAACAGTTATTTAATTGTGCCGTTTACTGTAGAGACGCTTGAACCGCGGCGTCCTGAGACCATGAGCCTGTACGAAGAGCTATCAAAACGACTCTTCAACTCTTCAGGTGATCAGAAGGTTGGTTTCTACAGCGGACAACGAATCGGTATGGCAATACAGCGAAAAAACGTAGCCAACCATCTGGGCCGAGCCTATAAATGACCTACTGCTGGGCTCAGACCTCCTCACTATAGGGGAACAGACGGTATGACTGCCACGCTTATCCAAGGCAATTTACAGGGTTTGACATACCGGTTATTACGATGTGCAGGTTTCATCACGCTATTTCCATTAACCGTTGTTAGTACGGGGTGATTGTAATAATATGCACATTTAGGTCAGCAAAACGTCTAAGTGGTGCATCCGGGCCAGCCAAGATTTGAACCCCGCGTCCTGAGTTTGGGACGCATGCGCCAGCCATTAGGCTAACACGATTATTATATAGTGTGTGTGTTTTTTTCTGTTGCATTCTACCAGCCAGTATTTTTTTGTCACTGATGATAGTAAATATTTAATTAAAATTTATTTAAATTAAATAAATATAATTTACTTAATACATGATAAATAATATAAAACGATGTTATAAAAATGTTGGTATTTTTTTATTACAATTTATGCCGCGATTTAGCACTGGCTGTAAAAAAGTTGGTATTACGAATACGAATCTATGGTTCGTATAGTTTTCTAAAGTTTTTTGGCGGGAACAGTTCCCGGGGAACTGAAAGGGGACGTTGTGCTGTGCAGTTTTATTTCCTAAAAATGTGTAAAATTACTCTAAAATGAACAATGATTGTAGGATATTTATAGTTTTTGAGTAGTGATTATGTGTTTTGTGAGAAATGTAAACTGTGTGGCCAAACGTGGCTTTTCGAATTTTCACAAGTACTCCGTTGAATGGCGTTGATTGTAGTGTCCTACAATATAACTGCGCCTGGCTTAAAGGTCTAGTTGTCAAGCCATAAACATAACAAACTAAAGTTTTTGACAGCACGGACAATCGTTTCCCAGGGACGAAAAGTGCCGTTTTCATCCCTATTAATAGGCAACTGCAAGCGTATTTTCAGAATATGAAGGAAAATATATAAATGTAATGCCAACTTTATGCCAATAGTAAGCGTAAAGAATGGTTAATAATATATAGTAACCCAATATAACATAATGCATAGGTAGACATATCCCTGGAGTATAAAATAAAAGGTGATTGTGGTCAAAGAGATTGAGTGCGCCAATAATTCATGTGCCCACAATTACCTCGCCAAGGGCGAAAGTTCAGCGCCGGGTGCGAGAACATAATTCTCCACATTTTTTTCAAAATGTTACCTAATCCAATTTTCTTTTTTATGTTCCAGCGATGAAAATATTGGAAAATAGTTTCATTTAAAACAAACTAGCTTTTATCCGTGGCTTTGGTCAGATATTGACAATAAATTCATGTCTCTTTCTATCCCTCGGGAACAGTACGATTTTTTTGCTAAAATATATCCTATGCACTTTTTTGGATCACTGACAATATGTATGCAAAATCGCACGATCGGTTGAATAATTAAGGTGTGAAAGAGTATCCAACAAACAAACAAAAAACTCAAATTCACATTTACAATATCATAAGGATTTTTTTTTACTGGAGTACAGGATTTGGGCTGGGGTTCCACCTGCTAGAAAGTGATAACCCATAATCTATTTTAGCACCACCAAAGGTGCTACTAATGTGCTGCAGGCCTCGAAAGGGACTATCCGTTCAGGAAAGAACACAATTTCCTTCGGACGGGCGGCCTGTCGCAAGAGGCGACAAAACAACCCACAGCCAGGTGGTAGGGCATTTGCCCGATGGATGGCTACCAACCCTGGTCTAAAGTATGTCGCCATAAAACCTTGTGTTGTGTTCCGGCATTAGTGACCAGGTTTCAGTCTCCCTTTAGAGAGCAGCAGCGCATTTGTAGCACCTTTGGTGTTGCAAATGTCCATAGGCGAAGGTAACCACTTTCCATCAAGTGTGCCGTCTGCCTGTCTGCTGAACTCCTGCAATAAAAAGAGGGGGCTGGAGCCTGGCCAATGATGCCTGACAACGACCCAAGGTTGTTATTGTGGCATACTCTAGATTACACAGGCCATCCGGGCAAACGCCTTATCACCTGGCTAGTTATTTTTTCAACCTTTACGTTAGGCCGCTAGGCAATGGGAACTAGTATTCTTTCTCCGTTATTGCACATATAAGATGTCCATTCTTCTTCTTCAGCCAATCTCTATCCACTGCTGGACGTAGGCCTTCCCAAGTACGCGCCACATACCTGGTCACCCGTATTTCTCATCCAGCCCCTCCCGGCGACCTTGTGCAGGACGTCAGTCCACCTACGCTACGTTTGCCGGTCCTGCGACAGATGTGACCGGCCCACTGCCATTTCAACATGCTAATTTTGCGAGCTATGTCGGTTACTTGCGTTCTCTTACGGATGTCCTCTTTTCTGATTTTATCTATAAGAGAAATACCTAACATAGCTCGCTCCATAGCCCGTTGAGCGACTTTGAATTTGTGAACCAGTCTCACTGTCAGTGTCCATGTCTCGGCACCTATGACATTGCGGAATGGTCGACGAGAATATATAAGATGTTTATAGAAAATATACCTCACAGTAGATCTACGGTAAAATTTCTCATTTTTCATTAAAAATGGTTGACACAAAACACTCCATTCATGGGCGGGTTTCGCGACGTGCGGCAAATAATAGCAACAACATTGTGCCATTGTATAGAATTGGGAGTACTGCCACAATAGCGGAGTGCTCTTTTGAAATCACTTTATTTGTTTTTCAGACTGCGTACTTTGTACGGCACTAAGGTAGTTGCTTAGAGCCCAGGATTGCATAGATTTTACAGAAATAATTAGCATATAATATGCTTTAACCTGTTCAGGTTTTGTAACGCTTTCTTGAAATAAACGCCCAAAGTCCTTAAGAAAGGTTTCAATGTTGAAGTCCCAAGACGTTGTAAAATCTGCCTTACAGTTTACAGTAATCGCATAAGTATGATTTTTTATTCTTGTATTAGGTGAACGAGGACAAGGAGAAAAGAACAAAAATAGACTACCTTTTTGTAGTTCTTTGGATCAAACACATTAGACTTAAACAACAAACTTCTTACAATATCAATTTTTTCAACTGCCTTCAAAAATATCATAAATGATATTATACTTACAGTCAATTTAATAGCCTTAATAAACAAAAAAACCCTTTAAAATTAATAGAAACATTTATTTTATCATAATTTATTTCAAACATTCGAAATAATCATTATAGTCCTTGTTAAGCCAAAGGTCTTTTAAAAGTATTAAAATTAGAATTAAGATATTTTTTCACTATATCTCAGATCGATATAAAGTTTTAAGTAAACAGCAAACATAGAAAGTAAGCACCTATTTTTGATAAACATATCAAAATAAATCGTAAAGATTTCATGAGATTACGTACGATTTATTTCATTCTCCACGACCTAGTTCGATATCAAGTCAAGAAAGACACATTTTTGTCGGTACTGTTGCTTGGTCATACACAAACAAAAACTTCGAACATACGTTCGGAAACTGCACTTTATGAAAAGGTGGTAATTTAAAATTCGTAGCAATGGTTAAAGTTGGGTTACTTAGAATAGTCCCTGGGCGTTCATTTGACGAAATTGGATTTGGTGCGGTGCTTTATTCACTATTTTATTGATGTACTTTTTTAAGGACAATGGGCGTTACGAGGTTAATGCAATACTTTTTTATTTTTTATGAATCCTCAAACGCGAATATGCAGCATTCGGTAAGAGTTTTATATGATTGTGCCGTTTGCTGATGAAACACATGGACCGTGGAGTTCTGAGGATGAGGCTCTATGAAGTCTCTATTAAATCGACTAATTGCCTTTTCAGGTGATCAGAGGGTTGGTTCCTACCATGGAGACCGGATCAGAATGGCGATCCAGCTAGGTAACGTAGCCAGCCTTCTGGGGGCCTTACTTATTGACTTTGATGACCTAGGCTCAATAAATTAAGTTTTCTTTATGATACTAATTTAATAAAATTTGCATTAGTTAAAATTAAATATAATTATAAAAAAAACATATTATTTAAAATGATATCGCAGGTCGTATTTCTGTATGTTAGCTGTAAATATATAAATGATATAAAAATATGTAATAATAAAATCCGTGCAGGAACGGAGAAAGAATATAATTTCCTGTGGCCAGGCGGCCAGTTATAAGAGACGATAAAACAACTATCAGCCACGTGGTATGTGCCCGACTAGAGGGCTACCACCTCTGGTCTTCAGTGTGTGTCTTGAGTTGTGTTCCGGCATTACTGGCCAGGTTCCAGTCTCCCTTAAGAGAGCAACAGCAGTCAGCAGTCATTTGTAATGTGTTGCAAATGTTCACATGCGACGGGTACCACTTTCCATCCTCTCTGTCTGCTGAACTCCAGCAATAAAAAAATACTACATTCGTTTATATAGATAATTGTCTTTTATTGTATTAAGAACTAATATGGTTTTTGAAATACATATGTATCAATGTATATAATTTCGATATATTTGCGTTCAATTTTATTCAGACAAGTAAACCGCGCATAAATTGCGCAAACCCCTTTTTCAACCCGAATCACACGCCAACGAATGGGGTTTGGTACTTACCAGGCGCCTTCGTGCGTGAAGTTCAGCTAGGCCTAGCACTTCCAAATCACAGGTCTTGGTGGTATTGCTTAATTTAATGTTTCTATTTAGTATTAAGTTCGTTTTGATTAGTAGGTATTCGTTTTGTATTTTGAGAAACGGACACGTTGCAAGGTCAACTCACGACTACCGATTTTAACCGCCCAACGCCATCTAGCGTTCGCTTTCCAAAGCTTCGCTATTGGTGGCGATGTAACCGAGGTGAAAATGGTGCGCATTTTAAATGAATGAAATGAAACATGAAGTTGGTGCCACATATTGTTACGAATCGCGAGACTAGTATTAAAATGCCGTTAGCAGCACTATAGAGTTTTTAGAACTGTACAAACACGTATAACACAGGTACAAATAAAACGTAATGCACAAGGTCATAATTCAATAAAACGCGCAAGGTCCGTCACTTATCAGATTCCCGATTGCAGTACACACGTCTTGCTTCGCTTGTGGTAATTGCTCGACTGCCACCCCCCCTCCATCAGGTCATCGTTTACACTACGCAACTGCAATGTCCCCGTATCTAAGTTGACTTAATCCGACATACCTGGCTTATGACTGCCATTAAAGATTACAATACAATAGGCCATATGCCAATAAGTAAGCAAAAGAAGACGACTATAAAATAAATTAAATGTTATTAGTTCAAATGCCGACGGGTAATAATGTGCTTGGTTTCAGATATGCAGGTGAATTTTGTTTTGTCGGGACCTAAGTCTTACGACTACAACGACAATATTAATCTTTATTGCATAACATTAGGATAATGTTGAAAAAGTTTAACTGCAGAAAACAATAGGCGGTCTCATTACTCAATATTACAGATGAAAGAAATAAATCTTTAATAGATAGATAGATACTCTTTATTGCTCACCAAATATACAATTTCAAAATATACAATTACAATATTGTCAAGGTAGAAACAAAAGGCGGCCTTATCGCTGAAAGCAATTAAGCAAGCAATCTTTAATCTCTTTATATGTTTAAAATATCTTTACACTTTCCAAATCATAATTATCTTAGCTATATTTAAAGCGTCTAAGCGTATTCCATAATTTTTAAATCCACGCCATAAAGATTCGATCCGATGGTCTCATCATAACTACTTTTATATATAGTGTGTCATTAATGACAATTACTCTTCTCCAACATTCCATCGTCTATTGTTTATCTTTTCTTTCATTCATGATTTATTCTTCTCACTCACATACCTCAGACACCGTTCGGATACACACTCAACTAATCTATTATACATTAAATCATACGTTCGGAAACATCGTAGGATTGTGTAATTGGGATTATTCACTTTTCCTCAATTTAGCTTTTTGAAAAACCATTTCGAGGAATAGTGTCCACAATTATTTCTGTCTAGTTAAAATTCCAAAAAACGTACGATCTTGTATTTTGTAAGAAATGCGTTTGACCTTTATTTGACCTTACTAAATCCAATCAGATGGGCCGTCTGCCTGTTTGCTTGCTTCAGGTGTAAAAAAATTCTAGCTGTACATTATTTGATTTAAGTTCTATAACATGGAGTTTCTCTAAATACCACTTTAAATTGGGTTGTGTTTAAACGCCTACCAGAAATGCACCTATTTTACTACCAATAAATTCGAAATACCTACCAGAATGAATAAATGCTCACCAAATTGTGTTTCTAGAAGTATTGTAGAAATGAAGCTATTTTCCTTTTAACGCTATGCCATAAAAATATATAAACGCCTTTAAAGCTAATTTCAGACCAAATGTTTTACATTATCGCTAAGTCGATATAACCAATATTTTGTTTCTCCACTTCCAATTTAGTAATTTTTGCTGAGGCAAAAAAGCAAATGGTCGAACGTACAATTATTTTTAATACCAAATATAATATTGCGTTGTTTTTCATTAATATTTCACTTATATATAAGATAAATAGTGAATGGTTACCACTTGGTTCTGGCTTCTCTTTATCTTTCTGGTTCGCTTCGGTCTACACATAACCTAACCTAACTGACTGTTTAAAACTCCACATATTTAAATTTTCGGTTACATACGGTCTCCTATCTAAATAAATCCCGTCAAAAAACGCAAAAAAACGTCTCGGCGACAAAATTACCAGATCATTGTCGTGAATTTCAAACTTCGATAATTAATTGAATAAGTATTTTTTCCACTCTTGGATTCAGGTTGGATAATTTGATTACACTTAAACTATTTAGAATTGTAATTTTCGGTTTGTATGTTAGTGTTTTAGTAAAACAATATTTGGTGGTCATTTATCCATTTTGATAAGCAAAAAGAATTTAAATACAAAACGTACAATTATTCTGATGAGTGTATATTTATTTTGGAACGTAAAACATTGTTTTTTAGGCACCTCGGTATAGAGTGGATTAAATTTATATGAAGTAATATATTTTATTTGGTGCTTAGTCGAAGGGACAAAAAATATTTTTGGTGAGCATTTAAATTGTACCTACCCCTTTAATTTTTTTTACGATAACTATAGAAAATAATAATGGTTGAACACGAAATATTATAAGCCTAGCGACAAAAAACACTAAAATGATCACGATGTAATGAGTAATGACAGTGACATTTAAACTGTAGCACAGATTACTATGATTATATATAGATAAAACTTCTTTAATTAGTTTTGTTTTCTAGGTAAAGTAATCGATTTAAACTTTTCCTTATGACGTCATCGGAGAAATAATTTTAAAATCGAATTATAAAAAAACTAACGTTTAAAATACAAAAATATTCAAATCAGTATCTTAAAATACCCTATTTTACGTAATAAAAATATAAAATCACAGGATTATTTTTTGTGAACAATCCCCATTGCGTGAAAGTGCTTTGTTTTTACCTTCTTCAGTAGTATTCCTAGAGGAGGTATTCACATATCTACATAATAAAGGCAGTAGGTAAAAATAAAGCTCTCACCACACATCCAGGTGTTAATTAAGGAATCGAGAAACTAGGCCGCCCACTTAATATCCGATTAGCGGAGGAAAAATAATGGTGTGTGATTAAGGCACTTTTCGAACGGTCGAAGCGCAAATCTTTTGTGATTTTAATTGACTTGGACTCGGATTGGAGAGCTATTGTCCCACAACTAGGAAACAGGATTAATCAAGTTTAAAATGTATTATGTGGTTGTTTTGCCCGTCACTTCTTTAACTTTTTTAATGCGAAGCTGGGTAATTGGCAGAGGTCCACGTACTGGAAAGTGGTACACGTACTGGAAAGTGGTCCATGTACTGGAAAGTGGTCCATGTACTGGAAAGTGGTACACGTACAGGAAAGTAGTCCACGTAATGGAAAGTGGTACACATACTGGTAAGTCGTCCATGTACAGCAAAGTAGTCCACGTACTGGAAAGTGGTACACGTACTGGTAAGTGGTCCACGTACTGGAAAGTGGTCCACGTACTGGTAAGTGGTCCACGTACTGGAATGTTGTCCAGGTACTTGAAAGAGGTCCATGTACTGGAAAGTGGTCCACGTACTGGAAAGTGGTTCACGTACCGGCAAGTGGTTACCGTCGCCTTTAGACGTTCGGAATACCAGGCCCGAAGCTAACGTGTTGCCAGACTTTATCAAGGGGATAGAATACGGGATAGGTTAAAAGAGTTGGGATGGGGGGAACAGACATGAAGAATGGGACATGGGATAGAGAATCACCTCTCTTCATCTGTTTTTGTTTTATTTGTAACTTGACAGCTTCAATCGATATGCCGACAGCAGGTTTCTGAGTTGGTTCACAATTGGACCCGGTAGTCCAATTGTGAACCAACTCAGAAACCTTCTCTGGCTCATGCACAAAAACTTTGCTAAAGATCATCACAGTCATGATCAAATGTATAATTTACGATTCTATAAAGGACATACAGACAAACATTCATTTTTATATATTAAGAAGAAATTGACGAATTTGATTATACATACTAATTGCGGTTTCAAGTAATATGTAAACATTGTGTGTAAATAAATAGCTTTGTAGAGCTAAGCCGTCGTATTGCTTACAGTTCCTGGCGGAAAATCAGCGGTGGTTGTGAAACCAGCATTATACAAGTCATGGGCCATTTTAGGATACCATAACTTACTTTACTATGTTACTATTTTGCGTCTTGTCCTAAATAAACATTTTCTTTCATCTTTCTTTCTTTAGCAGGAAAAGGAAGAAAGCAATCGGAACTCTTACTCATCGCATGAAACACTATTAGCTTAAGGCTAATCGTTTCACGCCGATTTTCTGTGAGTGTGGTATCTCTCTGATCAAGGCAGCTGTTAGAGCAGCAATCATGAAATCATGTTTGATTTCAGCACGGGTCTACCATGACAGTCAGTCGGTTCAGAATTCTCGTAGAACTAGCGAGTTCATATTCAAATTTTCTGTTAATATGATGAGCGAGTGAGGCGGAGCCTGCCTGCCGCTGCTGTATGCGTGACAGAAAGGGAAGGCAGACTGGCTCCGTAACGCGTTACGTAACGAAGCGGTTTTCCCTCCCATAAGAAGTTATCAATTCAAAAATTCACAGTGCATAATGTCCATTTTAATTAATAAAGGTAACTCGAATATTATATTCCACAACAATAATAATACAGATTGTAAGTAAGCGGAAGTTTAATTAATTTTGATTACTTTAGCTGACGATAGGAATTCATCTTCCAATGTAAACAGAGGTGGAGATCTCAGCAAACAGAACAACGAAAGCAACAGTTGTTCCGGTGGCAATAAAAACGTCGGCGCCGGGAAATAAACTAGGCTTTATCGAAGTGTTTTTATTTGGAAAATCGTGGTCATTCTTTGAACGGGATTACTTCGAGTTTTCAAAATTGATTCTTTTTTCAATATTAATAGCTCTTGGTCTTCGTCTGCATTGATTTTTTCGCGATACTTTAAAAAATCGCGTATATTCCTCCTTATAATCCAACTATTTGCTAGTGAATGTGCCGTTAAAATCGACCCAGCCGTTTCAGAGATTAGCAGGAACATCCAGAAAGTCAGACTAACAGAAAATCTAAAAATTACATTTTACACAATCTCCTTGTGAGAATTACTTCCACCAAATTTTTTCACTTTTTATTTTGATATCACAAATAGACACTTCAAGTATATTTATCTGTAAATATATAGATAAAGGATAAAATGGTGAGGATGGCTGGATGATTTTTTATTCTTTGATCTTACGATGCCATCAGGGCATCTTAGTCTTTTTTACCACGCAAGGAATCGAATTCGGAGCCTCTTCGGGGGTAGATCGGTAAAAGTTTAGACCAATCAACTCACTACAGATAATCAATACAAATTATATATTTTAAAATATGCGCACTAAATACAGACCCATTATTAAAAAATGAAAAATTATCTCCAGAAGTTTGTCTGGAAGAAATCGCTGTTAGCGATAAGACCGCCAATTGTACTAGTTATAAGATTGTTAATTCTTGCGTATTATTATTTTCTTGTGTGCGATAAAGAATATTCTATTCTATTCTACAGATACCATCCAAAGTAAAAATAGACATTGCAATTCCTGGCACAGGAATTTATAATATTTTGGACACAGACATAGGACGTGATCGCATAGGTTAGGCTCGTCAAGCATATGCAGTAAACGTCTAGGACAGAAATAACTATATTATATTTAATGACGACTTATATAATATGTAATAGTATTATTTTGAAATTGATTAAATTATCAAAAAAATAATTTATAGTAATGTGGCATTGCTTTGTGCTTCTATACAGTTTTATATTAATTTAATTAGGTGATTTACTGATTAATTAATGTAATAATGGCCAGGCACCATTACGATTGCCTGAATTGTACGTCTGAAAAGACAAACTGTCGTTCCAACAACGAACTCCATACCTTTGTAATTTTATGTTTATGACAGTTTATACAATAATTTAATACATAACGATCGCCTTTAAATAAAATTAGTTAATCATATGCCTGCCTAAATGCGTTTTATAAAAAAACGAATTGACAGTTCTTTAAAAATCAAATCAAATATCGTAGTTTTGCCACATAGCTCATTACAAAGCTCCCTGCGGGTTCCTGATATCAGTATTATCTCGGAAATCTAATTAAATTTCACATAAATGAGCTAGAAGCTTATTAATGCCTCTATTTGCATGTACAGCATTTGCCACTCAAAGGATATATTGTATTATTAAAAGCCAAGCGGTATGCACACATGATTGTCACGGAAGTGGCACACGACATTGAATTATTAAGCATCCAATTCTCTGCCATGCCAGTTTAGTGCTTAAGTACATTTTATTACATATTGGATTTTTTCTTCCGAATAGAATAGAATAAACATTAAGGACCGCTTGCATAACGTTGTTTAAATTTATTTAAAAAACACAAAACGTATTTAACAGCCTTAAATACAATTACCGTCTTGCATAACTCAAAATTTGCCACTAAATATGTTTAAAGACCTGCCGATACGTTTTGTATAAAACATATTTAGGCAGTTTAATGTGATTAACTAATTTTATTTAAACGCGATCGTTATGGAAATGGGCCTTAATTTATGTCAGAAATTATAACAATCTTACGCTTTAGTACATTGCTAGAGATATGAAAAGAGACGGGGACTTTTGGGCAGAAGATATCTGTTGGGTTTTCTATTTCAAAATGGAATCTAAAAATAAATAGAAATCTGTGCAATAACCATTTAAACTCGATACAAGCAAGTAATGTAAACTTTTACAGCGTAACGATGTCGTTTCAGTTCAGAATGTAACAGACGTCTCACTTGTTTAACTATTGTAGTTTCAAAGCGTTTTATTCGTATCGTCATTTTACAAAGTAGGATATTCTGTAACAATGTTCTTGAAGTATTGAGTTATTTTAGTTTTTTTACGTTACAAACTAGGGTAGTGCAATTTATGTTAGGTCTTCTAAGTTCTATCTTGTTAGGTCACTGTATTGTGAGTTAGATTACTGATTAGGAAATATTAGTCGAGTAGTTGTAATTGAATATTTCTAATTACTACGTTTACTAATTAAAGTTTAATAGGTAGGTATAAGATTATTATAACCACAAGGCAATATTATTTTTTATGATATATTATCTTTAAATAGATTATAGTTTTGTCATTACTAGCGGTCGCCCAGTGGTCGAAATTCGGCCATAATTAATTTAAATTACAAGTTTGAACATTATTAAGGTTCTGTTATCAAAGACTTCTATAATCACAGGTTTCCCCAAGGCTGCACTGTTAATTTGACTTTAACAATAAACAAAAGTAGTGTGTGTAATGCTTTTTTTATTGATTTAGGGCCGCTTGCATAAGGTTGCTTAAATTTATTTAAGAGACACAATACATATTTAACACCCTTAAATACAATTAGCGTCTTGTACAACGCAAAAATTGTCCCTAAATAGGTTTAAAGAACTTTCAATACGTTTTATGTAAAACGTATTTAGGCAGTTTAATATGATTAACTAATTGTATTTAAAGGCGATCGTTATGCAAACAGTCCTTAATGTATTTTTTATGCATAATTTATATAAGTGTGTGAAATTTCATACACCTTCGTCCGCACAATTTTCGTAAAGAAAGGTACAAAGTTTTGCTTTATATTTACATACATACATAACTTCACGCCAGGTCCCTTGCGGGGTAGGCACGAACAACAGAGCGCCAATTAGGCTTATTCTTATACACCTCACTTGCTTCTTTGACATTCATAGTTCTTGTCATGCACGCTCGTCTATTCTTAAGGCTCCAGACATCACCTTCTGTTAGTACACGATCGCAATTTGATCATGGAGGTGTGCCGTGGCCTTCCGCGACTTCTCCATCCATCGACTTTTGCATTGTGTTGCTGTTTAGTCATTCTTTCATCATACATTCTTTCCACATGCCCGAACCACCGGAGCATTCCTTTCCTTTTTTCAGACCAACTCTCTTTCTTACTTTGGTATTACGAACGCGGTCTGCGAGCGTCACTCCGCAGATTATGCGCAGTGCTCGCATCTCGACCGCGTTTACTCTACTTTCGTGCTCTCTATTCCATACCTAACTCTCGCTTCCATACGTGAGCGTAGGTACCAGCACCGCGTTGTGTATGGCAAGCTGGGCCTTCTGGCTGAGGTTCTTAGCGCCTAGAAGTTTACCTAACGCTCCATTCACACTATTCCCCAAATTCACTCTTCTTATTTGCTTGTTGTTGTTGTTGTATTTGCACTGCTTTATATTTGCTTTATGTATTAATATATACTGATTGAACTGCATTGTTCATAATGTATTATTATGGGTGTTGTATTGCTCTCCGTGATTTCACTAGCTGGCTCCAGCCGGAAGATCAGCGCTGGTCTTAATTGGTCAGCATATGCTGAGACTGGATCCAATTTAAGGATTTATTTTGTTTCTATTATTTTACTGTTTGGTAATATTGTTACACGCAAAGTGAATGCACACCTGCAGTTTATTACCTTTCCTTCATTTGGACTTCTTTTGTTTACTTTGTGTTCAAAATTTGTGATTAAGAAAAACATCCTATTGTTTGTGTGCAGATTACGTATTCTTGGGAAATACAGCCCACGCGGTCCATTGTTGTATTGTACAGATTAGTATAAAACAATGCCCAAACGGAGGCGTGAGGCAGTCAAGCAACGACTACGATACGAGCAAGACGTGTACATTCGATAAATCGTGACGGACTTAGCGCGTGTTATTGAATCGTGCAGTTTGTATTGGTTGTGTTCAGTTATGTTTATACCTGTGTTATACATGCTTGTATAGTTCTAATAAATTCTATAGTGATTCCAACAGCATTTAAATTCGAGTCCCGCACCCGCTACAATACTATTGCTTTTGTCCTAAATAAAATATGTCTTTCGTTCTAAGATTTTTGCCATCTGCTAGTAGCAGTCGTGCTTAGAATATAAATATTATCCCTGTTATAATGCAATCAAATCTCTACTCAACGTAATGTATTCTGAACTGGTAGCGCGTTAATTCGGTTACCAGTCCCAAGGTGATAAACTATTAATAAAAGTCCCAAACGTGGTCAATATGACCGGTTGATGGTATACAGCGAATCGATACAACGGGTTAATTTCAATAAGGTTATAGTGTAGACCTTGTAGTGTAGTGTAGTAGTGTGTCATCGTAGCGTAATGGCTAGCGCACACGCCCCTAAATCGAAGGGCGTGGGTTCGATCCTGGCCGGAACGCATGCACCTCTTAGTCAGTTTTCTGATCTTATGTGCATATTGTTACAATTACCACGTGCTAACAACAGTGAAGGAAAACATGGTGATGCAACTTACACGTCGAGATAACCGATGTGTCAAACCTGCCAAGCCGCCTTGGACAAGCGTGGCGGGTATACTGTCCATTTCCCCTATGAGAGGCCCGAGCCCAGCACTGGGACATTTATGGGCTGGTATTAAATATTATATTATATAATAGTGTAGAATTGTCTTGTAATATTTATGTTTGATCCTTGGATTTTTTTAAATATAACTTTTTGTATATATTTTTTAAAGAAATTCTTAGATTAATTTGGCAACTATGCCATAAATTAAAAAGATAAAAGACAGTGTCAATGGTCGGTCTACGTTGACTGGTGTTGCGAATTTACCGCTGTCTCGCTGTGTCCATGAGACAAAAGTGTTTCCAAAAATAAGTGTATAAAACCACTAATAAATATCCAAAGTCAAAAGATCAAAAAGAAAACTTGTTTTACTCTGTCAGCCCAGAACCTAAAAGAAAGGTTTGTATATTTTTTTTTATCAGATGATGACCGCAGCCTTTCAGAGGTTTAAAGCGGCCATTTTTGGAGAATCGCTTAGTAAAATTGATACGTGTATAGACTGTAGGTGTAAGACAGAAATAGAGAACAGTGTTGCGAAAAAGGGGACACCGCGGCGCATATCTACTATTTTTGTATGCGCGAGGTGGGCAGAGCCGAGAAGGACAGCCCAGAAAAATTTAGTCACGGCAACTACAATGTTGGAGGTAATGCTAAACACGAAAATTGGGATAAACAACAGCATGATGATGAAATGATGTCCAGAAAGGCTCATGACGAAATAGAGCAATATCCTCCTCTTCCCCGCTGAAGTGTAGTAATGCCTATCGGTATACCACTGCCACAGTGATAAAGGTGACAGAGGTTTATTAAAGTCCTGGTCTACAGTATGCCGCCATAACAACCTTGTGTTGTGTTCCGGCATTGGTGACCAGGTTCCAGGCTCCCTAAAGCGAGCAGCAGCGCATTCGTAGCACCTTTGGTGTTGCAAATGTCCATAGGCGATGGTAACCGCTGTCCATCAAGTGGGCCGTCTGCCTGTCTACTGATCTCCAGCAATAAAAAAAAAAATTAAAAAAAGTGTAAGACATAGCACAAAGTTCCCCTTAATTTTAGTACTTGTCATTTTCATAATACGAATCTGCGAAAGAAGCCGCGTTTTATCCGCTAGAAATGAAAATATAAGCGTTTCATTGCGAAGCTCAGATCTGTTATTTTTGGGGTTACCGGATACCCGCTTCGTTTGGCCAGCTTTACGGGTTTGCCATATCGGTATTCTTAGTTTGCAAGTTTCTTTATGATTTTTTCTTTACTACCAACGCGTTTTAAATGTAGCAGTATCTACACGAGATACTTGAGAAAATAAAAATATTTTCAACCAATTAATTAGAAAATAAGGCAAATGAAATCTGCAATTATAAACCTTAAGAGATCATAAATCATAACATTTTTAGCCTATTGGTGTATTCTCTCTTCCACATTATTAGGTTAGTGATATGATACCCGGATAGGAGTGGAATAAACTGCCGGAGTCTGTTTTTCCCGAAACCTACAACCTGGGTTTCTTCAAGTCTCGTGTGAATAGGTACCTTCTAGGTAAGCGTGCTCGAACTTAGACTATATCTCCGCTCAAATCGAGTGAGATAATAGTCAAACAAAAAGGATACCTTAGCTACTAAGCTATCAAGACTTTTATACATATTAATATCTCTCATGTCTTTGAAAGTCAAAAATCTTTGAGCAAAGCGTCCTCCCCTTCTTACTCGTATCTACGGGGCCGAGACGTGGAAATTGACGGCAGGATTGGTAGACAAGTTTCAAGTCACTCAACGGGCTATGAAGCGCGCTATTTTGGGTGTTTCTCGTATGGATAAAATTAGAAGTGAGGATATCCGTAAGAGAACTAAGGTAATCAACATAGCTCAAAAATTAGCAAGTTGAAGTGGTAGTGGATCGGTCACGTCTGCCACAGGACCGATGGCCGATGAAGCAGATGAGTCCTGGAGCGGAGACCACGTCTCGGTAAACGTAATGTCGGACACCCTTCAGCTCGATGGACCGACGACCTGTGCGAGGTCGCCTGTTGGCGCTGGATGACGAAGTCAGAGAACAGGATTGATTGGCTCCGACTTGGGAAGGCTTACGTTCAGCAGTGGACTGCGAATGGTTGACGACGACGAATGTCTCTCCAACTAATTTGAAAAATAGTTTTACGCTTGTAGAAAAAAGCGAAGTATCATAAGTGCCACTAGTCAAATATGATCAGATTGCTAGTATTACAAACTTAACTCCTAAGCCGAAAGTACAGAGAAAATTAAATTCAGATTAAATTTCCATCCATTAGAACCTTCCAAGAAGTGATCTGTTTAACAGCAACGTATTTTATACATAAATACAACTGGAGGCGGAAATGGTGAGGCAATCGCAGGAAATGAGCATCCTTCGTCAACAAAATTGAATAAATAAAACCAAATCAAATATATAAGTAAATCCATTTTATGTTTACATTAATTGACGGTTGAATTTCTTCGTTATGTCTTGTTTTATTTTATATTTTGTACATATATTATTATTCTGAACACTTGGTTTCTATCAGCATCGAGGTCGTCTATCTTTGCACTACTGGATGTGGTAGGCGTCTACAACGTTTCCCTATATATTAAAATCTTGGCATCTAATTCCAGTGACGGGGATTCGAATACTGACCAAGAATTATGCATTGCTAAGATATTTTTTAATGGTTTGCGTTTGACCACTGTCTCACCTGATGTTGAGTGATGACGCAGTCTAGAATGGAGCACGCTTACCTAGAAGATACTTATTCACTCGTGACTTGAAGACTTCAAAATTGTATTTATCAGGATAAACAGATTCCGGCAAATTATTCTTCTCTTCGGCAGTGCGCAATAGAAAAGATGAAGGGAAAAATTGGTTCTGCCTGGTGGTGTTTCCATCAAGTAGTTTTCTGAAGAATATTCATATTGTTACAATTACATTGACGGTGTTGGAAGAAAATCTTGTTGAAACCTGCACATTGACAAGTGTGTAAGTTGTATTCGGGTATTAGTGACCAAGTATAAGTCTCTCTTTAGAGAGCAGCAGCACGTTGATAGCACCTTTGGTGTTACAAATATCCATAGGCGATGGTAGCCGCTTTCCACAAAAAATAGGGGCTCCCGAACCTATCACATGGTCTGATTTAATATACATACATACATACATAACTTCACGCCAGGTCCCTTGCGGGGCAGGCACGAACAACAGAGCGCCATTTAGGCTTATTCTTACACACCTCACTTGCTTCTTTGACATTCATAGCTCTTGTCATGCACGCTCGTCTGTTCTTAAGGCTCCTGACATCACCTTCTGCTAGTACATGATCAATTTGAGTATGGAAGATGTGTTGTGGCCTTGCGCGACTTCTGCATCCATCCACTTTTGCATTGATATAATATAATAAATTTATACCTAATGAAACAGAGCGAACTATACACACCAGGTAGTTTTTGCCAACGTCGAGAATCTGGGAAACTCTCTGGGATTGGTTTTCCTCAACGTGGTCTGTATGGACCCCTGGGGTTCGCGAGCTGCAAATAAGCGTCCACAATAGTGAATTCCCTTTAAGCAGGTCGTGACGATATTTTGAACTTTCTGTTAATAGAATAATAAAACATGATAGTGAACGTTTGTACTTACGAGCTATAAGATATAGAATTTATGAGACCAGTTAAAAACTATACTGAATCTAGCACAAAAAATGTCAAGATCGGTTCATAAACAAAAAGTTATGGCTGAATATATTATATAAAAATATACATTTATAGACTGGTAAACAAGTGCCTTTTGGACGAACTTTTTTCAGCAGTCTCCGAAAATTATAAATGAGGTATCATTCGATTCGGAATGGCATCTAGATGTTTTTTGAAAAAAATGAAGTTCCGCTTGCAAAAATTGTAAAAGTTGTTAACAATTAACTAAATAAAAAAGGGGGGTTTAGTTTTTTGCAAATATCTCAAAAAGTTATAAAGATATTTCAAATTTGATGTTCAAGCAAATTTTTTTTATTAATTAACTATTGAATATCTAAATGAAAAATTGTTACAAAAAATTTTTTCAAGCAGATTATTATTCATTCATCTATTCAGTTAGTGCCTGATTTTTTTTATATTTAGTATGTTTAAATAATATTTATTCATTAAAGGGCTGATGTGGGTGTGGCTTGCGTTAGCCAGAGTACCCGTTTTCGGCCGTATTTTCATCCCTCTGGGAAAATTATAAATATTGATTTTGCAGTTTCGAGAGTTAAAACTTTTTTTAAGAAATTTCCTCTTCTTTTCGAATCTTTTTTCAAATTTGAAAAATCTTTATTACTTTTTGAGATATTTGCAAAAACCTAAACCCCCCTTTTTTTTAGTTAATTGTTAATAACTTTTACATTTTTTGCAAGCGGAACTTCATTTTTTTCAAAAATCATCTAGATGCCATTCCGAATCGAATGATACCTCATTTATAATTTTCGGAGACTGCTGAAAAAAGTTGGTCCAAAAGGCACTTGTTTACCAGTCTATTATTTCAGGACGAATTGAAAACTTCCTCCTTTTCTTGAAGTTCATCAAAGAAATAGTGGTAAACATTGGTATAGTTAAACACATATTACTCGTCGACTAGTGGAAACTACTCGTTGAGGAGAACATATTCTATCAACTACATTCTAATAAAAAAATACAAAAATATACTTTTGTAATTGGCAGAACAAACACAAAAATTGTTATCGCTAAATTAAGCAAGTCCTCTGGGGCCGATGCCAGACACCCAGACCATAGTAAATAACGGAGAACATTTGTTTCCGAAATGGCGTGGTCAGCCAGAAATCAAACCCGGAACCTCTGTGTTGCAGTGAGGTAGGTCCGCAAAGGCTTAGCCTACTCAACCAAAGAGGTCGACACAATTCCTTATTAGCTTTAAAGTCTCAAAGATATATGTATCCGTTCTCTAAGTTGTTAGCTATGAGGTGAAAAATTCTAGAAAATCAAGATTGTCAAACTTCGGAAATACTTTCAACAAAAATAGGATTGTACAAAATGTTCTTGTTAGTTCTTGAGCTTTGGGGTATTTTCGATTAAATTCTTTTTCATGGTTCTGTAGTCTAATGACAGAAATAGTGGACGTTTGAGACCCATATCAATCTCTTGTACATGACGAAGTGATGCGCTTGGCTTGGCTTGGCTTGAAGGTGGATTTAATAGTGGACGTTTAAGACTCATATAAACCTCTTGTACATGACGGAGTGATGCGCTTGGCTTCGCTTGGCTTGTAGATGGATTCAATATTTAAAGAAAATCAAATTGTACTCAATTTTTGTGAAATGTGTCACGTTGTATCCAGATGAGCGCAGGAAAGAAATCCATTTAACGAATCGACGTTGCATCGAAATGTGGATGCGAACGATTTTAATTGATTTAAATTGTAGCTTTCAGGCTTTTGGATCTGTTCCATTTTATATAACGCTTTTGTCAACCTTTTCTTGTGGTTTCGCTTGCGTTCATACCAATTTTATTTCCTACTAGCTTCTGCCTGCGTGGAATAGTAAAAAAAAGTAAGTTACAAAAACCCCCCGATTTTGAACCATTCTTCATTGGTGCTTCGTTCTTATTGGTCTTGATATAAAGCCTATCGCTTTGCTCAATAAATTGGCTATCTAATACTGAAATACTTTTTCAAATCAGACCAGTAGTTCCTGAGATTAGTGCGTTCGAACAAACAAACTCTTCAGCTTTATATATTAGCATAAAACAGAAAATGTAAATTCAATCAAATCAAATTATTTATTTGCTATAAAACAAAACTTAACGTATTTGTATTATATTCTACCCTTAGCCCCTCAAGACTATAAACAGAATACTGAGCCTAGATCACGGTGTTCTATGGGTAAGGTGCCCAGAAGGTTGGCTACGTTTTCTCGCTTTATTTGCTTTAAACATGGTTTGTAAAACATAACGTGACAATACGTTATTTTATGTAAATGTTTTGCCCTTTCAAGCATGCAAATAGTTAAATAAAAGTTGAAAATCAACTAATTAACAAAACAGAGAGTAAGTAATCCACTCAATTCATAGACATTAATTTCACTTTTTTTCTGGCATTTAACAGTAATTATAATTTAATTAAATATGTGAAGTGCAAAGTTATTTAATATAGAATACAATATCAAAAATGTAAACATGAAAAAAGAATAAAGTTCGTCAAAGTATGTATTATGTATAGTAAAAAATTTAGAATTGGTCATCAAGAAAATCTACGAAAATGTATACAGTACTTTTTAAATTTGTAGTGCGATGTACACAATGGCTTGTGCTTTGGAAAGCCTACGTGGAGCTGCATAATCATGGTTATATTATCACACATGCATATTGGGGTACTCGTTTACCAGCTTAATCCCCCAAACTGTATTCAACATTGGGTCGTTCGTTTATAAAGGCCTAGATAGAACTAACTATTCAGAATGGTGCCTTCGTCTTTTTTCTACCACTGAACCACTCGCCATCACCGCTGAGAGTGTGGTTTTTGAAGTGATAACTTCTTATGGGAGGGTAAACCGCTTCGTTACGTAACGCGTTACGGCGCCAGTCTGTCTGGCTTGGCTTTCTCTCACAAGTTATCACTTCTGTCGGGCGTCCCGAGACGCACACGTTTTGTTTTTTTTATTCAATAGCTTCTCCTTCTGCATGTGACAAGCCAGAAGGTTTTTAAAAAAAAACATTTTTTTTTAATTTTTGTACCTAGTATGGCAGGGATTTCGAATGAGCTATCAACTAAGATTTTATCAAGCATTGCCATATGGGGTTATTCAAAAATCATGTAAAATTTCCTTCATGGCCAGCAGCAAGTTGCTAACATTTCTTGTCTTTCAAATATCAACTACCCACCACTAACCACTTTCCATAACTAAAGCGAATTGAAAAAGAGGACTAAATTTGAAATTAAACCGTCAAATAATATGTTACTTGTTTATTGTATTTTAGTATAGCGTGTTACGGTACTAGTAACTAATTGGTCACCCAAGTCACTGGAAGGTGACTCAAATGTACCGCAATTTACGAGTCATTACCACGCCTCATTACAGCACATTTACAATACTTTGGAAGTTAATTGCTTCAAAATATGGATGTTGATTATGTTTCATTTTCTTGTTAACATAATTACTACTATAAAGAAAAATTACAGAGCTTTCAATCTTATGTTGAACTTTGACGACTTTAATACAATTTTAGGGTCATAAAGCTGAGCTGAGCTTTTTATTTCTTTTATGCTTTTTATTTCATATTTGCTTCTGTTTTGTTTCTTTATGTATGTTTTTTTAACCGCTCCGTCTCCTGAAGCACAAGCTGACTAGGACATGTTTACTGTTTAGCGTATCTTCTTTTAAATTGGTTTTTTGATTTATTTGTTTTATGGATTTTATTTCTTTTTTGCTTTTTTTGTAATTATGTCTGTAACATTGTGTATGTGAGATTAATTTTCGTAGAAAGATGTTTATACTTTATATGCTGCAATAATTTTTATTATTACGAAGCTGGCAAACAGGCAGAAGGTCCAGCTCATGGAAAGTTATTGCCGACGCCTATAGACGTGTGCAACACCATAAGTAATGCGAACGTTACCAGCCCTGGAAAAGGGGATAGGGGGATGAGTCTGCCACAATGTTACGGATCTAAGCCTACAGACTGCGCGACAGCGACACGATGGAATATCAAGGCTTCAATACTTTTCAATCGCGAGACTCCGAAATGTTGATCGAACGAATCGGAACGTGAGTCAATCGAGAAAAACGCGTGCATAATTCGAAAAGGTATTTTTATTTAATGAAAAGTTTTAATTAAATAAAGCCAGTTTCTCTTTAGACCGGTGTTTCCTTCCGATCCCGGTATCCACAGTACGTAACAGTATATGCACTAATGTGGCTTCGATAACTGCGTTATTTTTTAACGCATTCAGCCACTAGCGGTTTTATTCATATTGAGATAAAGTAAGTTTGTAGGCGTTTTTAAGATTCTTAAAAATACTTATAGAAGAATAAGACAATTAATTTTTGACTTAATCGCAGACGAATCCGTATCATGAATCAGATTTATTAATAGACATGATTATTGTTAAATCAAACGTTTTGAGTATAAAAGCACTATGTTTTAAATATTCTATTGACTTTTCTATATCTATTTTTTTCATTCCTTCTGTCACTGTGTTAGCAAATACACGAAGTGCATCTGGCTCAGCCTAACTTATTGTTTTTTCTCCCAAATTAGTACAGCTTTCTAAGCTTTTGTGGCACCCACTCGCCACTATAGTTTTTGTTTGATGTGACAACACTAGTTTTAAGATAATCCTTATCTATGACCAATGTTTCATTCTCTATTATTACTTCATATAAAATTACAATGTCATGTTTCTGTTACGAGCATTAAATACTCAATATATAGATGTTTCAGCAAGACTTACAGACCAGAGATGGACCGCAAAAACAACTCTGTGGACAGGACCACAAGGCAAGAGAGGCAGAGGGAGGCCATTGATGTGTTGGGAAGAAGACATTAGAAAAGCAGCCGGCCCCAACTGGCATCAAATAGCCCAGGTTAGAGACAGATGGAAGTCTTTGGAGGAGGCCTATACCCAATCTGGGATTCTTACTTCTTATTAATTAATTAATTCAACTAACAACATTAACACTTACAATGAATTTAAAATAACTAATACTAATCAATTAACATACTAAGAATACGTACTGTAAAAAATAAGAATAAAAGGCTTTTTATTTTATTTTATTTATTTATTTATTTTTATATAGATGTTTCATAATTTAAATAGTGGTGTTACTTCGTTTCCAACTTCTGTAGAAGCGAACATTATAATTTGTCTTCACTTGCAAGAGGTCCTAATCCCTAAACTTTCTCACTCTGTATAGGACTCAAATTCCACAATTACCTAGATTCTACATAGCATACTACTGTCCTTTTGGAAAGCCATCAGTCGAAACGGCGACTAAGTCAAAATTAGAACAGACGTCACACGAAGCCACCATTCAAACACGTCAGCGACCGCTTGTCAGAGCGTCACGTCACGTTGTCCGCTGCCAGCCGACCGTGTGCATGCGTTTGACATGCAAATGTGGCCAAACGTGGCCGTACACTGACAGTCTTCATGAGCCAAATTGGCGGTTTGGCCTGACCGCCTGGCCCCCTAGCAATCAGTTAATGCTTTAATTCGTAAAAGACCAGTGATATTGAATTTCAAGTGTAAAAAATGTGCGTGTATACAGAACTACGAAGTGAAACTTCTTCTATATGGCATAATATTTTTCTACGTTTTACCGGTTTTAAGCGCGGTAATTTATTTGATTTTGGTTATTCCGACGTTAAATAATAATAAAAAAAATAAAAACTAAATAACTAAAATAAACAAGTTGGCGGTAGGCTAAATAAAACTTTAACAATACTCGTTGACACTTGTCATCTTTGTCTTCCGTGATAACGAACGAAACGTCGGAATAACCAAAATCATATAAATTAGCGCGCTTAAAACCGTTAAAACGTAGTTTTATTGTGTATACAAGTCGCGAAAAGTTAAGAAAATATTATGTTTTTCGTTTATTTTATAATTCAAAAAGCAAGAGGAATATGCTGCCTCTTACTGTCAGAGAGGCCAAATCCTTACCAATAGTAGAAATTTGCTTAGAAAACACTATTTGTCCACAAATAGCAACATAATCATGCTAATATATTTGTTAAAATAACATGTATTATTGTATATATTTATGTATCTATTGCCTTTTTCCTCCACCACCTACATCACCTGATAAAATTACTTTCATTTAGGTTGCCAGGAAGAAATCCCTTTGAGCGATAAGGCCGCATATTGTATTGCCTAGAAAATATTGTAAATATGGTCTGTTTTTGTGATTGTATATTTTGGTGCGCAATAAAGTGTTATCTCTCTCTCTCAAGAGACTTCTTTTATTATATGGACTTATTATTAAATAATATAGTATTGTTACACGCCAACAAAACTAAATGCACGCACGCAGTTTATTACTTTTTCGGCATTTGGGCATCTTTTGTTTACTCTGTGTTTAAAATTGTAATTAGAAAAATAATCTATTCTGCATTGCAATCCTTTATGGTAGGCATAAGCCAGGTGTGATTCTTGGAAATAATTGTTATGCGGTCGAATATTGTGTCGAGATATATTGTATTGATGTAGTATAAAACAATGCCCCAACTGAGAGTTGAGGCAGCCTAGCGATAGGCACAAGCGATACAAGACGTGTGTCCATTCGATAAGATATATAGTAACGGTCTTTGCGCGTGTTATTGAATCGTGCTATTGATCTCATTTGTACTGGTTGCATCCAGTTATATTTGTACCTCTGTTATACGTGTTTGTATAGTTCCAATATATTCTATAGTAATTCCAACGGCATTTTAATTACGAGTCCTGTAATTCGTAACAGTATATATAGTCTCAGAAGAAATAAAAGTATATACGGAGTTTTCGTGACCAAGAGTCAAATCAAGTGAAGTATTTGAAAAAACTTGTGTGCGTTAACTTATGAACTTACAAGTGGCTTGCGTATTCGTACTAATTTAATTCCATTTCAAACTGAGTTCTCGTAGCTCACTACAACGCGATCAGCATCCTAATCTAAGATCGGCATACTTAACCGGGATAACTTTGCGACCCCGAAGCTCCGTCTTTCTATTAATTATCAAGAGTATATATAGTTCATAAGTTATGAATAGTTGAAATATTTGTAATATTCCCTTACAAATATTTCAACGGTACGAGGTATCCGTGCAGGAACGGAGAAATAATACAAATTCCTGCGGCCGGGCAGCCTATCGTAAGAGGCGATAAAACAATCCACAGCCAGGTGGTAGGGCATTTGCCCGACTGGATGGCTACCATCCCTGGTATAAAGTATGTCGCCAAAACAACCTTGAGTTGTGTTCCGGCATTGGTGACAAGGTTCCAGTCTCCCTTGAGAGAGCAACAGCGCATTGTAGCACCTTTGGTGTTGCAAATGACCTAGGCGATGGTAACCGTTTTCCATCAAGTGGGACGTCTGCCTGTCTGCTGAACTCCTCCAATAATAAAAATACAATATCGACAAAGAACTATCATTTAAAAAATCCATATCTAGCCAACTAGGTCATGAAGTTGCCACGAAGCCCTCCCTTGTAACCTTTCAATTATGCTACTCTCAGGAGCGCTGACCCTTGCATATTTCATACCTCAACGCGACAGTTTTCCAATACTTCAAGTGTTCCACGGATTGACGCTGGAAATTTTAAGTCCTAATTTAAATATGCGTTACATTGTACTGTGTATTCACTTACACATTATTTCATCAAGCTAAATAATTACTGTAAGTTATCTCATTTATCAAACACGTCTAGATCGGCCGGTTCGGCGGCGGAAACACCGGAATCACTCAAGCGGCGCCAATATGCAACCCTCAGTGGGAGTTATATATTTGTGCCGTTTGCTGTCGAGACGCTTGGACCGTGGGGTCCTGAGGCCATGAGCCTCTACCAAAATTTATCGAAATGAGTCATTGACTCTTCAAGTGATCAGAGGGCTGGTGCCTGGGACTATGGGTAGAATACAATACAAATAAGTTATGTTTTCTTACATTGTCTTACTTTCAGTTCTTGTCTTACTTTAAGTTATTTATAAATTATTACTTTGTTAAACCTTGTATTATTATAAACTTCATTAAAAAGACGAATATAATAATAATTGTGAAGTAAAGATAATTTGCTGGGGAGCTAGTTGCGCCGCTTCTTCTTATTTAGCAGTAATTAAAATTGCTTTGGAAGTGGTGGCATAAAAATCAATTTCTGTTCGTTAGTCTCGCTAAAACTTCAGAACGGCTGGACTGATTTGGCTAATTTTGGTTTTAAATTATTTGTGGAAATCCAGGGAAGGTTTAAAAGGTGAGTAAATATGGAAAAAATGCTTGGAATGTAAAGAAAACAATTTCGCTTTTCCTTAAAAACTTTTGCTACCTGTCAAACATTTCATGTTCATCCTGTCATTTAGAAATCGGTTAAATTTAAAAGTCGTTCAAAAATCAAATTAAATTTAAAGGTAAAGTTTTTTTTTCATTTTCTGTTTTGAATGTCAAACGTTTGATGTTCGTCCCGTCGTTCAGAAATCAACGTTTTTTATTTATTGATTCTGAGGTGGTACGAACTTTGCCGTAATATTCATTATAAATTTTCATATCACCTAAATCTAATATAGATAACTTCAAATCCAAGCTGGAAAGCATTCACCGCTTAGGCAGTTTTCTGACCTAAGTTGCATATTGTTACAATTACAACGGTGAAGGAAAACATTCTGATGAAACCTGCACATCATGATAATCGATGTTTTAAATCTGGATATTGCTTGTTCGCCAAATAAAATGGGAGGGCCCAAGCCCAGCAGTGGAACGTCTATGAGCTGTTATTATAATTTAGAAGTACACACACGTAATAGGTGGGTGGGTTTGTTCACTTTTTTTCAATCTAGCTATTAGAAAAACGATTTAGAGGAATAGTGTCCCTAATCATTTATGTCTAGTTAAAATTCCAAAAAACGTACGATCTTCTTGTATTTTGTAAAAAATGCGTTTGATTTTTATTTGACCTTACTAAATCCAATCAGCTGGGCTGTCTGCCTGTTTGCCTGCTTCAGGTGTAAAAAAATCTAACTGTACATTATTTGATTTAAGTTCTGTAACATGGTTTTTCCCTAGTGACCACTTTAAAAAATTTAACGATAACTATACAATAATATACAATAATAATGGTTGAACACGAAAAATTAAAAGCCTAGCGACAAAAAACACTAAAATGATCACGATACGACGTAATGAGTGATGACAGTGACATTTTAATAGTGGCACATATTACTATGATTATATATAGATAAAACTTACATTTATTATTTTTGTTTTATAGGCAAAGAGATCAATGTAAACTTGTCCCTTATGACGTCATCGGAGAAATAATTTTAAAATCGAATTATAAAAAAACTAACGCTTAAAATACAAAAATATTCAAATTAGCATCTTAAAATACTCACTCTATTTTGCGTAATAAAAATATAAAATCAGAGGGTATTTTTTTGTGAACAATCCCCATTCTTACAAGTATAGCCGAATACAACAAAACCGAATCGTAGAGCAGAAAATAGTTATCACATAAATCGCGCAAAGTTGGTCCTTATAAGATACTTGGTCCGAAAGTGCATTAGGTAACGCTTCGTTCACAGTCAGAACACGACTGGCGCATTTCTTGACTGACCGAGCCTCATCCATTTCTAAACTAGACGTGGCCTCCTAGCAACCAGTCGCTCACTTGTTCTTGAAATCGTTAAATGGTCATCTTAACAGCTTCCCAGAATTCGTATGAAATACCAACAGAGGAAAGAAGGTTTTATGATGTCTCAAACACGTCATAGTAATAGAACATTGTTTACTAAACGTATATCTGAACAATTTATACCATTTGTAAGTACTAGAAGGTACTTCAGTTTGTTTTAACATTCCCGAGAACTGACAGGAAGTAAGGCTTTTGTATGAAATATTTATTTCTTAAGCCTATCAGTATGTACTGCAGAGCTGTTTCAAAACAGCTAGTGCCGCGTTTTGACAGAGGTACTACCGCCATTTGTCATTCGTTATGTGCTCGGCATGCAAACCCTTTTCAGTAACAACTTTTATAATATTTCAATTAAACCCTTATTGCTGCAATATTTTAAACGCAGTGTTGTTAAGACTATTAAAATAAATTTATTAGCCTATTCAGCATTAACACCTTAATTTTTTTTCTGCTGGAATACAGCAGAAAGGCCCACGTGATGTAAAGTGGGTACCAACGTATATATAAGTTCGCAACATTTTATCGTGAAAATTGGCAATATGGACACAATGGTCTACGACGTCTGCTCTTTTACGTTTGCCTGTATTAGTCGCTAACCCGACGATGACGCGTGTTTTTCTCGCCTCGCACTCCACCCGCACTGTACGCCGCCGGACGCTGCCACATATTGTGGCGAGTGATGGTGGAACAATCTAGTTGGTTTAACAAGTTTGAGAAAAAGGTACAATATTCTGAAAGGAAAAGACAAAGACAAATACATTTTCGAAAGGGATAGACGATGAACGAAAGTTCTAGAATAGAAAATTCAGGAAGGAAAAGATGGAGATACATGTTTAGAAAGAGACATATAGTAAATAAAAGAACAACAAAAAGAAGATCGAAATTATGGGTTCCAGGAGATTCTTCTGGGTATATAAGCAGAGTAAGGCTCGCCTACCGGGTAGCTGAGAGTTGAGTTCAGTTAAAGACAATGAAGTTACAAGTGAGATATGAAAGAGTTGGAAGAAAAGTTTTATAAAAGACAGTGACGAGCTTAGTGCTGAATTTAGTGAAAAGTTTAGTGAAGGAGGAGTGCAGCGTAGTACGAGAGAAGATCCGGAAGCGAGCAACACGTGGTAACTTCGGAGGTGAGAACTGCAGTATCAGGAGGTGGTCTACGCAATATCGGCGACGGTATTGTGAGAGAGACATCTTATCGTCGGGACAGTGCGTCGTTAGTTGTACGTGTAGGGGCAACCCTGCGGAGAAGACTTAGGTACCGGCTGTGTAAGTCAATTAAAGCTTATAGTTAAAAACTGGTGTTTTCTTCCAATCCTAAGTGCGTACCAGATCATTGTATCAGTACCAATAAACATCTGCCTTAAAATAGCTCTTGTTTCGTGATACCTAACAAAATCTATTAAATTATGACATTATTATACAATATTTTCTTAAATTTTTGCGATTTGTGTTATACAAATTAACGCGCTTAAAACCGCTACAACCAGGCCCATTTATTCTGATGTGTAAGCTGTATTACGAGTATTGTAAAGTTTCATCAAAATCAATTCAGTAGTTTTTGGGTGAAAAGTATCAAACATACATCCAAACATTCTTACACATTTATAATATTTACAGAGATATAGAGATTAATGATCCCATGACATGACACAGGCAGACGACTTGTAGGTAGAAATTAGAAGAGGCGGCACCGTAAAAAAAACAACCCCGTAGCTCCTAGCAACCGCAGATACCCTGAGGTAATGAGATTTCATTCAATTGGCCCTGTTGGGGCTAATTGATTCCGACGGCCCGAGGGCAACTCTGCTGATGTAAATATTAGATTTAAAATGATAATGAAACGGCGCATTTGTAAAGTCATACGTTGATTGTGGTGATCTCCGAATGGCTGTCGGATAATTGTGTCAATACTAGGATTCCCGAGTCTTCGTTCACGTTGGATAAAGACGACAGTTGGAATGGGGATTGTTCACAAAAAGTTACCCTCTGATTTTATATTTTTATTACGTAAAATAGGGTATTTTAAGATCCTAATTTGAATATTTTTGTATTTTAAGCGTTAGTTTTATTATAATTCGATTTTAAAATTATTTCTCCGATGACGTCATAAGGGACAAGTTTAAATTGCTTTCTTTGCCCAAAAAACAAAAATAATAAAAATAAGTTTTATCTATATATAATCATAGTAATCTGTGCTACTATTTAAATGTCACTATCATTACTCATTACGTCGTATCGTGATCATTTTAGTGTTTTTTGTAGCTAGGCTTATAATTTTTCGTGTTCAACCATTATTATTTTCTACAGTTATCGTTAAATTTTTAAAGTGGTCTTTAGGGAAAACCCATGTTATAGAACTTAAATCAAATAATGTACAGCTAGATTTTTTTTACACCTGAATCAGGCAAACGGGCAGGCGGCCCACCTGATTGGATTTAGTAGGGTCAAATAAAGGTCAAAGGCATTTCTTACAAAATACAAGAAGATCGTACATTTTTTGGAATTTTAACTAAACAGAAATGATTAGAGGCACTATTCCTCGAAATGGTTTTTCAAAAAACTAAATTGAAAAAAGTGAACAATCCCAATTGTGTATCGTCCCCACTCTGCGTTAAATACTGGTGTCCCACAGGGATCTGTGTTGGGGCCTATTCTGTTTATCCTTTATAGTGCGGATATCATTAATTCAATACATAATTGCAAGTATCATACATATTATGCTGACGATGTCCAGATATATATTTATAATTTCGGAATTATAGGAATCACATTTTTGCCGACCTTGCCACTTTAAACCACTGCCAAGAAAATTCCGGCAGGATACCAGGGAACCAAAGTACTGCAGATTTTAAGTCTGGGAATTTGTTGTAAATTGGTTTTTGCGTGAATCTCGAACAGGCAGATGAAATACAAAACTATAAAATCGAGTAAAAGAATATTTTAGGAATGCATGAATTATTTTTTAAATCGGCAGACGAAATTATATACCTTCAACCAAAGCATGTTGCATTTGTGTTATGTAGATAATAAAATGGCCAATTCTGGGGCAGAACCCAATACTTCAGACCAGAATAAAGGACTGAAAAACACTTTGCGAAAACTTCTCTGCCGGGAAGCGAATCCGGGTCCTCTGCTTACCAGTGAATTGGGCGGGTAAAGTTTTTTTCTTCTTCAGAATACCTAAGTAAGTGGATAGTTAGGTTGTAAAACTTTAACTCTAGGCGCATGCCCTCGGTGAGACGTAGCGAAAGCAGTTGAGGGAGAGTTTTCTTCCAGCATAATATTTTCTTAACTCTATAGATGGAAAATATTTGTTTTCGAAAGTTAACCTTTGAACTATGATGAAGAAAATTCAAGAAACGGGAACGGATTTTTTTTATAAAATAAAAACTACCAGGCCAAACTATGTCAACATTTTTGGGGACCAACTATTCCGCATCAAAATAAAAAAGATCACGTAAATCAGATCATAAATCTCAGAGTAATCGGTGTACATACATAAAAAACACATTAAGTTAAGAACCTCCTCCTTTTTGAAGTCGGTTAAGAAAAGAACAATGTAGACAGTAGCATTTAAAAATATTTTTAATGAAAATTGGTTCTGTAGAATCTGTTACGTAGTTTTTTACGATAGAGGCTAATTTTGACAAAAAACATCAGGGTTCTGCAATCAAAGGACATACATATACAGTGGAAGTTGGTTACCTCGACCACGGACAAAGATAGTATTCTTCACGTCTCGATGAAAGTTAATTCCGTTAAACACGCACTTGTCCGATTTAATATCTCTTGTAGAATAAAAAGGGGGCCGAAACCTTAAATTAAAATGTAAAAACCACCTCGGGAGATTACTAAAAAAGAAATAAATTTGAAAATCGCTCCACAATTGATGAAGATATCGTGTAACAAAGAAGTCGGTTAACAATGTTCGTGAGTTTTCTCTGGATTTCCCTAGGATTCACTCATTAGATCTGGACATGGTGTCAATTGTGTTAGCTTCCATCCAGCAACATTCTACATTTCTTTTATCAGTAAATATCAGCCTGTGTTTGACGGCTGGTAACTCTATTTTTATTTTAAAAAGAGGGTAGAACAACAATACAATGGAATCGATACTGCAAGTTACATTTTTGGCATTGGTGGTTCGACTTGTAAACCTAAAAGAGCTGTCCTGTTTTAAAACGCTTAATAGGATATAATTACTATTCAATAAGACTGTAAAAGGAGATATAATAGAGAATAGTTGACTCAGTTGTGGTAACTAAATTGTGAACTGCTTATCAAAATGTAAGTAAAAGCCATGCTAACTGTTTTGTTACATATTATGTTAAAGGAAATAGATGATTATGTTCGTAAATCTTGAATAGTTGTTTTTCTATTGCGAACCCATTAAACTTAGAACTGTGGCTAACAATTGGTAGCATTGTTTTTTGTGGGAGTAACCCTTTTCATTAAAAGAAAAACTTTGGAAATCGATTTACAATTGACGGAGAAATCGAGTAACGAACATTAAAAAAACATACAGCCTAATTGAGAACCTCTTTTTTTTGAAGTCGCTTATAAATCAATTTCAACCTTAAAACATTAAAATGTAGTAGCGAACAAAAATATCACAAGAAATGTAGTTTCACATACATATAAGCGGTTAAGATTCTTTTTGAGTCTTTACGATTTAGCGGATCTTCGAAAGCTGTTTGCTGGAACATCTAGCCTCGGTTTATTGAAGCATAAATGGCTACGAGATCGGTATGCGGAACTTTGCGTGGTATTTGTTGAAATACCTATCGTGCTTATTCAGCCGTTGAGAATCGAGCAAATATTGTTTTTGCTTTTTATAATGAGAAAACTTGGCTTAATTTCCGGTTCTGTGAAGGACTCCCGTGCTATTTACCTGCTGACTTAGATATAAAATGTTTTTAACTGATTTCTTATTGAAGGAGGTTCTTAATTCGTCTGTATGTTTTTCTGTTTGTTAATCGATTCCTCCGTCAATTGTAGACCGATTTTCAAAATACTGGCCTTCAAAATAATGGCCCACAGTTACCACCAGGATCTGGTGAGTGGATCGTAGTGTAATCGAGTTATGTTGTTTACGCTAATTCTCCATCAATTAAGAAATACAGAAAGACTTTATTTGATGAAAATAGCGACATCATTACATTCCTTAGGGGACGTCTACTAATTATGTGAGGTATTTTTGAGAATTTATCAACCCCTCCGCCTCCCTTGGTGAGATTTTGTCAGATTTTCCTCAAGTTCTTACGCGAGATTCTTCAAAATGTATGATTTGGCTGTAAACGTTAATAATCCAACTATTGAGAAAAAAACAAAAACACATCTTTATTTAATACATAATCGAGCCGTACTTAACTGCGAGGTTCGGACGAATACGACAAAAACTATTGTGTCAGATTTGGCCATATTATCCGTGCAGAAACGGATGCCTGTTTGCTGAACTCCGGCAATAAAAAAAAATATTTTAGAAATAATTTTTCATGCAATTTTACACCGTTTTCGTACCGTATAAACTTACGTGATACTTGCTAAGACCCTCTTTCATCTAAGTGAGATTTGGAAAGATTTAACTTCATCCCCTCCCCCCCTTAGAATAACTCACGTAATTAATGGACGCCCTCTTATACATTATTATACACAATGGTGGCTAGATTATTTTTTGATAAAAAATAAATAAATTATTAACTTGAAGTATCCGTGCTGGAACGGAGAAAGTATACAATTTCCTACGGCTGGGCGGCCTGTTGTAAGAGGCGACAAAACAACCCACAGCCAGCATTTGCCCGACTGGATGGCTACGACCCCTGGTCTAAAGTATGTAGCTATAACAACCTTGGGTTGTGTTCCGGCATTAGTGGCCAGGTTCCAGTGTCAACAACAACAACGATACTCTTTATTGTACACCAACATAAAACAGACACATTAACATATATGAAAATTAGTAGGTACAATGGGCGGCATTATTGCTTAAAGCAATCTCTTCCAGACAACCTTTAACCTTGTGCCCCCTTTTTTTTTTTTATTGCAGTAGTTCTGCAGACAGGCAGACGGCCCACTTTGTGTAAAGCGGTTACCATCGCCAATAGACATTTGAAACACCTATGGTGGTGCACTAAGCATCCACCATTTTTATCCAAATTAATCATAATCATGCTAATCCATTCTCCATAGCAACAACCCGAAGACGGCCCTGCGTTAAGTACGGTCCTGCACTGCGATGACTCAACGGCATGGGCCACCTGCGTCGTCAACAACAGGCGACGCAGTATATAAGGGCGTCCTCGGCATACAGGAGACACAGTTCTAGTTCAGTATCAAGGCTTCACGCTGCTACGTACTCGCGCCGCTTCAATAGTGTCACTCTGCCCGTTGAAGCCCTATTATATTTCAAAGAGCCATTCTCAAAAGTATCAATTTGTTTCCCTCGAATAACACAAATAAGTACTCCGTAATACTGTATAGTAATTGTAATAAATAACATCTGCAACGAACCTGTGTATCAATTTGAACCTGGGACCGAGGAGTAAGAAGAGGCTTTGCAACACTGCACGCAATTGTGGATGTGATCAGAGACCACACATATACGACAACTCTGGTCACCTCCCCACACACCAAAGGTGCTACAAATGTGCTGCTGCTCTCTTAAGGGAAACTGGAACTTGGTCACTAATGCCGGATCACAACTCAAGTTTGTTATGAAGACATACTTTAGACCAGGGGTGGTAGTCATCCAGTCGGGCAAATGCTGGATGTGGGTTATTTTGTCGCCTCTTACGCCAGGCCGCCCGGCCGCAGAAAATTGTATTCTTTCTCCGTTCCTGCACGGATGAAGTCCCTTAAGAGAGCAGCAGCAGATTTGTAACACCTTGGTGTTGCAAATGTCCGTAGGCGATGGTAACCGCTGTCTATCAAGTGGGCCGTCTGCCTGTCTGATGAACTCCTGCAATAAAAAAGGTGTTAAGGAAATAATAGACATACATACATAACTTCACGCCAGGTCCCTTGCGGGGTAGGCACGAAGAACAGAGCGCCACACAGGCCCATTCTTACACACCTCACTTGCTTCTTTGACATTCATAGCTCTTGTCATGCACGCTCGTCTGTTCTTAAGGCTCCTAACATCACCTTCTGCTAATACATGATCAATTTGATCATGGAATGTGTGTCGTGGCCTTCCGCGACTTCTGCATCCATCCACTTTTGCATTGTATATCTGTTTAGTCATTCTTTCATCATACATTCTTTCCACATGCCCGAACCACTGGAGCATTCCTTTCCTTATTTTCATCCCGACACTCTCTTTCAGACCAGCTCTCTTTCTTACTTCGGTATTACGAACGCGGTCACCGAGCGTCACTCCGCAGGTTTTGCGCAGTGCTCGCATCTCGACAGCGTTTACTCTACTTTCATGCTCTCAATAATAAACAGTACTTCGAAAAACCCAAATTTCGTAAGAGACATTCCAAAAATATCACGATATGGCGGATAAGGTTAAAAGACTACAGGTATCATTTTAGTATTAAACGAGAGTAGAATAGAATACTTAAATTCTCTTGAAATATAACTCTTATTGCTATATAACTAAGAGTCGTGTTGGCTGCATTTTTTTCTCCTTTGAACCGGCGGCGGGCGCAGAGATTGCATTCTGTTCATATACCGTTCATCTACAGGTCGACGGGCCAAAGTTAGAGAGGCATCCTTACAAGTCAAGAGTTGAAGCAGTTTGACTAACGTTTTTCCATCGATATTTAAAAGTCAGAATATTCATATGTCGGAATAACAGAATATTGGTCACGAGTAAATGATAATGCATGTCTGCAGATATACATTGTTACGAGTTGCAGGACTCGAATTAAAATGCCGTTGCAATGATTATAGAGTTTATTAGAAATATACAAACACGTATAACACAGGTACAAATATAACCGACCACACGAGTCCAAACGTAATGCAGAAGGTCGTAATTCAATTACATGCGCAAAATCCGTCACTAATTAGATTGCCGAATGTACACAAGTCTTGCTTCCCTCGTGGTTCGCTTGACTATTTCGTTCCTCAATTGAGGCATTGCTTTATACTGCACAGATTCAATATATCTGTCCGGCTTCGTGGACCGCATTTCCTAGAATCAGTTTGTAATTTAAATGCGACACACCTGGCTAATGACTGCCGTAAAAGATTACAATACAATGGGCTGTTTCCTAATAACAAATTTTAAACACAAAGTATATATGTTTGAATATGAAAACGCCGAAAGACTGTGTCTTGTAATCGACCCCTTTCCCGCTGGGGGTGGGGGATCGTATGAATACGAGAGAGACTCTTCATTCAGTCCCCAAGAAGAGGGTCGTTACGCATCCAGCGCTCAAATGGAAAGTTTTATCGTGGGAGCTCGCTTGCATCCTGCTACTTCAGAAAAAATGTTTTTAATGTTCCCAGGCTCTTGCAAGGTGGTTAAATTGAGGCAAGTTATTATGCATTGAATTCGTCCGTGGTGTTCACTGTGTAAAATGACATCAAGATAAAATTTGGTATTGCTTAAACTTTTTACAACAGATTTATTTCACCATATACTTGACTAATGTCAGAAAAGTCGCAGGAATTCACTAATAGTATTAAAATATTGTTGCACAAGCGGAGCTGCCAATGTGCTGGCGCTCTCTAAATGGATCTTGGGCATTGATGCCGGAAAACAATTCAAGGTTGTATTGGCGGCATACTCTAGACCAGGGGCGGTACCCAACCAGAAGGGAAAGTTCCTTAACTGGCTGTGGGTTTCTTATCGCCTCATATGACGTTGCAGGACATTGTATCTTTTGTCTATTCTATGGTTCTTTTGCTTCAAAAATCTACTTTCGCAATTCCTCATACACTCACACACCACGCTTCTATTCTTCTCTTCTTGCTATTCACAGTAATATCTTAATCCTTCTAATTTTTTTCTTTGATTTCAGTATTTATGAAAGTAACCGTAGTTATTGTAGATGCGGGGCCAAACAACGATGAAGTTAATTATAATAATAATAATAATTTATTTATTTACTTCCCATAAAAAGAAAACAAAATTATAGAGTACAAAATTTTGACAAACTTAATTAAATGGGAAGGACAGGAGCCCAAACTAGGTAAAACCCTGTATGATGGTACTCCTGGCCCTCGCCTCCCATTAAGCACTAGTTCTATAATAACCGCCACCAAAGATAACTACAATGAAAGAAAAAAATAAAATAAAAACGAAATAAAACAATAGAGAGATGTGTGTGTGTGTGTGTGTGTGTGTGTGTGTCTGTGTGAAAGTGTGAGTATGTGTGTACGCGGGTGCATGTGTGCGTGTGTGGGTGAGTGTGTAATAATGGTTACAAGAGTGTTTGTGTGTAGGAAAATCAATGTTTGTAAAATTTGAGTGTTAGTAAAACTAATTGTCATTCAGCAACTATTATCAGATTCTCAGTTTGTAAGTAGTTTTGAGATTTAAGGAATTTACAAATTAAATGTTTTGTCTCTTTTTTGGTTAAGTCATAAATACGACATAATTTATTTAACTTGTTATATAAACGACTTCCTTGGAAACCAAAAAATCTTCGAAACAAACTAGTCCTTCCACCTCTAATAGTGCAGCAAACATCGTATAAACGTCTTTTGGGTTTTGGATTCTTACTGTACGGGATTAGTGAATGTTGCCTTAAGGTGCAGGCTAAGATAAATAATTGCCGTACTGTTAATACGTCAGCTAGTTTATATAGTTCAACAGTAGGAAAAAGCATGTTTTTAGATAAGCTAATCTTTAAAATTAATCTTTGCGCTCTCTCAACTACAAGCATTTTTGTTTTATTTAAACCTCCCCATGTTGATATACAATAAGAAAGCACCGATTCACAAAGAGTTTGATACAACATTTTTAATAAATTCCAATCAGCCACGTGTCTTAGTTTCCTAAAAACATATGACAACATCCGAATTCTCTTAGATACAGAGTTAGCATGTTTTTCAAACGACAGCTTTTCATCTATTATAACTCCTAGATATTTTATGTCTTTTACTTGTTCTATCACTTGATATGTGCATAATGAATGGATATCTAAAAAGCAGGTATGAGCTTTTAATATATAATTTGATAAGGAAAGATTTCGCAGAGCAAAGGTAACAAATTTGGTTTTGGATGTGTTTAGGGTCAATGAATTAGCAGCGAGTCAATGACAGACTTTGTTTAACCCAGATTGAGCAGAGTTATACGCTTCATCCCAAGAATCTCCATAAAAAGTTAGTGTCATATCATCGGCATATGCAAATGTATTACAGTTTTGGAGCTTTAGTTCACATAATTCATTAATATAACATAATAGAGTAGGCCCTAAAATACTGCCTTGAGGCACACCATGTTTTACAGGTAATTCGGAACTAACTAAGTCACCAACCTTGACACACTGTGTACGGTTTGAAAGATAGTTTTCGATAAGTTTTAGTTGCACTCCTCGTACACCTAACCTTTCCAGTTTATTTAAAAGTTTTGGAAACGACACTGTATCAAATGCTTTTGCCAAATCTATAAATATTGTAATACATTTTAATTTTGCATAAATTTTGTTAACTATAAAGTCAGTAAAAGCTAGTAGAGCATCATCTGTAGACCTTCCCTTTCGAAAGCCAAACTGTTTTGAAGATAACAAGTTATTAGATTCAAGAAAGTTTACAAGACTATTATTAATTATTTTTTCCAAGATTTTTGATAAGCATGGTAGGATCGATATTGGGCGATAATTGTTTATTGAGTCTTTATTTCCTCCTTTATGAATTGGAATGAGAATAGATTTTTTTAGTGCGTCAGGAAACTCACCCTGCTCTAAACACCTATTGAAAATTGTAGTAAGAGGGCAAACTATTAAATCTTTCAAAACTTTTACAGAAGTAGAGGGAACTCCATCCCATCCTGCTGAGTTCGTCGATTTTAAACTCATAATAATTCTCTCTACTTCTTGATTAGTAAGATTAAAAATAACAAGAGAATCAGAACTGCTATTATGAGAAATTGGAAAGTTTAAAATATTAACTGGCTTCTTAACTAATTTAAATTTAAATCAGTTTTAAGTGTAAAATGTTATATGTTAAATTTGAGTAACTTGTTTTTTAAAAAGGTTTTTAAATACAACCTTTTGAGATCCTGGATATCAGTAGAGTGTTAGCCAAGACAAGTAAAACGAGCCCAACCACACTCTATCTTATTTAGTACAGGAGTTCCTATGGCCACCTTCCGACTCCATCATCAAATCAGCTCCAAGGTACCATATTATTGCATTGTCACGCGGTACACATGTGCGTGAAAAATGTTAGCTCACTCGGAAACCGGGAAGTTGGTCACATTTAACTTGCAAGATTCCACCCGAAATTACATATGTAGGTTTATTTAATTTGCAATGGATGTACCTAATTGCAAGTTAAATAAAAGCTTGTAAAAAAAAGAACGAGAACTGAATGTGAAATAAAATGTTGAAATAAGTAGCTGTATTTAGTATTTATTGTAGCTTAAGCTGGACTTCCCTCGTAATACGTTAACAGTACATGAAACTTCGCTCATCGGAGCGCGTTTCGCCCGGAATCGGATCACGTATTGTATTTTAAAAGGTACCACTTAATTCACGATACAATTATTTTTTAAAGGTAAATAAATTCTCTTCAAATGGCTACATATTTGCGGCTTTTGGGATCGAGACCCTGGGACCATGGGGGCCTGAGGCGCAAAGGCTTTATCGAGACATAGCCAAACGTCTGGTGGATGTCTCCCGTGACCAAAAGACTGGTTTATACCTCGGGCAACGCATCAGCATTGCCATTCAGCGAGGCAACGTGGCCAGTGTTTTGGGCACGTTTCCGACTGACGGCGGTCTGGAACTAGATTTTATGGTTTAATTTTAGTTTATTTTTAGTTTAATTTATTTATGATTTAGTTTATTTTTAATTAGGTGTTTGAAATGTTATTCAAATATTAAAATTATTAAAAAAACTCTTCTAATTAAATTTTCAAGATAACACATTATTGAAGTCGGAATGTGACGATGAAATCGCAGCTGTTTTAAAGAATGGCCAGCCATTTCAATCAACCAATTATAATAAACGTGTATGTATGAAGAGATAAATGAGTGTAGATGAAGCAAAACATGTATGTCAAGATCGTTGCAAGTGGAAATTCATCATCTCTGTCTACCCCTGCGGTAAATAGGCGTGATAATATGTATGTACTGGATGGCTACCACCGAATGTTCTAAAGTATGTCGCCATAACAACCTTGAGTTGTGTTCCGGCATTAGTGACCAGGTTCCAGTCTCCCTTAAGAGAGCAGCAGCGCATTTGTAGCACCTCTGGTGTTGCATATGTCCATAGGCATTAGTAGCCGCTTTTTCATCAAGTGGGCCATCTGCCTGTCTGCTGAACTCCTGCAATAAATAAGTATATTATTAAAGCATTAGTTTTATTTATTTGCTATCTCTAACTATTCTACTCCTTGTATAATATATTAACATATTGTAGTTGTATATACTTATTTGTAATATTTACACTTTTTAGTATTTTCAGTCCATCTAATATATAAAATTCTCGTGTCACAATTTTCGTTGCCATACTCCTCCGAAACGGCTTGACCGATTTTGATGAAATTTTTTGTGCTTATCCGGTATCTATGAGAATCGGCCAACATCTATTTTTCATCCCCCTAAATGTTAGGGGTAGTCCACCCCTAAATTTTTTATTTTATTTTTTAGACAAAATTTTTAATTTCTATTTTTTTATGATACATCATACAAAAATACATACAATCCTAGATTTTCAACCCTCTACGATCAACCCCTATTTTTTACCGGGCAGGACGACGTCTGCCGGGACAGCTAGTATCTGATAAAATCGTGAAGGCTTGTATGTTTGCGTTGGTTATATCATAGTTCGGAACGAGTCTTTGCAACGTCTTATTTGATATTTGGACTTATTTACAATTTAGACCAACTCCAATGTACTCCGAGTACGAGGTCGTCACTTAAAGAGCAATCAACAGGTTGATTGGAAGTCTTGAATCAGGACATTGGCTGTTTGCGGCGGAGCGAGAGTTATAGCGAACTACCCGCAATATTCAAACGGTTATTGAGTTGAATTCTCTTAAGCGTCCTAATAAGACAACATGGGATTTATAATAAAAATGTTATATGCAGACAATATAATAATATCAAGAAAAATGTTATTTTAATTTTATTATACTGGTGTAACGGAACGTTACAAATATTTCAATTTTTATAAATAATTATTACATTTACGAGTAAACTAATAATTACTATTTATTAATTTACACGTTTAATTTAAACGTATGGAGGTATAAAACAAATTAAATTGCTAATAGTGAATGCATCCAACTCATTTTGTTTCTGACGTGTGCGCCGATATCCAATAAGCGATGGACGGCCATCTTGCGATTAACTGAGTCGGCTGTGCCACTTTTACAGCGCCCGAATTAATATTTTAATATAAACCCAACTAGTATTGTTCTGATTACTCAGTCTAGCATTTATAAATGCAGTAAATATAACTTGCAAATTATTTCCCAGTTCGGGTGAGTTATGCACAAATTAATGTTATAGTTTACTTCTCATTGTTACGGACTAAACCGTTGTATCAAACTATATTTTGTTATTAATGATTAATTTAGTTAATATATTAGTTTAACAGGAAGAAATGTTTTCATAATTATAATTAATAAGTGTGTAAAAATATCTTTTGATAGTAGTTCTTGTAATTTTGTTTTAATGATATCAGTTTCCAGTACTAGGTAATATACTGATATTACCTAATATAAGATATCGATACCGCATACTTGGTATATGTATTAGTACTATTATTTGATATCTTAGTAGCTTTATATTTGTAACCGTTTCTGCTCTTTTCTTTCGCCACCTTGATCTTGCCTGCCTTGCAAATGCTAATTTGTTTACTTCTGATTTGCCTCATGAACTTAGCCTTTTCCTTGTGCTTGCTTATGCAGCGCTCTAATACGCCTCGCATGATTGCGTTTCAGGAACTACCCTTGGGATTTATAAGCCTTGTCAGAAGACAAAAGAAGATACCTAGGAGGACTACCACCCTGACCGGAACGCTGCCTTCTCTGCCTGGAGGAAATTGCCTAGGGGAGTGCGGTATATCAGACTGACTGAGAGCGGAGTCTAGCCTAGATGAACCTTTTGTTCTTTTATACATATTACTCGTTATCAAATTATTCGTTTTTCTTAACAACCCTTGTTAAATATATTACAGTAAATTAATTATAAATTGTTTTCCCTTTTATTTCTTATTTTGTTCACAGCTTAAGTGTGACACTGGCAGTTGTAATTCTGCGAAGTTTTAAACCCGATTCTGTAAAATTTATTAATCAAATAGATTTAAAAAAAGGAGTCGGGAGTGCCCTGCGGCTTATTGTCTTTAGAGCACTAGTAACACCTTACTAAACTTATGTTGATTTAATTTTGACTTAAGAGCTTCACTGGAAGAGTATTAAGCATCACTATCTTACCAATAGTACTGTAGGATCTGTAGGATACACCGTTAACGTGCTTTCTTTATCTGTCTTTAACATATTGCTGAATATACAGAAGTAGAATTCGCTACTACTACATTCAATACATTTTCTATGTCAACAAATGTATCTACGAAAAGATGCTAGGGTTAAGAACAATCAATTGTTGGCATCCTAAAATATATGGCAGCTAATAAGAGATGTCATGAAACTATATTTGTAGTAATAACTCGTATAATAATGTCGTAATCGATTGTGTTAGGTATCACAAAACAATATCTATTTTAACGCAAATATTTATTGATCTGTTGTAGCGAATAAGAAGTAATTGTTTGCAAATTTTAAGATAAGTAAAATATGGCTATGTCTGGTTCTTTCTTTCTTTACAGATTAACTAGAGTGATGCAAAAGTGGTGAAAGGAGACGTTGTGCTGTGCAGTTTTATTTTCTAAAAATGTGTAAAATTACTCTAAAATGAACGATAGTTGTAGGATATTTAAAGTTTTTGAGTTGTAATGATGTGTTTTGTGAGAAATGTGAACTGCATAGTCAAATGTGGCCTTTTGAGTTGTCACAAGAACTCCGTTGAAAGGCACTAGCTGATTACCTACAGTTCAGCTGTGCTACACATAGGCTTTAGAAAATGAAGAAACTATATTGTAAACTAAGATCTGGCTTAAAGGCCTAGCTGCCAAGCCATAAACCATAAATAACAACATAACATTAATAAATAAGTTCTTCAGTGAGCCGAGTGATAAATTTATGCTATATTTAAATATTTATGAAACTGTTGTGTGTTTCACTGTTTATATTTGAGATGATTTAAAGACTTGAAATAGCATTGTGGTATCTGCGAGGCATGGGGTGGCTATAGGGGAGGTCGGAGGTCACCAGGCCAGGTCGGGCCCAATCTTTATGCCATCTTGGTAATATATCTAAATGGGTTGCTATCAAATGAATAATGAATACACTTATTCTTTCTCTTGATTCTGTTGTTACGATATATAAATTTATTTTTATATTTTGCGAAGTTTCGATGACGCTCACACAACATAGATCCAAACTTTATTTAAAATGTTAATACAATTTGAACAAAAACACAAAACATATAATCCGTAAAATTAGAAAGTCTTGATGCTGTTACGCTTCGTGTCTTCGAGAGTACTTTGCGATTTGCATGCATCATCATCGCAAATATTGGCTCATATATTATGAAGATAGTTATTTATTCTTTATAATACATCAATTGATCGGAGTTACTTTAATTTGATTGACTCTGTACTTAGGTTTAATCCAGTTTCGCTCTCGAATACTATTTATTTTTAAAAATTAAATCATTCAAGTGAAACGAATCTGTTTTGTCGTGAATAGAACAACAAACAAGTCGGCGATACGTCACAAAGTATTGTGGGCGGCATTCAAAGCCATAGTTTCCTGACACACAGCTGAATGTTGTATCGCCTGTAAATAATACATAGGCTTGTGGCATCAAATGTAAGAGTAAGCGTTTATCTGTGCAGTAATGAAGGAAGAATGCTAATTTCATAGATTTGTAACCGTCAAATTGTAAATACTGTTAGATTATAATCTATCTCGCGACATTGTAAATTGTCCAAATATTGTGAACCGTAACATTCTGTTTAAAATTTGATGCATAGTTTTTGGTAAATTATAATATATCACCGCCAAATCGTCAAATTGTGAAATGGCATGCGTTCTCCTCCATTTGTTGTTTTTTTAAATGGCTTCAATGTACAAACATCTTTTATCCGCGCGGGAACGGAAAAAGAATACTTACAATTTCCTGCGGCCGGGCGGCCTGTTGTAAACAAACCATAGCCAGGTGGTAGGCCATTTGCCCGATTAGATGGCTACCATCCCTGGTCTTAAGTATGTCACCATAACAATCTTGAGTTGTGTTTCGGTATTAGTGACCAGGTTCCAGTCTCTCTTAAGAGAGCAGTAGCGCATTTGTAGCACCTTACGTGTTACAAATGTCCATAAGCGATAGTAACCGCTTTCCATCAAGTGAACCATCTGCCTGTCTGCCGAACTCCTGCAATAAAAACTAAAAAAAAGACACGGCATGTTTAGTATTTATATGTGTGAATTGTATTTTGTCGGTCGTAATTATAGTATCTTTGGTGTTGCTTACCATAGGGTACCGTAACCACTTTCCATCAGGTGGTTCGTCAGCTTGTCCCTTGTACTCACAGATCACATTATACTCTAGTAACGTCAATAAAAAATTCATTACCACTCATTTTTCGTAACTTGTACCTACTTTTGGTTCGCTTTTAATACCATTGTGGCAGATACCGCAAACGCCGCAAAATCGCAAGTTATGGCGCAGCTATTTCGCGAATTCACTGACTGTGCCTCAACGTTGTTCTCAACGGTATACTGACACTTGTTGAATATTACTTGACAGATAATAATAATTAAATAAAATGTCTTTATATTTGTAGCTTGAGGTAAATTGCTATAGGTCACAAAAATGATTTTCCTAATATGATATTGTTACGAGTTTGCGGGACTCTAATTAAAATGCCGTTAGAATTATTATAGAGTTTCTTAGAACTATTATAATCCCTAAATTAAGCAAGTTACGCTTGTGTCATGGTTAATATACAACGGACCATTCTGGGGCTGATCCCAGACACCCAGATCATAGTAAATAACGGAGAAAATTCGTTTCCGAAATTTACCATACGAGGAATCGAATCCGGAACCTCGGCTTTGCAGTGAGGTAGGCCGGCAAAGGCTTTGCCCGCTCAACTACAGAGGCCGTCAATTATTAAAACCACAAGAAGCGTATTTCAGCGGACTCTCAATACAGGGTTATCGTATACCGGTTCGCGGTTTTAAACCCAGTGGGGCTTTATTGAAACATTTGCGGTTTTCACTTATACCTTACCAACCCAATGTAGCTTAAAGAATTATGAATATTTATCATGTATTAGTACAGGATTTGGAAACCGGTAAAAAGTTGTACTAGTTACAGCCAGGTTAAAAACAAAATGGTTAGGTTCACTAAAAACGCTATAAACGTTGTGTATATGTATATGGTATACCAATGTATACCCTTTTCATCAGAACTCTTTCCTATCTTAAAGAACTGTATGAATACATAGTCATTTTGAAGTAACTTCTATTGTAAAGAAATCGTATCCGTGCAGGAATGGAGAAAGAATATGATTTCCTGCGGCCTGTAAGAGGATACAAAACAACCCATAACCAGGTTGTAGGGCATTTGCCCGCCTGGATGGTTACCACCCCTAGTTTAGAGTATGCCGCCATAACAACCTTGAGTGGTGTTCTGGCATAATTGTCCAGGTTCCAGTCTCCCTTTAAAGAGGAGCAGCGCATTCGTTGCACCTTTGGTGTTGTGTATGTCCATTCCATAGGCAATGGTAACCAAAGCTTACCAGTTTGCCTGTCTGAAGAACTATTGCAACAAAAAGGGTACATAGTATAAGCTACCAAATAATCCATGGTTTGGGAAGCCTTATTCTTCCTTCTTTACTTATTATGATTGCTGCTTTTAGGATAAGGTTTGGACACATTCTAGTTAATATTTTTTACCACACGATGATGCAAAAATCTACCCCACTTTGTGAGCACTGTAATAAAGTACAAGATGTTGTGCATATTGTTCTGGAATGTGGCTAAATCCGACCAATTAGAAGGGTATTCCTCCCAGACTCATTATCAACTCAGTAAGGAGGCTGGGTTATTATCTCTTATGGTCGTCTGCTTTCCACACGTTTTGGTTGGAATAGCAACTCATAACCCTATCGGACATCCTCTTTTGTTTCAATATATGCCGTGGTTCGCCATTACGGCGTGCATGTTTATGAATTATTCTAGGTAGTTTTTTGTTTTTATTTATTTACTGTGTTGTTGTTCGCGGATTCTAATCAATTATTTATTAATAGCAGTAAGTTTTATTAGTCAAAATGGCTTTCATTTGGAATGCTGCTCCACTGACGACTTGCTTTTTTGTATCTCGATAGTTGGGCCTTAATTTCTACAACAGCGGTGTAGTCGGCACTTGCAGCATACTATAGTATGCATGTTATATATGGTATGTTTTTTCAACCGGCTTACCAAGCCGAATTTCCACCCTGCGCCACTGACAACAACCAAGTTAGGTGATAAGGCATTTATTTACCTGTCTGCCAACCATAGTCTAAAGCAGGTGTTAACAATTAGTTTCGCTCGGGGTCCATTTTGAGACATGAAATGACCATTTTATAGAAAAAAATTCTAATTAAAAGAACGTACACGGCTGCGCATTTTTTCCCAATTTGGCATCTTAAAAGGTTCTTTTTATTACTTGATCGTTGACGTTATTGAGAGTGGGTGCAATGCTATATAGAGTATATCATTGTATGGAAGCGAACCAAAGCCGACGCTTAAGAGAGTTTGTCGTTAAATCGAGTGACGTTACATGGAGCTTATATTGTATATAACAAGCTCGAATAAAAATCTTTTTTCACTGAAATACAGGTCGCGTGTAAATCCGTAACGCAAATATATCGTACTTTTCGCCGTAATCCGCAAAGTCTGTGAACGTAATGAAAATGTTTCAGATAAGTGGCTTAAACCCCAATAATTCAGTGACTCAATATCGATTCAATACGACTTTGTGTATTAATTTTTGATTTCGTTTTAAGTTATATATTCGTTTTATATAAATACCAAGAGTTAAGTATAAATGGTATTTATGGTCGAAATTCGACCATAATCAATTTAATTTATAAGTTTGAACATTAAAGTTCTGTTATACTTCTATAATCACAGATTATAGAAGTAAGACTACACTGTTTAATATGACTTTAACAATCAACAAAAGAGTAGTAGTAGAGTCTGTGTGTCAAATACATGTTTTTTATTGATTTAAAGTATTTTTACATTCTTCACCCTTTCTCTATATAAATTATATGTGTGCGAAAGTTCATACTCCTCCGTCTGCGCAATATTCGTAAAAAGGGGTAGAAAGTTTTTGCTTCAATTATTAATATAATGATCATAATTAGTTTTTAGATTTTGTGTCTTCAAGTCTATCTGCTTCATCTAGATTCATTAATATCTTCATACATACAATTTGTTATAGGTGCTTTTTACTTGACTATTCTGAGTTTTGAACGTGGTAAGTAAGTCGTGGTCTACCAGCACCAACTTCACCACTCACACTATTCTCAATGTAGATGAAGCAGAAGATTTATGTCAAGATCATAGCAAGTGGAAATCCATCTCTGTTTACCACTACAGGAAACAGCCTGTTCATAATAATATGTATGTAACTCTGTCTGTAAGTGAGTTTCGAATGAGCTCCAAAAGGTTAACAGATGACAATAAAAAAAACCAGTATTTCTTTTATACTTGCAATTTTAAACAACTAAAGAATAGATACATAGATAACCATTTAATGTACACTATTACTGAAAACTTACGAACTAGTATTTATCTAATTGGGTAAAAAGGACGGTCTTATCGCTAAAAGCGATCTCTTCCAGACAACCCGTGGCAAGAATATTCTGATTAGGAGTGGCGATGGTGGTATACATAATTATTATATGATTAGTTACAGTTTAATAATAAATATACAACTATACTTTATATACAAATTAGCTGTCCCGGCAGACGTCGTCCTGCCCGGTAAAAAATAGGGGTTGATCGTACAGGGTTGAAAATTTAGGGTTGTATGTATCTTTTAATGTTGTATCATAAAAAAATAGAAATTAAAAATTTTGTCTAAAAAATAATAAAAAAATTTTAGGGGTGGACTACCGCTAACATTTAGGGGGATGAAAAATAGATGTTGGCCGATTCTCAGACCTACCCAATATGCATACAAAATTTCATGAGAATCGGTCAAGCCGTTTCGGAGGAGTATGGCAACGAAAACTGTGACATGAGAATTTTATATATTAGAGATAAATATACACATAAGTTATATACATATACAAGATATAGTGATAAAATGCAACTATCTAAACATAATAAACATATAGCCATATGCAATATAATACTAATTATATAAAATTACATATCATTATATTGCAGATAGTATTGTTACAACCTAAGCCCCGACGAAGACAAATTCTACGATAAGATCTGTTAGAGCACATTTTATTATCAGTCGACATTTGAACTAATTGTATTTTTTTATGATCAGTAATATAAATACTATAGGTATATTGAAAAGATACAAAAAAATACATCCTTTATGATCGTCATCTTTTGTTCACTTATTTATTGGCATACGTTTCTTGTTCTTGTAGAGAACAGCCTACTGTGCTATTATTAACGGCCGATTGCGGCTGCATCATAAGCCAGGTGTTGCGGATTAAGATTACAAGCTGATTGTGTTGACGTTGCCGGGCACATTTGCATTTGTGAAGTGTAAAAGGACGGCCTGATGGAGAGAGGGGGGAGCTACGACTAGGTTACGGGCGCGACGTGTGTACATCCGGGAATGTAATAGTGACGGACTTTGCGCATTTTGATGAATTACGACCTTTTACATTTAGTTTGGATTTTTCGTGTTCGGTTATAATTATACCTGTGTTAAACGTGTTTGTATAGTTCTAATAAAGTCTATAATAATATTGACGGCATTTTAGTTTGAGTCCCGCTAACTCATAACAGTATTTTCGGACCATGTTCTTAAATGTTATTAAGAGATTATTAGAGAGGACATAAAAATAATATAAATTATTACTCTAATCTTCATTTATAAGGTAATTTTACGAATATGTTAATTACTTATATAAAAATGTTTCAGAATTATTTATAAAAAAATATATTCATTTTTTGCATATTTATTCATATAGTAATAGATTACTGTGATCGGTCACCCCACGTCGTGAGGAACATCAGAGCCATTAGCAGGGATGGGGAAAAGGGTACCGTGTATTAGGGTTGCCACCTTAAGAATTATTTTCATGAAACTAAAATGTCATTAGAATTTCTTCTATTTCTTGAAATAATTTTAATTTTACCCTGGTTCACAAATACTCAATCCTAAGTTATTGTTTTGTTCGTCCAGCAAGTGTTTAAGTTTTGTAAATAGATAATTATTACTGTGCTAGTTAACAAGAGAAATATTTCCAAAATATGATATTCTAAAAAATAACTTTTATTTAAAGCTCTAAGGCTGGTGTGCACCGACATTTGACCGGTGGTTAAAATAAAATAATCGCTCAAAATATATGCATAATCGTCGATTATTTTATTTTATCCGGCGGTTAAATGCTGGTGCACACCAGCCTAAAAAGAACGAAAACAACTTTGTAACGTGCTTAATATAAACTTGCATGGATGGCGCCACTGTGCCGCTTTCTACCTCTCCCGCTCCTCATACAATACGTCAATATCGGCGTTTGGGCCGGCCGGCCAGGAAAAAGTGGGTGTTGTGTCGTAAAAAGAAGTACACAACTGGCCCTTAATAGAAAAAATAGGAGAAGGTTGCACCGATAAGAGCACAGCTCTTAAATGATGATGATGAATGTTATCACACTTAGATACATATTATATATACATATTATACACACACATATATATATATGTATCTGAGCGTGATGATCAAGCAAAATCAGTGAATTTGCTTAAAGAAGTTGTCACTTCAAAAATGTGTATGGATTTAGTGGAGTGCGACGTCACGCTGAGTCGCAGCCCTAAAAGAAAGGGAGCCACCATTCGAGCAATGCAAATATTAGCGAATCCCCTGTTTAATTGGCAAACACCCATATATTGATTTCACGTATTTCGTTGTGGTCTTACAAAAACAAACCATTAGGCGTCGTTGTTTTGATTTTAGTTGTTTTCATAAGAAATCTTTTGAATATATTCTCTAGTTAATTATTAACGATCCTTCATGATCGTGTTCGAAGGAATGCAGTAATTTTTCAATAATAAAATATCAATGTTGAAAATATCCTCCTGTAATGTTATCGAATTTGTAACCGGCCTGCTGGATAGCATCCTGAATGTGGTAGAGAACGTCTTTGTTGTTAAGGATGTTGGGTGTAAAGCCACCCTCGTCACCGATGGCTGTTGTCAAGTCTAAGCCAACCTTCTCCTTTATGATTTTCTTCAAGCAGTGATAAACTTAAAACTGGTCTAAAGTACACCTATATCAACCGTCGTGTTCTGGCATCAATTGCCAGGCTTTAGTCTCCCTTTAGAGCGCAGCAGCAAATCTATAGCACCTTTGGTGTTGAAAATATCTACAGGCGATCGTAACTGCTTTCACTCAGATGGGCCATCTGCTTGTCTGCTATACTCATGCAATAGCAAAAAAAAATTATTTAGAAAGTAGTATGAAAACATATTCTTGTTTTAATTTATATCTTCACAAATTTAGATATGTATTTTAACATCTTTGTTACAAAAAACATCGTCAGATGAAAAATTATACTGAAATCGTCAAGAGACTAAAAACTCATCTCATTAGGACGACGAGCAATAATCCCTAAGATCCATTTACAAGACGACTTTCCACAGTAATGTAATCCCACAATGGTGATGACTAGTATATTAGTCGTCTTCTACCAAAAACTGCAAGGAAATATCTCTCTTATATATCACAAACTAATGTCTATATTTCTGTAACTCATGTAAAATTCCACGTACCTTAAACATCCATTTAAGAAAGAGCCCTGAAATTGAAAAGAAATTCCGCTGTTATTCTGCAAAATTTTAAGAATGAAAGAGAAGCGGGAGCTCTATTTAAACTGGTATTCTCCGCATACATGGATACTGTTAGTGTAGATATGACTATAGGCGGAAAACATAACGCTTGATGCGCATAAAAGTTTTCTGTTGCGGTGAGTTTTAATTTGAACCTTGCAAGTTTGGAGGTCTTCAGGTAGAAGTGAAACAATGTTGTGTGTTTGAATTGCAGTTCAGGAATGCATGATGTAGGCTCGCTCCGCGCTTACTAAAGTACTACAAAAATGCAGACGCTTAGCAGCTAACGGAGCGAGCTATGTCCCCGCGGTAGGCGGCGCACGGGCTTTACGGGGGTGAGGTCAGCGGGGTGATTCTGTCCGCAACAATTTGTGAGCGGCCGCCGTGGTGATCGGACGTCAGCGGCTACAGGGCTCCCCCTCAAGCGAAGCGTACCGGTGGTTTGACTCGACGTCCGCTGCGGGTGTGATAATTTTCTGTGCCAACTGCCTTTTTCAAGGCATCCGTATGGTCACTACACACTGCCTTTTTCAAGGCAACCATGTTTCCGCAACGATCTTTACTGCAAACTGCCTTTTTTAAGGCATCCTTCTGGTTTCCAACTGCAGGGTGAGTTGGCGTAGTACACAGCTTCAGGACGTAGGCGGCTACACAAGAAAGAAAAAATCGTGCCAATTGAAAAAAGTACAGAAACACATATTATGACGCCTGATTCTCATAAAAATAGGTGAGACGATGGATTTCCACTTATTGAATTTTGACAAAAAAGTTTTGGCGTCATCCATCCGTTTCACAACGCCGAGACTCGTTCCAATTTTAGGGCATATATTGTTCCTACTTTTATTTTTCTTAGTATTGTTAGTGTTTATTTGACCTAAATAATAAAATTATCATTATCTCATAAAGGCTTTATATTTATTTGACTAATATTATTTTATTTTATTTGGCGGGAATTAACCCAAGTCCCTCTTCTTTCTATTGAATTAGTCGGACCACAGAGCTCATCAATTATTATTAGACCCTTAACCTAACTAGCTTAGGAGTACGGTATCGCTTTTGTTAGTGTACATTTTTTCATTCCAGTCAAAATTGGTGATGCCATCTTGCGAAGGTGGAATTATTTATAAGCCTTAAATAAAAAATTAGAATATCATTATACTCCTGGGGGTGCCCTAAGTAAGATACCTAGGCGTCGAAGTATCACCAATGGTCTAGTTCCTATGGAATCCCATAAAAGGGCATAGGAGAGGAGTGAAGGATAAGTTTAGTGGGTATTTTGATTGTCGACATCCCTTCTCCTTCAGTTCAGAGGTCACGGTAGACATACGGCCGACCAAGAGTCCCACATATCCCTCGGTATAAAGTCTTTTCCCCAGGCCTGAGGATGGTGTCCTAAGAAAAGATATTCCCTGCGTCATCAAAAACTAAGTATAATAACCATTACAAGTTTGTTTCTACTTGTAGTCCTGTAGGCAAAGACGTTTTGATAAAAAGAGGCCTATAGAAATGAATCTCGAACAGATCGATGTTCCAAAAAAAGAACGCGTACTACAAAAGTTATTAAAAGTTTGTGTCAATATGTTTTGTGTAAAACTCTTGTCTCCGGCGTACGACATTGACGGATGGTAGCGGTAATGAATCGCTGGGACACGCGCAATAAAAAGTTAACAACCATGAATAAATGTTTACTTTATTGGCTTTTTAATGCATAATTTTATAGGAAACCTGCCAAGGGCCTTCAGAGTCGAGCTCGGCTTAAGAGATTGCTTTTAGTGGTTTAAAAATATTCGGTACTAACTTTACAGAGCTGGTCTAAGCTAAATGTTGGATAAGGCCTATATTGTAGGCTCACGTTTCCAAGTGGTAAGGTATTTGCCCGTCTGGATTACCATCACCTTGGGTCTAGCGGATGCCGAAATAACAACTTTGTATTTCAGAATCCGTGGCTAGGTTACAGACCCCTCCATCGAAGCAGGCAGCCATTGGTAGCACCATTACGTTGCAAATTTGTTTAGGCGATGTGACCACTTCAGTAATTAAAAATATAAATTTTAAACGATCTAACTGGATGTGATATCAGTCTGAGTTCAGCTGTACACTCGAATATCAAAAACTCGGATGGATTACGCCAGTTTTTGAGGTGAAAATTCACATCAATGATGACGTGAAGGATAAAGACGAAGGATGACCTTCTAGCATTAAATCTTAGTTGTATTCGAAGCATCTGCTTCAGATTTTTTTTTTGTTATTTTTTTTGCCTTTTCTAAAAATCAGTTATTCCTGGAGCACAGCAGACAGGTTGATGGTCCAACTGCAATGGATAGTGGCTACCGTCTCCTATGGATAATAGCAATACCAGAGGTCCTACCAATCTGTTGCTGGCCTTGAAGGAGAAACTTGCACTTCGTGCGATGTTCAGTTTTTTTATTGTGAGACTACTGTCAAGCATGGCTTAATGCTTGCCAGTAGTATAGTCTAGTTATTCTATTGGAATCCAACGCAGATGGAATATGACTGAAAATTTATTATTCACATAAGTAACCAATTCCAGAAAAACATGGTTTCATTAGCGTAGGCGATTATCTTGCAATTTCTTCTATATCATGAATATGAACGCTGCAGTGGCTCGGGAGTATCTAATGCGGTTATTGCTACCGAAATGGCTTCATACATCTGCTCCATATTAGTTTCTGTAACACGCAGCTTTTACTTGTGATGCTCAAATACAGGACCCGCTACGATGCTGTACAAGAGTGTATGTGACAAACAGTTTTATAAAAGAGCATTAGTAATCTTCTTCAATGCTTTATAAAACGCCTAAAGTGTTGTTAGATCGAAGACATATTGATGATATCGTGTCTGAAATCATTAATCGCCGTCGCAGCGTATAAAGACATAATAATGAGCATGCGATGTTTTCCATAAACTGATGTTTTTCGACCTTGAATGTAGCAAGTCTTTGTTATGGAAATGTTTTGTCAATACGCACAGGCGTGTAGTGAGTCTAAATTTTTTATTTATTAAAAAATACTTACAAAAATTCCTTGTAAGGTTTAGTTTTTAATCTACTGTTACAAATTGCAGGACTCGAATTAAAATGCCGTTAGAATTACTATAGAGTTTATTAGAACTATACAAATACGTATAACACAGGTACAAATATAACTGGACACAACCAGTACAAACGTAATGCACGATTAAATAACACGCGCTAAGTCCGTTACTATATAGCTTATCGAATGTAGTACGCACGTCTTGCCTCGCTTGCGATTATCGCTTCACTGGCACTCTGCGTTGCTTTATATTGCACAATTACAACATGTCTCTCGGCCGCGCAGACTGAATTTCTAAGAATCACACCTAGCTAATGCCTACTATAAAAGATACAATACACAATGGGATGTTTTTCTAATAAAAAAATTTTAACACAAAAAAATGTGTTTGTATAGTTCTAATAAATTCTATAGTAATACCAAAGATTTTAATTTGAGTTCTGTAGCTCATAACAGTATAATCAAAGTTATATTTACAGATACAACAAAATTATAAAAAACAAACGAACAGAGGTGACGAACTGGATATATAAAAATAAGTAGAGTCCCAGTGGTTCGTTATGTCACATCATTTGACTTATCATAGCTATAAATTGTTTGTACTATAAAAATGGAGAAACATGTTCTCACTATCATAAGACCTGATTTTCATGTTTTATATAAATAAAGATTTCATTTCATACCGTATTTAAGGTCTCTCTGCTCAATTTGGTGGTAATACAAGGAAGGTCTTTCAAGACCACGGGCCATAAAAATGGCCCGCACTTTTGGAGGGCTTGCGTGGGGCCATGGGGAGGCCAACACGTAGAGGCCCCTTGACAAATTTAATGTAAATATGTGGCGTGACACTGACCGGCGATTATCCCTGTCTACACCATACAAAAATGCACCCAAGGACAAGCCCCGGCCAGTGTAGGACTATTGTGGGAAATGAGGACAAAAAGTACCGGGCTATTGGGGTGAACTAGTGGTACTAGGGGTCTGGGATTATGGGGACTATGGCGTCTGCCCGTCGCAATGTTCAGGGAACATAAAAAAAGGGGAGGCGGTGACTCGCCACTCCCTGCATGGGCCCCTAAAAATGCCGTAAAAGGCAGGCGCAACATGGGTGTTAGTGGCTAAGGGGTGTAGAGAGGTGGGCTGCAGGTTCACCGAAGCTACTTCCGACGTTAGGCCATTTATCACTTCCACCCCTGGAGCTTTAGTCTTAGTTCTAGCGATCTCCACTCCGTGCCGGCTGGTTAAGGCAAGCACGGGGGCGGGGGCCTTGTGCACGGAGGCGGGGGGCCTTGTTATATATTATTATTATACTAATAGGAGAATATAAGTTGAAAGGCACAGGACTGAAGGGACACGGCTTTTCAATGATTGAATTATGCAAGTTTCTGTTTATATTATTACGACCGACAAAGGCCAATTCACAATTGCAGTTTATTACCTTTCCGCATTCAGACTGCCTTTCTTTACTTTGTGTTTAAAATTTGTAATCAGAAAAACAAGCCCATTGTGTATTATAATCTTTATGATAGTAATTAGCCAGGTGTGATTCTTGGAAATTCAGTCTAGGCGGTCGAGTATTGTGTCGAGACATATTGTATTTGTACAGTATAAAATAATGCCCCAACGGAGGGGTGAGGCAGTCAAGCGTTAACCACAAGCGCGGCAAGACGTGTGTACATACGATAATCTATATAGTGACAGACTTTGCGCGTGTTAATAAATCGTGCATTACGTTTGTACTGGTTGTATTCAGTTATATTTGTACTTGTGTTATACGTGTTTGTATAGGTCAAATAAACTTTATAGTAATTCCAACGGCATTTTAAAACGAGTCCTGCAACTTGTAACAATATGAAACATTTTGGTTGATTCATCCAAATTGAAAAACATAAACCGTCTAATATCGGTTTAACTGAAGTCAAATTTCTGATGAACAATAGTTTAACACATCTTTCATTCCTTTCTTAAAGGAAAGTTCCATGTGAACTTTTCACATATCTACAGATGAAATCTTGGAAAATCTCCGACGAACTTTATCCACGCGCTTGTTCCCTAAGCGATATTAAGATAAATTATTCTACATTAGAGTTAAAACTTAATATCATCTGTGATATTATGTTGTTAAGAGCTCTCTAGATAACAGCAGTTTATCGACCTCATCTAAGTAACTTTCAGTGCTTTGATGGACTTAATTTTTGCCGTAAAACTTGTGAATCGCCACCATTCAATTATTAAACTGGTAATATTTTGGCTTTATTGTCGTTTATGAGTACGTATTATATCGTGACGCTTTATTAAGTTATGAGCTGTGTCGTCTCTCTCTCACCTCAGCCGCGGACTTCCCCCCTTATTGTTGAAGAGGGTGTCCAGGAAGGACGCCCCTGGGTTTGTTGATAAGCGTTGGAGCGTTACAGATGCAGTACCTATTGGTCTAGTGGCGCTGCGTAACAGCGTGTGAGTTAGGGGCCTAGGTTAGGTTTAGTAGTAGTTAGACGACTGACCATCCCCTTGTCCTCTGTATGGGGTATAGGGCCAATCAAGAGTCCCACACATCCCTCGGCGAGCCTTCCCCACACGTCCGAGGATGGTGTCATTAGAGAAGACATTACCCCTGCGTCATCAAGTAAAAAGTATAACACCTTAAGGTGAGACCTGAGGTAGCCGGAGAGACCCATGTCTAGGTCTAGGCTGGCGGTGAATGCGCGAGCGAGCCCACAACCCGGGCAAGAGACTTTAGAGGGTCAGACAGGGGTTTCGGAGGGTATTCCTAACTGCAGTGTGGCAATATCACTTACGTGAGATGTTAGTGCCCCCCGACCTGCTGAATCACACACTTGGCCAACCTTTCCCTTCACGCGGTCTATGTTCCTCAAACGCTTTTCCCTTGTACAAAATAAAAGTGGTAAAGCCCATAGCTGAGCAGGCGATCAAAAGGACAATTGCATTCGCCCGCACATAAAGGCCGGAGAGGAGGGCACCGAATCAACCGCCCCCTCTCATCTTAAGGCGAGACTCGAGGTAGCCGCAGAGACCAATATCTCCGGCAAGTAAATAGTGGGGCTAGCCCGTAAAGGGCCGGCTGACGTCTGTCCGGGCTGCAGGTGAATGCGTGAGCGAATGCCTGTGGACATTTGTAACACCAAAAGTCATACCAATGTGCTGCCGCTCTCTAAAGGAAGACAGGCCAGTAATGCCGGTATACAACTCAAGAATGTTATGGCGGCATACTCTAGACCAGGGGTGGTAGCCATCCAGATGGGCAAATACCCTACTACCTGGTTGTGGGTTGTTTCGTATCTTTTGAACACCCAACCGATCGGTGCAGTAGTAAAACGAACACGAAGGCAGAATTCTGGACAGTTCCTCGAAGCACTCCCCGTTATACAGTGGGTAGAATACGTAGACTTGTCGAATTGATTTTATTGATACTAGTGCAGTAAATATTTAGCTCTAATGTAACTACTATTTTGTTGAAAGAATTTTAACTGTGTAATATGATGTGTAAAGGCGTTTAGATAAGGCGTTGACTGCGAATTACCGCTTGCACTTATGTCTCGATCCATTTTCGTTCCGCCTTGTCCTTATCTCAATTCCCAGACTCCGTCGTCGCAAGCATTGCAACAAAGGGACCGTCAGACACATTTCAAATGAAAGTCGTCTCTTGTTCGTTGGCATATCTCAATCACATGCCTGTCTTTAAACAAAAAACCCTGTTTGGAACTTGAAATTCTTTTGATGGCAGACAGGTAGACAGCCCACTTGATGGTAAGCGGCCACCATCGTCTATGAATGTTTGCAACACCAAAAGGTGCTACAAATGCGCTGCTGCTATTTTAAGGGAGACTGGAACCTGGTCATTAATGCTGGAACACAACTCAAGGTTTTTATGGCGATTAATTATTATTTATAATATAATTAATTAAATAATGGTTACTTAACATATATTTTTAAAACATTTATATAATTATTACACTCTAGTAAATTATTTTAGATGGATGAATTGTGTGAAAGATGATTTATGGTGTGACAGAAGACGTGTTTCAAAATAGAAGAGTGTGGAAGGAAAATATATAATGTGCTGACCCCAAATAGGTGGTCAATCAAAGAAAAGAGACAGAGAGAAGATTAATTTAGATTTAACTTGCTAACCAAAAGGCCATCCCACCATGCTTTTAACCCAAGAGCACACTAACCTAAATGAAGTTAGCGGACATTGGCTAACTTGGTGCTAACTTGTAAATTACATGCGACATCACAAACTTGAACGACACGAACAGTCTGAACTAGTGGGTAGGGCAGCTTATAATAGACTTGATTTCCTTTCAAGATTTGTATATGACTTTGCTGATGTATTTGTATGGATAAATGCGACCACTATCAGTGAAATGTTATATTATAATAGCGCTTGTTTTTCTATTACAGAATATGATAGAATAGAAAACGCTTTATTGTTCACATCATACATGTTATATCAACAAAATACAGTAGTCACTAATAACAGTTAAGTCAGGAATAATGTTTTAGTATAAAATTCTATATTTACAAAATTCCAGGCCATAAACTAGCTGATGCTATTCCTCAGGGAAACTTTTAGGGTACGGCTAACTCACAAAATTGATTTTAGAAGGGCGCCGATAGAAAGTTAGTCTTCGAGGAAAATTTTAGCGCTGCACAATTCCAAAGTTTGCCTCGAGGAGATTAAATTGAATATACTGATATTAAAAATATTGTTACGAGTTGCAGGACTCGAATTAAAATGCCGTTAGAATTACTAAATAATTTATTAGAACAATACAAACACGTGCACAGGTATAAATATAACTGGACGCAACCAGTACAAACTGCACAATTCAATAACACGCGCAAAATCCGTCACTTTATACATACATAACTTCTCGTCAGGTCCTTTGCGGGGTAGGCAAGAACAACAGAACGCCATTCAGGCTTATTCTTACACAGCTCACTTGCTTCTTTGACATTCATAGCTCTTGTCATGCACGCTCGTCTGTTCTTAAGGCTCCTGACATCACCTTCTGTTAGTACACGTCACTATATAGCACATCGAATGTACGTCTTACTCGTATACTCGTAATCCTCGCTTGACTGCCTCACCCCTCCGTTCGGGCATTGTTTTATACTAACCATACAATACAACAATCGACCGCGTGGACTGGTCTTCTTTTCCACGAAAACGTAATCTGCACACGTGCGGCCATAAACGATTACAATAACAATAGGCTATTGTCTAATTGCAAATTTTAAACACAAAGTAAACAGAAGAAGTCCAAATGCGGGAAAGGTAATAAACGGCGCTTTATGACAGGCAGGTGTGCATTCAACTTTGTCGGCATGTAACAATATGTGCGGTATGTGTTGCACGCTCAAACCCAAAGATTCCAATCCGTGGTCGAGCCATGACTACACAAGACTGCTGACGGTTTTCTGTCAAACCACTTGGGCCGCCGGGCGAATGGATAGAGTATGTGTTTTTTTACAACTCTACGGACTCTAGTTACGTACCCTTTTTTACAATTTAATTTTGAAAAAAGTTTAGAAATTATACACGCTTATTTGTTATTGTGTGTGACATTTATTTACTGTATGTTTGTGTATCTTAAGAATAACTTATTGTTACTTATTCTAATTCTAATAAAAAACTTATACTAATGTAGAGTGTATCTGTTACATCAAGATTATCGATTTGTCAAACCTGCCAAGCAGTCATGGAAAAGCGTGGCGGGTATACTATCCGTTCGCCCGATATAATGGGAGCAGTGGGACATTTATGGGCTGATATTATTAGCTCTCAACTGACTATTTTCCGAATAAAAAAATCTAAAATAATTAAATAATAACTAGTCTAAACACATTTCCTCAATCATCTTAATATTAATTTGTATGACAATGACATGAGGCAGTTGATCCCGATTTTCCACCACAACCCGCAAGGGATTATAGTAGACGAAATGAAATATGAATTAATAGGCGTAGTCATTTATTTTGATGTCTCAGTCAGCAGAATAAAATGGTAGAGAAAATTATTGCAGAACTGACGAGAAAACCGTACCTTTTTTCCGGTTTTCCTCCATCTTGAGTTGATAAGATGAAGTTGCCTTTTTCCTGTATACCTAAACAAATAAACTCTCTATTTGTCTGCTTTTTATTTATTGGTTATAAAAGATTGACTTTTTGTATCTAAGGATCTGCAGGCTTCGTATACACATTGTTACGAGTAACGCAGGACTCGAATTAGAATGCCGTTGGAATGTTTATTCAATTTATTAGAACCATACAAACACGTATAACATAAGTACAAATATAACCACCACTTACGAGGACTGTATGGCATGCGTGCGGGTGGACGGCAGCCTGTCGCCCTGGTTTGACGTCAATATTGGCGTCCGGCAGGGCTGCGTGCTGTCGGCTTTGCTATTTGTCCTATATCTGGACAATTGTCTCCAGAGATTAAGATTGACGGATGTTGGGGTGCGGATGGGTGATCTAGTTGTTAGCAGCTTGATTTATGCGGATGATGCCGTGCTTTTAGCCGAATCGCCATCAGAACTGCAAACACTAGTCACAATGATGAAAGATGACTGTCAGGCGAGAGGCTTACATTTGAATGCGAAGAAAACAAAGGTGATGGTGTTCGAAAGAGAAACAACCAGAACGAATGCAAGGATAATGGGCGATGATGTTATACTGGAACAAGTGAATGAGTTTGTATATCTCGAATGTGCTTTTAGCAGGGATGGAAGGTGCACCGCTGATATAGAAAGAAGAGTGAATTTGGGGAATAGTGTGAATGGAGCGTTAGGTAAACTTACGATAAGTTTAAAAATATTAAGGTTCTGTTGTCAAAGACTATACTTCTATAATCATAGATTTCGCCAAGGCTACACTGTTAATTTGACAATGTGTGTCAAATACATGGTAGTGTGTGTAATGTTTTTTTTAATTGTGTATTTTTATGCATTATTAAAAAAAATTATTAGCATTACGCACTCCTTCTCTATATAATCTATATGTGTGCAAATTTAATAATCCTCCGTCAGCGCATTTTTTGTAAAAAAAAGGGGTACAAAGTTTTTGCTGTGTTAATATGTAGATTACACCAAATCATATATTTTTTTTAATTAATATTAATCCAATAACAAATATATTCTGTATCTTATATCGTTGTATCTTATGTCGTGGCTTGTAAGGATCGATTTCTGTAAAGGAATAATAAACCTTACTAAAGGAAGGAATTGGTTTCAGGGAAAGGTTCTATTATTTACTTCACATACTGCCGTAATCTTATTAAATGAGTGTATAAACGAAACCACTTCAAATGTAAATATATAAAAACAAGGAAAATTCGAGATTTCCAAATAAAAAATTAAATTATTTTATTTTCCTTTAACGCTCCTTCCATCTTGCGCCGATAATTCCGCACTGGTTTTATTGTTAGCCTAAACAAACAACTCGTGTTGGGATAGCCATGTCGGTCCACTCGTAAACCGGCGGTTTTATGGCCACAGAGATTGACCCAAGATTGGCTACCAAGTACAAATTTTAGGATTTATTTTATCGCTACAAAGTGACGTAGTCGATAGCGATTATGTAGCCTATAATAGCGGCTTATAAACGCTGAGGTCAGGCTACCTGACTTCAGAAGACAACACGTATGTACACAATACACGTTTCGCCAAAGCGGTGTGGCGAGGTTCACACATCGCTGAGACAAGCGATTTCGGTATACTGACTTTTCCATTTAAATCCATATATTCTTACGAGTTACGGGACTCGAATTAAAATGCCGTTAGAATTACTATAGAATTTATTAGAACAACAGAATTTATTATTACAAACACGTATAACACAGATATAAATATAACCGGACGCAATAAGTCCAGACGTAATGCACAATTCAATAACACGCGCAAAGTCCGTCAACAATAATATCAAAATAGCATCTCTTCGTCATATTTAAGGAAATCATTAATTATTGAGTATAAAATTATATATTATCCAGTAACCACATTTTTAGCTTTTTTTACATTGTTTCAATGGCTTATTTAAAGGCGATTGTCATGCAAACAGCCCTCGAAGATATATTTCAATTCGTTCACTTGAATCTAGAAAATACATGAGTAGTGAAATCAGCAAGAATATACAACACGAATAGGCAAGGTTTTTAAAATGAAAGCTATATAGAAAACTTTATTAGTTTTCTTAATCACTCTCACTCTAATCTTTCGAGTTTGCCGACGGCGGAAAAACAGCAGGAGTCGGTCCTGTGCAAACCACTACTTGCAGAATTGAAAATAGCTAGTGTGCGGTAAGCCTTACAAAGAAAAATAATTTACTTCATTTCAATGCACTCGATGACAAGATTACTTGAGCAAGCACTAAAACAAGCGGCGATCGTAAAATAGATAATCCCAAAGACATTCCAGTTCACTGACTCCTAAATGTAAAATCTATGAGCTATAAAGCATAAGATTATTGGTTGTCTGTGACACGGTCATTCGGTGTCAGCTGGAGTTATCAAAACGGTTCACTGCTTTTATTACACGAAGCTCTTTTTATTCAAGGTCATGGGTTCTTGAACTTCACTGCTTTTGAAATATATTGGAAGGAAAATATTAACAACTACTTGCTTGTTGCACACTACTATGTATTTGACACACACACGTGTATATATATACTCTTTTGTTTGTTGTTAAAATTAAATTAACAGAGCCTTGGCGAAATCTGTGATTATAAAAGTATAGTCTGACAAAAGAACCTTAATAATGTTCAAACTTATAATTAAAATTAATTATGGCTGAATTTCGACCACTGGGTGACTACTGGTACTTTCCAATTATGTATTGTATAGGTATAGAGTAAATTATATACAATGACCAAAAAATAAACGGAATATGAAATTTAAATATCGTTGTAACGTTGCACTTGCTACATTAAAAAAACATAGTTATAGACAATGAGAGTACTAATGTCAAAATATGTCACTGTCAAGAGGTTTTAAAAATAAAAAAGCTCTGACGGCGGTTAGGTTGAGACTCGTTCGAAATTTAAAAATATCAGCTGTTTTAATTCTTATATAAATATTATTCCAGACCATTCAAACCTTCCATTAACGTTATTAAACGTGTTTCCGCTGGGGACCTAGGCTTCCCTTACCTTGCCTAAGTGAACCTATACAACCAGGCCAACATAAGCCAGACGCGGACAATTGCCGATCGAGCTAATATTAGAGCTGTGGAACAACTTGACTCGAAGGGCTTCCACAGCTTCGGTCCACTGGTTGTCGGGAACGGATTAAATATCTCTATTAATATTATAAATGCGAAAGTAACTCTGTCTGTCTGTTCCGGTTTCACGTAAAAACTACTGGACCGATTTGGCTGAAACTCAGTATATATATGTTTTCGATACCGAGAATGAACATGAACATGAACATAGGACTTTTTATCCCGAAAAATGGGATAGTTTCCGGGATAAAAATATATTTGTCTTTCTGTTTGTTATGCTTTTATGGAAGAACTAATGGGCCGATTTGGCTGAAATTCGGTACTTATGTAAATTAAATACTGATATTAATTAAATATGAATACAAGGGATACTTTTCATTTTGGCCTTTTTGGTAATTTTGGCCTTTTTGATCATTTTTGCCTTTTTGGTAGTTTTTGCCTATTCCGTCTTTTTGGTCATGTCGGTCACTGTGGCCTTTTTGGTCATTTTGGCCTTTTTAGGTATTTTGGCCTTTTTGATCATTTTGGCCTTTTTGGCCTTTTTGGTCATTTTGGCCTTTTTGATCATTTTGGCCTATTTGGTCATTTTGGCCTTTTTGATCGTTTTTGCCTATTCCGTTATTTTGGCCATGTCGGTCAGTTTGGCCTTTTTGGTCATTTTGACTATTTGGCCTTTTTGGTAGTTTTTGCCTATTCCGTCATTTTGGTCACATCGGTCACTGTGGCCTTTTCGGTCATTTTGGCCTCTTTGGTCATTTTGACCATTTAGTCCATTTTGGCCTTTTTGCTCAAGTTTTGTAATTTATGTTGTTTACAGATAGACGGGGGATGGTACAGTTAGTGAAATAAAATAAAGTGAATCTTCCGTGGGAAATACATGAAAATGTAATATAATATAACCTGTAGCGCTTGCTCTATAAACAAGAGACACGCACTAGAGGTTAACCCGCGGCACAGCCGCGGGGTAAACTCTAGTACTACATAATTGTCTTGTATAGTTCATTGACCCACCTAAACCTTTTCTGTGGCCAAAGAGGAGGAGCTGACTCCTTCCCCTACGTCACATTATTTCACTCGAAAAGCAGATAGTTAACGTAAGTTGTTTTTACTTCTTTATTTTACTGGTAAATTCGAGTACAATGTTTATTATTAGATGTTAGGTAGTAAGTCGAGCTTGCATGACGAAAGAAAGAAGAGCTATGAATGTCAAAGAAGCAAGTGAGGTGTGTAAGAATGGGCCTGTGTGGCGCTCTGTTGTTCGTGCCTACCCCGCAAGGGACCTGGCGTGAAGTTATGTATGTATGTATGTTAGGTAGTGTAGAATATTGTTACAACTCTGGTCACGACAAAAACAAAATCCACTTGCATATCTGAAACAAAGCAAATTTATTACGGCGTTTGAACGTCTAAAATTTAAATTCTTTTATGGTCGTCTTCTTTTGTTTACTTTGTGTTTAAAGTTTGTGATTAAAAAACCGCCCATTGTTGTATTGTAATCTTTTATGGTAGTCATTAGCCAGATGCGTCTGGTTAAGTCGATTTAGATACGGGGACATTACAGTTGCGCAGTATAAAACTATGACCTGACGGAGAGGGGAGTGCAGTCGAGCGATAACCACGAGCGAAGCAAGAAGTGTGTACTACAATCGGGAATCTAATAAGTGACGGATTTTGCGCGACTTATTGAATTACGACCTTCGCTTTACGGTTTGTCTTTTTGTGTTCGGTTATATTTGTACCTGTGTTATACATGTTCATATAGTTCTAATAAACTCTATAGTAATTCTAATAGCATTTTTAATTCGAATCTCGCACTCGTAAAAATATTATAAATATTTATAAACTCATTTGGTAAATTTACCACGAATATCGTATGGTATGTCAATGAATCAGGTATGTGTTTGCTAAATAAAATAAATGCAAGCAATTCAGACTGAAATTATTATATTCTGTTCAGTGAATAATCTCTTCGCTTTTAATTAAGTGTGTAATACTTTTTATTTGCGAAACATCTTTGTAAGGTTCGTCGGGTGCGGGCTTTTGAGGGGAGCGATGGGTAATTGGGCGAGCGAGCCGAGCGATTAGGTTTCAACACTGTTTCAGTAGCGCCCCGGTTCCTGTTTGATGGTCACAGGTCGTTACTTCTGGGTCCCAATTCTGCTAATACTATCGCTGCAAAATCACCGGACACTATCGGCTTTATTCTGCTATTACTATCGCTTTAAAATGGACTCACACTATCGTCTTAATCGTAGGTCTGTCTAATATCGGTATTCTGTTTATTCCAATCGCGTAGTAGCAAGTCTTTCTTTATAAAATAGGTACAAACTGTACCCTGCAGACATTGTCTTGCCCTTAAAAAATAAAAATCTAAAAACCGATCGCAGCGCCACCAACCAGGACTAATTTTTAATCTAAACCATTCTCGAAGTTACTTGAAAAATACAAAAAAATATTGATAACATATAATAATTGGAGCTACTTATGCAAAATGGAACCAACCCACATACATGACAGTTTTGAGAAAAATAGTTTATATAAATTTTGCAAATAAAAATATTTAGAATATTGTATATTGTAATGTACAATATTCTAAAGTTTTTCCCCAAAATATAGACACGTTATTTGTGTTCAAAATTGTAATAAAAACGGCTTTTTCTCAAACTTAAAAAATTCAAAATTTTTGCATAAGTAGGTCCAATTTTAGTAAAATGCGAATTTTTGTCACTTTTGCAATGGAATTGTGTTTTGAATTTCTTGGCAACACCAAGATATTGAAATAGCAGAATTGGGCCCCAGGTCACTGTTTTGAGCATCTACTATGCTAAGCTAGATTGCTGTTCTCTTAAAGAAGACTGGAACCTGGTCACTAATGCCGGAACACAACTCAAGGTTGTTATGGCGACATACTTTAGACCAGGGGTGGTAGCCGTCGCAGCTGTTGTTTTAACTCTCTTGACAGTGACATAATTTGACATTAGTGTTGTCATTGGCTGTCTATATTGTTTTCAATGGTGCAAATGCAACGTTACACAATTAAATAAATAAAATAACCGGCAAGCATATTGTTATTGTATATCCCCAAATTAAGCGAATTGCACTTGTATTATGGGTAATATACAACGGACTACTTTGAAGCCGATCTCAGATAGACAGACCATAGTATATAACGGAGAAAATTCGTTTCCAAAATTCACCATACCAGGAATCGAACCCGGAGTCTCTGCGTCGCGGTGAGGTAAGCCGTCAAAGGCTTAACCACATAAGTTGTCCATTAAATACTCCATAGATATAAAAGAATACACAGGGAAACAGGCGTGACAATATGTATGTATTGTTACGAGTGCGGGACTCTAATTAAAATGCCGTTAGAATTACTATAGAATTTATTAGAACTATAAAAAACACGTATAACACAGGTATGAATATAACTGGACACAACCAGTATAAACTGCACGATTCAAGAACATGCGCAAAGTCCGTCGCTCTTCGAAGGTACTACACACGTCTTGCTAGTACCGTAATCCTCGCTTGACTGACCCACCCCTCCGTTCAGGCATTGCTTTATACTAAACTATACAACATTCGACCGCATGGACTGAATTATTTTAAAAAAAGCTGCACACTTGCGGCCATAAACGAGTACAATAACAATACAATGCCCCCCCCCCCCCCTAATTACAAATTTTAAATACAAAGTAAACAAAAGACGCCCAAATGCGGGAAAGGTAAAAAGCCGCAAGTGTGCATTCACTTTGTCGGCGTGTAACAGTATGTATCGATATAAAAATTGCAATAAATACCTATGTAATCTATGTGACATGAAATCTGTTCAGATTTCCTTATGCTATAGATATATATAACATATCGTACTATTAATATCAAAAGAATCTAATACCGATTTCCAAATTTACTTATATTCTTTGGAACAAATTCCTTTGCGTAACCGTCTCACATATTACGCTATTTGAATGATTTCTGAACCCTCAGGGAAGATAGCAAGCGGTCGGGTGAAACTAGATTTGTATGTCAATTGCCCACTTCCCTAAGGAAATCTTTAAATGAGAAAAATATAAAAAGTAAATTAAAAAACTATTATTTAGAAAGACAAAATGGCAGCGAAGCGGATATATGAACGTTTTAATTTTGCTTTTATTGTTGTATAAGTTAAAATAAGTTATACATATATTTTTTTTCTTACTTCTCTTTTTTTGTAATCTTATATATTTAATTATTATTATTATTTTTTTTACTTGAATTGCGAGAGTGTGTTGCACCACACGCAAACCACATAGGTTTAAGTGGTGCCTTATATGTATTTACCACGTAATTTTTTAGAATAGATAAATAAAAAATAAAATAAAAAAAATGTACCGGAGGTCTAGGGTGTACACAGATTATACAAGAGTTTTCAAATATACATAGGGATTCTGAATCTATATACAGATGAACAGAATTTTATGGAAAGTATAAATGATAATGATATAGCTTTAGAATGAATAATCAGATTTTGTTTATGATTTCAAAATAGTTATGACAGAAGAAATATTAAGGAATTACAATCGGCCATTACAAAAAATTAACTCTTAATACTTCTTAATAAATCGCAATCAAAATAAGAACAAGAAAATGAGTTTCTTTATAACAGTTTTTTAAAAATAAAATAAGATGGTAACAAGTGGGTTATTGCTAAACAAAAATCAGTTTCCCTGGCTAGTCTTTGAAAAGGTACCGCACTCTTATGAGAATCCTTGCAGTATGCTGGATAGCACGGCAGTCCTTATTCGCAACTCCTAATACACGAGGGGGCACATCGACGGAGTAGATTTTGGAGATTGTGGGAGGTGTTTACTCCCAACCAAATTCCCAGTATGGGAATAATAAGCACTTATTTTAACAAGAATATAAATAATATTAACGAGTTCAGTTCCTATTATTAACTAAGATATTAAAATTATAGGTTTCAAAATATGTAACAGTTAAATATGCAATCTCATCTATGAGCCAGTCCAAAATGTGTTTTTTGCCTGCCCACCGTCATTAAGTCGTCTTTTTTAGTACACCTTGAGACGTTCCTTTACGTGTATCAAATTATAGTAAGACATTATGGTAGGTGACTTTTAAATTATATTATATATTATTTTTAATTGATATTCATATATTTTAATTTTAGTTATATGTATTATTTTAATTTAAATGTTTATAGTTTTATTTTTATATAATTAGTAAACAAAGATTGTGAATAGTTGTTACAGGTAATACATTTATACCTCTCCGAACGATGATAAAGACTTATTTGCAAGTTAACTAACAAACTACTTAACTAATGCAAATGTAAATCAGGCTATACAAACATGTAATACATATTATTATACTCGTCCAATTTTCTCAAGAGAGGGACACATGTCAACATCGGTTAGCTCCGGCACTCTCCGGCGGGCCTGAACAAATTTGTTTACGCTCTATTTCATTATGCAAATACATATCATATTAATGGAAATAAGATTACATTTCAGAAATACGATTTACTGAGTCTTTTATCGGAATAAACAAGCCTCTATAGCGTATCGACACGTTACGGTTTATGAGTCTGGGTTATCATAAAATGTTTGGAAGGTATACTCTCAAAAAATTCTTATACAACGTCACGCAGCTTAAATATTAGAATGAAGACTGGAAGACTGTGTAAATGAAGTAAACATTAGAATGGCGCAGCGATCGTTTTACTTACGAATAGTAAAGGTAGAGTGAGTGGAAATTTCTGCTTATATATATATATATATGAGCGCTAGCTGCAGGGTGCAAGGGGATATACCTGTCAGAAAAAAAATACTTAGAAAAAAATAAATGTTCTTAATTCAATTGCTGTTTGAATAAAAACTACTTGCGTCAACATTGTTGTCCAAGTTGTTAATAAATGTTGTATATTTTTCTACTCTTTTATGTAAACACTGAACAAGTATAGGTCGCTTAGCCTCACCTCTCTCATCGTTCAGCCATTCCAGGTCTTGACACGTAACATGGCTAAAAGTAGGTTCAATGCTACGTATTGTTGCTGGAATATATTATTACTTAATGTTTAGATGCCAATGAATCTCTTTGGAAGTAATCCTGGCGGTACCCACACTTGTGTACCAAGCGAATACTTGAGGAAGACGTAGAAAGACTTAAGCGACAAAAAGGAGATCAGCTATGCCCGTGTATTGTACAAAACAGATTAGATGGTAAGCAACTCTAAAAACTTCTAACCCTTATATGATTAGAAGCGCCACAGGTTACTATTCTACTATATAAACAATAGTATTAAAATAAATCAGTTCCAAAAATTTTAACTATAGATAAAATTAAATTCTTTTATTTTTTTATTTGACTACTGTCATTCCTAGAATTTTTATTTTTACTATAACGTATTTAACCAAGATAAATTGGATGAAATTTAGTGTAAGTATAATGTAGATTTTCTGTACACCAGATAAGTAAAACTTATTTATAATTATTAAAAAAAACAAATGATGGAAATTATGAGTTAATAATATTTCTTAATAATTTCCTATTTCCCCACCCTCCTCTATATGTACATTCTATCATGTAGATATCTTTTTATCACTTGGCAACTGCAACAATATACATAGCGTCAGAAAAACCACTTGTAGCCAGCCAAGTTTCGAACTCATTTAAATCAAACGCTGGTATAACCTAAGCCCCTTAGGAACATATAATTGTTTTATTAACTTTGTAGGTAATCAACTTTCGAATTACGATCATATCACAAAATTCACAGCAATTTCCAAACCTTCATTCGATAACGAACATCGAAATGTCGTGAACATTAGCAGTTGCAATGTATTATAGAAGCCCCTTTGTGCCCTTCGATAAGGTCAAGAGCATTTGTGAGGAGTTTAGGGCTACCAGTCACGAAGATCCTAAAAGCTTTGAGTTAACCTGCATTTTATATGGGTTATGATGCTCTGCTTAACAAGTGGGGTAGTATATTTACTGGTGTTTTTATTGTTGAAGTGTTATTGAGTATTGAAGACCTTTTTGATACGAGAAAATATAATTCGTAATATTCATATCAGTTTTGAATTATACATAAATTATGATAGTTGTTTTACATCTGTGCATTTATTTTTGTTTGTGTCTAGTAAATGCAATGAATGCTTTTATGTAAGGTGCTAAAGGCGTCATCTTCATTGATTGGTGTTCTTCTGGAGACAGGCCTCTACAAGTTTTCGGCAATATTGAGAATAATGATCCTATAGTTTCTTCATCCAGCCCCTACCGGAGACCTTATTCGGGTGATCGGTCTACTGGACTGGAAGGCATTCTAAACTACGTTTACTATGACGCTGTCTCCACTCCAGAAGTCGTCTGCTCCATCCGCCATTGATCCTACAACTAGATAATGAGCTTGGTTATACATGAACCATGCAAAGCCATATTTCATAAAGAGGAAGATGAAAGAGAAAGACTGTGAATGAGATTCCGTCGTCTCCTGTTGCTAGACTATAACGTGCGCTGAGAAGGAGGTGTACCGGGAAAGGGAGCATTCCTATTAGCTTCCCGCTGCACACAACACCAGACGATACATCATCATCATCATCATCCGAGCGTTAAATCCCGGTTGTGTTCGGAGCGATCACTTTGACGCCCAGGGTCCACTTTCATACTTTTTATTCTACACTTCGTGCTCTCTTCGGCATCCCTTGTGTTGAGACCGTTGGTACGCATGTCATCTCTCACAACGTTAAGTCAGCACCAAACGATACAAGGTGTCTATTATTCTTCAGCTACAGCAAATGTCCATCCACGACAGATGGTCTTCGAGAATATTCCAGAATCATTACCGCGCACAGTTTTGACATCAATAGGATCAGATAGTTCGTCCAGATCAAAAGTAATATCAAATGCAGTAATTATTGCTGTGCTGATAAACTCTTTCTTTATTCACGTTATCATATCAAGCGGTGCATTGTCAATGAAATAATGGTTTGAATAGTTGACGTCAATAACCAAAATGTTTTTTTATTTTTTTTTATTGCAGGAATTCAGTGGACAGGCAGACGGCCCACTAGATTGAAAGCAGTTACCATCGCCTATGGACATTTGCAACTCCAAATGTGCTACAAATGCGCTACTGCTCTCTTAAGGGAGACTGGAACCTGTTCTCTAAGGCCGGAACACAACTCAAGTTTGTTATGGCGATATACTTTAGGTGGTAGCCATCCATTCGGGCAAATGCCCTACCACCTGGCTGTGGGTTGTTTGGTCGCCTCTTACGACAGGCCGCCGAGCCGCATGAAATTGTATTCTTTCTCGGTTCTTGCACGGATAAGATGCGATAGCCCTGCTGCTAATAACCTTTATAAAGGAATGTCAGGGCACTAGGTTTGGTATACATGATTTCACGTGACTTTTAAAAGTCTAAACCACTCCATTATTTACGAGAAGTCATAATCAATCTTATTCTATAAATCTTCGAAATTGCTTTTTTAAATCTTAGTAAGTTTTGAAATTAGTATTTAATCAATACAGATAAATATAATAGAAATGTCTGTTTGCAATGTCAAAATAACAGCTTTTTTCTAAATGCTTATGAAAGTTTATACAGTACTAATAATAATCTCTCCTTAATAAGACCTGTACGTACACACTTCATTCCTTGACGGCACGAAGGGTATCTCTTTCACCATACAGGATGTCCGTTTATGGAACTCACTGCCTCTCAACATCAGACGAGCTAAATCCATATTTTTGCTTTTAAACTGATGGCTACTAAATATCTCGGAAGTTTAATGCTGGTGATTCTATATATATTCTTATATATATATATATATCTTATTTTTGTACATTGACTAAAGTATATATATTTATTTTCTTATTCTTGGAATGTTTTTTTATTATGTATTGCCTTCACCGCCACTGTTGTCTTAATATTTTCCTTAGTTTAGGGGATTGCTTGAAGAGATCGCTTTAAGCGACCAGGTCGCCCTTTATTCAACATTTACTGTACTTAGTTTTAAGAACGGAATTTTAATTTTTGGTGAACATTAAAATGTTTTCATTCATTCAATCATTCGTCCATTTTTTGTCTGTCTGCTTGCATGTTCTGGCTTATCTTTGATAGATCCGATTCGAACCAAAATTCAAAATCACGTCATAGGACTCACGCTGTGTCTTGCCTTATATGACTTTTTCTTACTCGAAGTAATTTTTACAAATTGCCAAGTGGAGGAAGCAATGGCCGAAAGTGGAACTCCGTACTCACAACCGTGATTAACATACAGATGACTACCAATTACGGTTAATCAGATAGATGAAATTCCTCAAGGCTGGCCTACGTAATTACTAACTTCGCCTATTAATTAACATAGCGGCAACGTATCTTGGAGGGATAGAAACAATTTGTTAATTAGTTAAAATCGATACAGCTTCCAATGATTGGATTTTGAGACCTTATTGGATCATTGAACAAAGTGAATTTCGATTACGATATTGTATTTCGACTACCTACATTATATCCTGCTAGCTGTTGCCAGCGGCTTCGCTCGCATAGATTACAAATACTCATAAAATACCCAGTCCACCGCCTTAAGGGTTAAATTTCAAAAAACACCGATATTCGTGTAAATTTATTTCTAATCAGAAATAGGTATATAAAATTTTATGCTTCTTACTCCCAAAATACCGTTTCTTGTAAAACTTTCATCTCCTTTTTCACCTCAGTAGGGGTTCGACATACAAATATCCTTTCTTAGTACGCATTTACATTATAGAAGAAGCCTTTTTGCAAATTTTCTTGATCCTAGCGCCAATAGTTTGAGCTGTGCGTTGGTATGTCAGTCCCTCAGGCGTCAATCGGCCTTTCAGTCAGTCAATTAGTCAGTCAGTCAGTCCATAAGTCAGCTAATGAGTCAGTCAGTCCGTCAGCGAGGACAAGTAATTGAATCTGTATAGATTATCCTGTTATATTAAGGTATGTCTGTATGTTCGACGAAACCTAGGTTTCCCATTTTTGGGGGTAAGAAATTATTATTATTTAGTAGGTATTTCAAAAATCTGAATTCATGCACTCCCTAAATCACCAGATTAGCTAAGAACACAACTCAAGGTTGTTCATCATCATCATCATCATCCGAGCGTTAAATCCCGGTTGCGTTCGGAGCGTTCACTCCGACGCCCAGGGTCCGCTTTCCTACTTTTTCTACTCCACTTCGTCACATGGCGACATATTTTAGACCAGGGGTGGTAGCCATCCAGTCGGGCAAATGCCCTACCACCTGGCAATAGGTTTATTTGTTGTATGCTAACATTACAGCAGTTTTACAATAGGCATTCTAATCCCTCTAGAAATATAAAAGGCTTTCACTCGAGCTCAAGTTAATATCAACATTAAAGAAGGAATATTGGAGTCAGTACGAAATAAAAGAACTATATCGCATACAAAACGCGACCAAAGCAAAATGCAAATGAAATAGTCAATATAAAGAATTTGCATGTTGCGGTTTATTTTACGATTTGTATTTTCATGCCGCCTGTTACGGTTATAAGGTATTTCGAAAATATAATCATTTTTAATTAAAATCCTAACGTAATATTAAAGATGCATAATGTGGCTTTGTTTATGACGTTTTCATGCATTTCAACTAACGTTCCGAATTGCAAGACCTATACGTCATATTGACAATGTTGATTGCTTACACGCTACTTTCAGTTGTGTTGTGTTAATGAAGGGTTTTACGTAGTTTGTTGAGATGTTAGTAACAGTTAATAAATATAATGATATCACTAAATCTACGAGTATTTCAGGTCAAAATTAGACGGTTCCATTTGTCTTTAAATTGGCATAGGAATGAGACAAAAACAATCTTTATTATTTAAACATATTTGTTCAAAAATTGCATTTACGAAGCATTTATACATTCATCGAAAGTTGAAAAATTAGTAGCTCACAACGCCCAAAATGCTCCGTCAGCCGTTCCACATACCTACTACGGCTACCACGGATGTTATGGTCGTGCCGAAAACGCCAGTAATGACGTCATCATTTACGATCACACAGCATTTACAACGACCCATGTGAAGAGGTGGGTCGAATTGGGCGTTGACCATAGAGCATTAATTCTTCAATTCACCAATGACATTGGTATATTTCGTTGTTAATGACATCAACGCTCCGTAATCCCTTCCATTAGTTTATTATGCTGAGTAAACAACATATAAGAATTCCATCGAGGAGTTTCACATTACGAAAATAAGAAAGCTGAGTAATCGAACCTCTTTGGAAGCGCTTTTGATCAGTATAATTATTTCAGGTTCAGAAAAATAAGACGAAATATGTAGTAACCACGCACATGTGAAGCCATTTGCAAATGAGCGCCTTTTTCATATTAGAAACGTTAAAGATTGTTTCGACTTACCAACTGATGTTATATTTGTTTCATTACCCATTGTACTGTTTTCTCGTAAATGTGTTGAACACCGTTGTATGACATGCGTGAGGTTGTCGGTTTTTACAAAGTCGTGACTATGGTAAGCCCGAGAAGAACGCCTACTCGTTTGTAAAACCCAACTAACCGAATTTATATCAGAAATAATTACTTATTGTTATAGTTGTTTTAGAATATTTTAAAAAGTTCTAAAACTTGTTATTTATTTTAAATTTCTATTAGTTATTTACATATAATAAATAATATTTTATACTCCAAACACGAACTTGCTTTTGAATAATTTAATAAACACAATAAATAACAAATAAGCAGAAAAGCAGTTAAAAAATAATTTATGAAAACTTTCTTAATAAGTAAATTTATTTATTTTTCAAAGTTTTATTAATTTTAACAAACTTAATTTCTATCTAAATTGAAAGACACAAATAAACAGTATATTTTCGTCATTAGTGATTATTTTTCTGTAGGCAAACAGTCACGTTTCATTAGGGTAAATGTCATGACATGGCATTTCATGGCATGCCGTGGAAGTGGGCCGGTCTCCTCTGTTGCAGGACCGTATTCTACTGAAGTGTAGACCAGGTCTTGGTAAACGTTTCTCGAGTTCGGTGGAATGACGACCTGCGCAAGGTCGCGGTAGGGCTTGAATGAAGAAGACAGGAGACCGGAGTATATAGCGTACACTATAGGAGGCCTACCAGCAGTGAACAGGGACTGGCTGAAGAAGAATACAGTAATGATGTCGTCACACTTGTCACATTCTTAATACTGTTACACGCCGACAAAGTGAATGCATAAATGGTTTATTACCGTTCCCGCATTTGGACTTCTTTTGTTTAGTTTGTGTTTAAAATTTGTAAAAAACAGCCTATTTTGTTATTGTACTCGTTTATGGTCGAGGTGTGCAGATTACGTTTTCTTGTAAAAATTCAGTGCACGCGGTCTAGGATTGTATTGTATAGTTAGTATAAAACAATGCCCGAACGGAGGGGTGAGGCAGTCTAGCGAGGATTACGATACGAGCAAGACGTGCACATTCGATTAGCGATATAGTGACGGACTTTGCGCGTGTTATTGAATCATGAACATGGACTGGTTGCGTCCAGTTATATTTGTACCTGTGTTTTACTTGTTTGTATAATTCTAATAAATTCTATAGTAATCCAACGGCATTTTAATTCGAGTCCCGCACTCGTAACAATACGAATATGCGAAAGTGACTATTTTAACCTGGCAGTATTGCCAATTTAAAATATTGAATATCAATAAATATGAAAGCAAACAATATCCAAAACATTCCCGGTTCATATTCGTAGACATATGAAACTGTACGAATAATGCCATACGTAATGAAATAAAAGTATTGGAAAACCAGCATAGTTCAAAGAGGGGGAGCTGCTGGCAAATATGGCAGACGGACTCCAGGGAACATTGGATATACAACGTTTCATTTTCAGTACATAATTGAAATTGCTTTCCGCATACCAAAATTATTTGTGCCTTTTTATTGGATACGTTTGCAACACCAGGGGCCTTGCCAACGCGTTGCCGGTCTCTAAGAATTTTTAGAACGCCTTTATTAAACGACCCCATGTTGTAGCGCACAAGGAAAACCTTTTTTTTATGTTTGCGTTTAGGCAAACTGGCAGATGGATCCACTTGATGGCACGTGGTTACCGTCACCCATCGACATCTACAACACTAAGGGAGCTGATGCGTTGCCTATCTTGTTGAGGCTTTAAAAATCTGTTTACACCCTTTTTGAAGAGCCCCATATTGTAACCGCGGGAGGGAGAGCTCATTCCATAGCTTGCTCACATATGGTATAAAAGAGTGAGCGCCAGGTACAGTGGATAACTTCCAGGTGTCGAGGAAGTGTGGATGAACTCCCGTTCGCCGGCGAGCAGTGCGGTGGTAAAATGGTGATGTAGGTACCAAACCAAACAGCTCCTCAGAACACTTCCCGTTGTACAGACGGTAGAATGCGCTTAGAGCACCTACGTCTCTTCTGAGACTTAAAACCTCGGCGGGAAGCTCCAGATCATTGTTGTACGTGGAATAAACGTTCAAGAAAACCGAGCCTAACATACTAGGATAGATAAAATCTCATCACCTCTGTTGGCTCGGTCACGTGGAACGGATGAGGGAGGATCGAAGCGTGAAGAGGGCCGATTTGGGACGATCGGATGGGCGACGTCCGGTCAGTCGCCCCGAGTACCGGTGGAGGGACAGAGTGGAGGCTAGCCTGTGTGAGCTTCAAGCCCTTAACAGGAAAAAATCGCACTACCCAGGAACAGGTGGCGTATTCTCGTTTCGGAAGCCAAGACACATTTTAGGTCGCTGAGCCAACGGAGTTAGCCAGTTAGAGAACCGCTGCGTAATTGAGCGTGGGAGCTCTAGGAAATGGGAGTGGGTGTACATCCTGTCGATGGCGAGCGGTGCGGTTTTAAAAGTGAGGCGTTGGCACCAGATTAAACAGTTACTGCCATGCTACACCTGGAATAATACTATTATACTCGTATCCTGTCACGAAGATTAATCCGAGGGCTTAATGCTTTGAGATGCGACATTATTAATGACGTTAAACATTGACAGACACATCATGTCTATACATACACTAATGTAACTAGCGCTAATTATTAGCGCGCAATTTTTAACCGACTTAAAAAGTAGGAGGTTCTTCAATTCGTTTTATTATTATTATATTCCACAACTTTTTCTTTCCTGAAACGATTGTGATTATTCTCTTTGCGTTGGATTCGGGAAATGTTCAAAACGGCCTCAAATAAATGTAATTGGTTTTAGAGTTTGGATTCTGAAGATATAGCAGAAAATTGATTAAAATCCGACAGAAAAAGTGTAGTTTTTTCAAATTTTCAGGTGTTTCTAAACCGAATTTTAGAAAATTGTTTGTATTGGATTTAGTACAGTTTCAGAATTGTTTCATATAAATTTCATTGTTATTGCATAACAAATACGTAACTTAAAAATGAAAAATATTTAGGCCTTACTTATAATAATCACGTTAAGAAACAATTAGCCATCTCTTAAGTAAGACACATTTAAGTCCCTAATCAATAAAACAAACTATGAACGTATATTACCTGTTGTTTACCGAAGAGAGGAGCAAAGATATACGAAATTTGAATGATAAATGTAGGCTGTAACAAAAATTTCGACTAAAGAACGGAGAAGAGCGAAATTGTGGTCATTACTACGATTTTTATTCTGTGTATTAATACAGGGCACTGACAGCTGAGTTGTTTATATTTATAGTGTGTAAATAGAAAATGTTTTTTCTTACTGATACATTATATACACAGATTTGATACCCTTATTCCTGTTTCAAATAAAAATCGCCATTTTGCCTCTTAGCAGTCACTTAAACCACGTCTCGATTTTGGCTATTTTTGACAGTTATTTATTTTATCATCTTATATATTATCTTTAAGAGAAGTTGAGGGTAAGATTTTTACTAATAATTAGTTGCTGAGTAGTTTCTTATAATTTAAGTGGCGATTATAAGTAAGAGCAAAAACATCTAAAAACTAAAACACTAAAACTTATTTCTAAAGCTATTATTATTAATATATATTATCTAAAACATCTTGCTTCTTCAAATGCGGTTTTTCGAGTTTTCACACGAATTCCGTTGGATGGCGTCAGTTATGCCTACAATTCAACTGCACTACTATACGAAGACTATCAGAATTGGCTGTATGGACTAAAGGTTCCTTTGCCTTTGTTGCGAATTCTACTACTACTCAGATTTTACAATAAAAAATCACAATGTTGGCTCTTAGCAGCTTCTTAAACTACGTCTCAACATTGGTAATTTTTGACGGCTATTTAAGAATTACGTAGCCACTCTTATCTTTAAGAGGAGTGCATGGGTAAAACTCTCACTATTCACTTGCTAAGCAATTGTTTAAAATTTAAGAAATGATTATAAGTAAAACCGTAAGAAAATACTGTGAATGAAGAGAGAGCGTATCACATGGCGTTCTAAGCTCGGTTCAAACACAAAGCCTAAATTAGATAAGGATCATTACTTAAAGCACTTGAACGGTTGGAACTTAGATTGGGTGGCTTGATACGGTCTTAGAGCTCCTTTGACGACCACGACCCGCCTGGTCCTTTAAAGTTCCTTAAGACAGGATTATGCTATCAAGGTCAGATTGAGGTAATTAATTCTTCGCACTGCTTGTTCTACCGCCGTTCCTGTAAAATATTTGCACTGAAATTTTTGCAAAGTTATCATAGCTTAGTCTATCTGTCTATTTAAAATAAATCTGTAGAGTGTTCGTGTTTGTGTAATGCGTTTCAATATGTATAAAAAATCAGGGGTACTGCGATCAGCAGATTTAAAAGAAAAAAATATTTGCCTCTTGAAAATTACTGAGCGAATTTCAATCAAACGCAACGAAGACCTAGCTTATATCCAAAGTCAAAACTTAGGACAATTAATTCCGATAAGCGCGTACGTATATAGCGAAAAAGGTAGTACTGCTGTTACTGTATTTTGGCGCTGCCATTTTTATATTGCATGATTTCATGAGACAGGCAAACGGCCCACCTGATTGAGACGGTTACTATGGATATTTGTAACAACAAAGGTGGTATCAATGTTTTGCTGCTCTCTAAAGGCAGACTGGAACCTAGCCACTAATATCGGAACAAAACTCAAAGTTGTTATAGCATAATCTAGACTAGGGGAAGTCAGCTAGACGGTTAACCCTGACACCTGGCTGTGGATTGTTTTATAGCCTCCTACGGCAGGAAATTGTGTTCTTTCTCTGTGCCTGCAATTGACATTAGTCAATAGCAGGCACAGAGACAGAGATGTATATATATAATAACATATATACATCTTCACCATGGAAACAGCGTTAACACCGTTAGTCTATAACATGTTTTTTTTGGATTCCCTAGTCATTTTGACAAAAATTGAACCCTTTTACAATCACTGTGTTTGTCAGTCAGTTTGTTTGTCTGTGAATGTGTCCATTTGTGGCTGACAGAAACAACGACAAAAATTAAAATCTAGTACCCGATTCCAGCGCCACCTACCGATTTCAATTGTAAATTTAAATAATCCTGGGACCTACGCAAACACACATACAAAAAATTTATCAAAATCGGTAAAGTCGTTCTCAAGTTATGCTCGTATATATATTTTTACGATTCATGTGTATTTGTAAAGATATTATAGATAAAATTATTAGTCGGGGATACAACTGATACAAATATTTTTTCAAATTAATTTAGATAATTATCAACAGATTTAACAAAAAACACCCAGTTAGTAATATTTTTTTGAGAATCATCGAATCGACTTATTTTATACCTGCTACCCACCCTTGTTAGCTACCACAACCGAAGATTTTTATAGGAGAAAAATTTGGGCATTTCATCAAAAAAAAGCTACTCACGGAAAATTAGCTTGATTATCGCCTTGATGTTTCGCCAGAGCAGACATAAAAAAACGCACCTACGGACTCTACCTCATAGGTGGCGGGGAAAACGGAGGACCTTTTCTACCTGCTTAACATTCGATAAGTTAAATTTGGTAAGTGCTATGGTAAAGAAAAGAGTTAGGAATGAATAAAAAAAACTCACGTTTTGCTTATAGCTTCTTTAATTTTTAATTTAGGGCAAAAGGTTTTATAAACATATTTGTAGGCAAAACAATTTGCTACAAATTATGACTTCACAAATTTATTGTAAGACGCATAGTTTCCGAGATATCGCGAAAAAAGTGTTTTCACCCCTTTTTCCAAGATGGCGGCCGGGGGACAAGGGTGGCGACCCCACAAACTTGAGGTTAAGCTTCTATTGACCCCACATATGTCCCAAAAATAAAATTGCGTCCTCTAACAAATGCAAAGCTCATGTAACATTTCAATGGAGTATAAGTCAATGAAGGGTGTTTGATATCTATAGAAATATGAAGGCTTTTAAAAAAGTATTTAATAGAAAATACTTATCTCAAAAATTACTCAAAGAATATTGCCCGAAATTGTATTTTTTTTAAAGAGCTCTTCAACCTTAAAAATTTTCAGAATTTTCCACTAAATATTAGTTATAGATTTAAAAAAAAATCATATAGTTCAAGAATATAATTCAAAGTACTTACGTATAATATGCACAAAGGTAAAGAAGAGTGTCTGTTTTGTACATGCTAACAAAAACCTCTGCGCCTTGCAATTACTGAGCGCATCGTAAACACGCCTCAAAGTTACGATTATTCGTATAACGCGTGCTTTTTGGAGCTTGTACGAGCATTTTTAATACACAAAGCTCTACAACAATATAAACTTTAAAAACAATAGCATAAGGTTCATTTTCATTTGAGCGACTACTGAATGTAACTAGCACTCAAATCTGTTACGTTGTTACTTTTAATGACAAGCGATATGTTTGTGATGTTGTAGACGTTAAGAAAAATAATAACAACCAGTTGCAATACTAGTATTCATGTCAGACAGAGGTGTTGTTGCCAGGGGCTTATAGAAGTTCCGGAGTTACGGCGTCGTTTCTAATAATGACTGACTTCTGAATATATGTGTGTCTAGCTTCTGCCCGCGACTTCGTCTGCGTGGAATAGTTAAAAAAAAGAAGTTAATCCGTGCATCCGTGCAGGAACGGAGAAAGAATACAATTTCCTGCGGCCGGGCGGCCTGTCGTAAGAGGCGACAAAACAACTCACAGCCGGGTGGTAGGGCATTTGCCCGACTGGATGGATACTACTTTTGGTCTAAAGTATGTCGTCATAACAACCTTGAGTTGTGTTCCGACATTAGTGACCAGGTTCCAGTCTTCCTTAAGAGAGCAGCAGCGCATTTGTGGCACCTTTGGTGTTGCAAATGTCCATAGGCGACGGTAACCGCTTTCCATCAAGTGGGCCGTCTGCCTGTCTGCTGAACTCCTGCAATAAAAAAAAGTTAAATTCGGGGCGTATTTTTCTACCCCCCGATTTTGAAACATTCTTCATTGGTGCTCCGCTCCTATTGGTCTTAGCGTGATGATGTACAGCCTATAACCTACCTAACCCTATAGTTCCTGAGATTCTGATTGTGAAATTCTTCAGTTTTATATAAATATATATATATATATATATATATATATATATATATATATATATATAAATATATAAATATATATATATATATATATATATATATATAAATATATAAATATATATATATATATATATATATATATATATATATATATATATATATATATATATATAATCGATTTGAAAACAAAAACGTTCTACTTTAAAGAAACATATTAGAATATTACTCATGTTTGGGAAAGCTTCAAGTGCGTGTATTTACGATTGATTACGTTTACAAAATATTTTATATTGAACACAGATTTTACTCACACAACCAATAAACGCACGGACACCGTCATAAAGATTTTATATATGGAATATACGACTAATAAAATCCCTGGAGTTTTTCCGTGTAAGCACAGAATGAATGTGGTAGTATAAAAAATTGATGAAAATGCAAACGGTATGCCATAAAGTCCTTTACAGGGGGTAGTCAAGTCACTGGTTATACTGTGTTTATGGTATTTTTACGTCTTACGTATAACATAATATTGTTACGAGTTGCAGGACTCGAATTAAAATGCCGTTGGAATTATTATAGAGGTTATTAGAACTATACAAAAACGTATAACACAGGTAAAAATATAACTGAACACAAGAAATCCAAACGTATTGCAGAATAGAATAGAATATACTTTATTGCATAACATTCAGATACAATTTAAGAAGTTTAACTACAGAAGACAATAGGCGGTCTTATCACTTAAAGCAATTTCTTCCAGACAACCTTAGGATGGATTAGAGAAAATTGTGTAACATGTGGGTTTTGCAATATGAATAGAATGAAAAAGTATATATATTTAAGATTTTGAGATGGTAAGTTTAAATAGACATGGAAATAAGACAAAAATATACATAAATTAATAGACATAAATAAATAGTAAACATATAAATAATATATAGAGCTATGCGAGTAAATATGGGGGGGGAATGAAGATGTTAGAGTCCGAGGTAATGATCCTTCACGAGTCCGTTGAACGCCTGAAGAGAGTGGGCATGCCTGATTTTCAAAGGTAGCGCATTCCACAGGCACACTGCATGAACTGTAAAAGATTTATTGTAAATTCGCGAGTGATTTACAGGTGTTTCTAGACGTATGTTTACCGATGACCTAAGGTGATGACTATGGCTAAGGTAAATATGCAGTGCAGAAGGTCGTAATTCCATAAAACACGCAAAGTCCGTCACTAATAGATATTCCTGATATGTACACAAGTCTCGCTTCGTTCGTGCTTCTCGCTGGACTCACTCCTCCCTCCATCGGGCCATTGTCTTATATTGCACAAATGCAATATGCCCGGCAACGTGGACAGAAATTCCTAAAAAATCCGTAACGCCTGGCTAATGATTATAATACAACAATAGGCCGTATGCCAATAAGTAACCAATACGACGACCATAAAAGAATTTCAATGTTATCAGTTCATATGCCGACGGGCAATAAATGTGCTTTCAGATATGCAGGTGGATTTTGTTTTTGTCGGGACATTCATTTCATTGGCATCCTTGATGCAATTCACTACCAAATACATCATCATGGCAACGAGAATGACAAAGCAATATTAATCTGTTGCTCTCAATGTTAGTTCCACTTTCGCTTTTTGATTCTGGGGGAATGAGTTTTCTCACAATCTCCGTGATCGGGAGGAGGTTACCAGAGGACTTGTGGGATTGCCAACGGTTCATCACTCTTTTAAAAATTGCTAACCAATAACGTGAATGAAGCCGCGGGTAAAAACGAGTAAAATAATCAATAGTTAAGCTAATCACAACTATAATATGATTCGAGTACATTATTATTAAACAAGTTTTAAAACATAATTATTATTTCAAGAAATACAAAGTCACAAATTGATTTCAAACAAATAACTAAGTCAAACTAAATAACGAAACAGGAGAAATTAAACAGAAAGTTTAATCCGCTCGTTTTAATAACAGCGATGTTTCTAACTCATTGTCTTGTCTGTGTACTTAAAACTTTTAGAACTGATCTCCTCATGAATCAAACAATTTGTGTATTCCTAAAAGCTTGGCATAAATCCACGACGTGTTAAGTAAGGATCCATTTTATATGTTTTATGTTAGCTCCATTCCAACACATGAAATTCATGTGCCTATTAAACTTCGTACGTGTTGCCACGATGACGACATATTTGTAAGGCTTTAGCCACACTGCAAGTGGCACAATTAGGCTTTCGGCCTAACCGTAAGTGGCACGCTTGATAGTTAGAAAACAAGTTGAACGGTAGAAATGCTTCGACATATAATAAGTATGGTCATTTCGAGTAGTAGCTGCCATGCTGTCATACCTCTTACTGTATTCTCTGTCAATTACCGTCTATGTTTACTTCATTGGCAACTTCTTGTATACTAGGATCGGTTCCGCCGGCGGAGTCAATAAGAAGTCTCCAGTATAACACTTCAGCCCGTTGGCTTATCTCATTCAGCCTCTCACGGGTTCATCCGATAGAGTCATTTCCCCCGCAGCGGCCGAACTGAGGTTGCACCTCGCAGGAGGTGCTTCGCTCCACGGAGTCGGGAAGGCCACCAAGCCCGCTATCGCTGAAACAGATCTGCGGCTATTCAACTTGATCCTGTACAAAAAAACGAACGCCCTTCGATCACAATCTATGTAACTGTAAAGATCAAAGTGAGTGTAAAGTTGATTATTGGAATTGTGCTTAGAGGCGGGAAATGAAATAAAAGTATTTATACCGTACACTGTGTTCTTTGTGAAACTTGGCGTCCGACAGTAGTTTTCACGTGTTGTTCTGTTACAACAAACACACTGCTAAAATTCAATAAGTAGTATTACTGGAATCTGCTGATCGATTTAACCTCCCCTCTATTTGATAAGAGTTGAAGATATATAATCTTAACCTTTTGGTTAAGATAAAAAAGAAAATTATGATTCAATTGTATTATATACTGTGCTATTATAGTAAGATCTTCGACATTTTATGAAATCTGAAAGTTTTTCTCAGAGTGTACCCTATACAGATAAGAAAAACCAGCGACTATAAGAGTATGGGTTGTGGTAACTTGGGCAGTTAACAGGTAGTAACGGTGTATAAAATAGTACCTTAAATTCGTTAAAGTATTAAGGTCAATTTTTTTAAAATTTCTTCAGGCTAACTTTAGAAATCTCTTCATCCACTCCAGGACACTTATGACAGTTGATATCCCCTGCCAGATATCCCTGAACATTAATAAATCAAATAACTATAAGTTTACCTTCAAGTCTTAGAATAAAAGTTTTTTTCCCTGTTACGGGCACAACGGATATCCTTTCATCATAACACCAAGCGATGCAGACCAAGCAATTAATCTGGATATAGGTAAGATTACCGCACCTGACTCATGTTGACAAATGGGCTGGCTCGGATGACGGTCGATTATACCGTACTGTAACAACGTTAAGGACGGTTTATTATATAACGTTATATAAATAAACACTGTATTAGAGACAAGTAAGGAAAGAGAGTAAGGGCCGCTTGCATAGCGATCGCCTTTGAATAAAATTAGTTAATCGTATTAAACTGCCTAAATACGTTTTACACAAAACGTATTGGCAGTTCTTTAAACAAATTTAGCGGCAAATTTGGCATTGTGCAAACGCTAACTGTATTTAAGGGGATTAAATACGTTTTGTGTTTCTTAAATAAATTTAAGCAACCTTATGCAGGCGGCCCTTACACATTTTTCATTAAATAGTATCTGTATAATGTATAATAAAATATTCTGGTTTAATTAATTTATTTTTTATTGCAGAATTTCAGCAGACAGGGAGAAGGCCACTTGATGGAAAGCAGTTGCCAAGGGACATTTGCAACACCAATGGTTCTTGCTACAAACGTTCTCTTAAAGTGAGACTGGAACTTGGTCACTAATACCGGGACATAACTCAAAGTTCTTATGGTGACACACTTAGACCAGGAGTGGTAGCCAGTGGGGTAAATACCGTATCACCTAGATGTGGTGTGTTTTGTCGCCTCTGCGGCTAGCCACCCGGCCGAAGTTGTATTCTTTCTCCTTCCTGTAAAAACTATACCATTGATAGGAAGAAAAAGTATCATATAATATGTTCATAGTTGATACTAGCTTCTGCCAGCGGCTTCGTCCGCGTGGAATAACAAAAAAGAAGGTAAGCTAAAAAAACCCGATTTTGAAACATTCTTCATTGGTACTCCGCTCCTATTGATCTTATCGCGATGATATATAGCTAATGGGTTATTTACCACTGAAAGAATTTTCAAATCAGACAGTGGTTCCTGAGATTAGTGCGTTCAAGCATACATCAGGCTCTTCTGCTTTATATGTTAAGACTATAGTTGTTTCTAACATAGAGGTTATGTCAAATCATGTTCCTCTTTTATGAGCTAGAAAACAAATGAACCAAGGATAAATGTCTGTCTTTTGTTTTATGGGAGCAAATAAATTAATAAACAAACAAATTGAGAAAACATGGCTGGTGGTGCCAGGGTAAAATTTCAGGTCCTTCCCCACCTTCCCTATAGCACACCACGTGGCGGCGGTTGTACTTTGTATTGCCCTACCTCCTGGACTGGTGCGGCCTTCGATAATATAGCTCAATAGCAGTGGACGGCAGGACAATCAGATCAATCGTTGCATCCGATTGATGATATGGGAAGGAAAATCAAGCCACTAACCTTAACCTCCCGAAACTGCACTTCTCCTAAATCGGCAAGCCTGGAGACGTCTGGCAGCGGTCGTCGAGGTTCAATTTTGATTGCACACGCAGTAGAATATAATAAAGTCTTTTTTGTGGTGATACACACATTCACACAATGGCGGTTAAATATTAAATAGGTAGTTCATATGACTACGGCGCGGGTCGTTATACGCGTGCGGTCAGGTAGGCGACTTTCGACTTATTGTCCGGTGGTGCGGATTTGTCCCTCTATTCACATTATGTGACGACACAATGTCGTTGGCCAATTAGCAGGGCACAGATCGGAAGATGTCGGCGCGACTGACTTCATTCCGATCATATAATCAAGGAGATGAACCAATCGAAATAATTGGCCTAAACATCCACCCCGCCTTGAAAGTTCTCAGGTTGAACTTTCAAAACAGACCTAAGCCATACTATCAAAGGCCTCACGGAAGAGCGGTTTAGAGAAGCGGTATAAATACAATATATATATAGTATATAAGCGGGTTAATAAAATATGTAAGAGGGACAAATATATAATAAAAATAACGCAATGTTATTATTATCTTACCATACATAGGTAACTAAAAGTAATATAAAAATAACTTAAATTATAAAAATGAGTAAAGCGAAATTATTGGGAAGGCAGTGGACATAGTTTAACTACTGGACGCTTAAAAGTACTATTCTGAGTCTTAACAAGTGCGACCCTAACAATACCATCACGTCCTAGATAGACCGTTTCGACAAAACCTTGCGGCCCCTGAAATAGTGTAACATTACACCTTGGTGTAAGCGGGTATAGGGCATAAAGCAAGTCAGTTATATGTAGCCTATCTCCAACGTAAACTATATCTTTATAATAGAAATATAGGCCAAAAAGTTTAACATTAATTGGTATAGAATTCAAAATTTTGAAATATGTAAAATCAATTATGAAATAAATCTTTTGCAATGTGTGTAATTTTGCTATTCTATCTGAGACGAATAAGGACCAGCGGTGCGGGTAAGAATGAACCACGATAAAGCTATCGTGGAATCAATTACGGCGTATATATTATAAATAGGATAGCGAATAATACACAATTCGTAAATATAATGAACCAGCTTATACAAAAGCTTAGCGGTGTATAACTCTAAGTGGATAAATGGTACTACTTTGATAAGATGAACTTTAGACTTAGAGCAAGACAAGTCTATAAGAATATTACTTAACCAATCGGTTATGTGCATGTAAAGAACACTACAGTATGTTCTCATATTAACGTGACAAAATATGGAAAAATTCATTTTATAAATATTTAACACATTTAAATGTTGCGGGTTCTGTAACTTGGACAAAAATGATAGCTCTCTTACAAGTTGCAAGAAGCTAACGGAGATATGATCTAGTGGTGCGTCAGCCCAATCTATGTTGACATTCCAAAATTCTTTGAAGAGAAATTTGGTGAACAAATCAATCGGTGAAACTAAACTTAAAACGTCACTCAATCTAGCAACTGAAGACAAGATTGTGAGTTTCGTACAAATCGTTGTATACATGTTGACACTAAAATAAAAACTGACTTTAACTGGATGCCAAGCAAGATCTAAAGTCTTCATTCCAGCTTCATAAGTGAAGGCAACAGGTGCATGGTACAACGGCGGTAATGCAGATACTAATTGAACCAAATTACTTGCCAGTTTCACTAGATCAAATCCTCTTGACGAAAACATAGCAATTAATTGCTTAGCAATGTCAATTGCCTCATCAACGGTAGCTACGGAGGAAACCAGAACCTCAGTAGAAAGAGAAGTCTCTGCCCCAGTGGCAGCAGCGGGATAACGACATTTTTCGTCAGAAGCCAGCTGGCGGATGGTGCGCATTGCTAGAAAAAGGCTGGACTTCAATCCGACAGAAATGCGTAATAACTGAAAGACACGAATGTCTTCGGCGGTTTTAAATCTATACATGATTTTTAGAAACTTACAATCGTCATTAATAACACATGTTTGTAAGTCTATTTGTTCAATACTATCAAATGTAGCGGTTGGAAAAAGGCGGAAACTTAATAAAAGTTTAAAAGGGTCGGCCTGTAACTTAGAACCAACGTGAAAAATGTCATTAATTAATGACAGCCCTTTTTGTGTCCTGGCACTAGCGTCCAGAATAATGCGTACCTTAGTGGTAACCTTGCCTGTGCGGAGCACGGCGTGGTGCGGTGTAAAGTAACCCTTGTCGGAATCTAACTCGGGTGGAATTTCACATAAATATTTATTATTTATATATTCGCGAATTTTATTATAATTATCACGAAGTGCGGGTGAGACCATAAATTTACGTTTCCGGCTCAGAAAACGGCGATGTGCAGTAGCACGAGAATTTCCAAATAAGGACTCACTGTCCTTGAAGGGAAGCGGCACAGTATATCGGCCGTCACTACGACGAGTAACGGTCGAACTGTAAATTTCCTCACAAGCAATATCCTCAGGGCTGGAGAAAGACTGGCTAGGTAACTCCTCTAACTCCCAGAATTTGTGTAAGGAATTGTTCAACTCACTGTCAGTCAGTGAAAGACAAGCGGTAGATACAATATCTGTATCTTCAGATAAAACACAAGAGACATCTCCCATTAAAATGTAACCAAAAGTGGTTTCCAGTAGCGGTGGAGCGGGGGGAGGGGCCTCGACGCGGCCATTCAATAAAATAAATGGAAATAATTGCGAACCTAAAAGTATATCAATTTGAGCGGGTACATTCCAATCATTGTCCGCCAAAGGCACATTTTTAATAAAATACAGATGCGATGCGTCTATATAACGCGTTGGCAAAACGTCCGTAATACGGTCAACAACCAAAACATTAATGTTATACTTATGCAGTGAAACTCGCGACTCAATTGTCAAGTTAGTATAACCATAAATCGGATGACTGCTCGAACCAACGCCTTTAATAAATGACTTATTTAGCGGTGAAATGTTTAAGTTAAGTTTTCTACAACAAGACATTGTCATAATATGATTTTGAGATGCATTATCTATCAAGCAACGAACAAGTAATTTATTCCGAGGGTTATTTTTATAAGCATATACCTGCGCGGTGGATAATAAAACATTCGAACGCGGCATGCCGCTGGACTCACTATTGAGCGAGCTACATGCATAGGTATGCATAGCGAGGGCGACAGACGGAGCGTGCGCGCTTGGTGTCACTTGCTGCGCTTGAGCATCGACGTTGTTCATATCACTCACTGTATTAGAAGTTTTGAGATTTAAATTAGCATTGAAATGTAAAAGTGAGTGATGACGTTTTTGACATCTTGTACATGAACGGTTCGACTTACATTTAGCGGAAGTATGCGATAAACTTAGGCAATTTATACAGCCATATTTTTGTTTTATAAAATTAAAACGTTTTTGAGGAACAATATTCTTAAAATCCGAACATTCATATAAATGAATGTGGTCAGTTTTGTTACAAAAATTACAACTATTTTTGTTAAGTTGCGTAGATATATAAGATCGAGATATTTTAGCGGATTTTTTATTTTGATAAGTTTTAGGTTTTAATTCAGATTTAGAAGTTCGTTCCAAAACTTTAACTTGCTCTCGAATAAAAGTAACAAATTCTTTATAAGTGGGTAACTGTCCCGGTTTTCTATAAGCGGTTTCAAAAGATTTTACGGTTTCTGAATCTAACTTCTTGAGACCAATATGTATGAAAATAAATTCTTTAAAATTATCTATATTTAATTGTTCTAAAGCGGTGTAAGTTGTTGTAAATTTATCAATAAATGATTCTAAGTTATTTGAATTTAAATTGGAAATTGGTTTAAAATCATAAAATGTGGTGGTGCCAGGGTAAAATTTCAGGTCCTTCCCCACCTTCCCTATAGCACACCACGTGGCGGCGGTTGTACTTTGTATTGCCCTACCTCCTGGACTGGTGCGGCCTTCGATAATATAGCTCAATAGCAGTGGACGGCAGGACAATCAGATCAATCGTTGCATCCGATTGATGATATGGGAAGGAAAATCAAGCCACTAACCTTAACCTCCCGAAACTGCACTTCTCCTAAATCGGCAAGCCTGGAGACGTCTGGCAGCGGTCGTCGAGGTTCAATTTTGATTGCACACGCAGTAGAATATAATAAAGTCTTTTTTGTGGTGATACACACATTCACACAATGGCGGTTAAATATTAAATAGGTAGTTCATATGACTACGGCGCGGGTCGTTATACGCGTGCGGTCAGGTAGGCTTATTATTCACACAATACTACGAACTACGCTGAGTTCAACCGCGACTTATTCCCCGCTATTCACATTTACACATTTTATATTATTTGATTTTATATCTTACGTACTTACTTTATAACGTACATATCTTTTGTTTATTTATTAATTAAAAATGGCTACTGAAAAATCCAAAAGGAAAGTTGAATTGCTTGTTGCTAAGCGCGATTCATACTTTGCATATTTACAATCTATCTATGATTGCATTCCGGACTGGGATTCTGATGACAAAATTATTGATAAATTTCTTACAAAGTCACAAAGTATCTCTGATAATTTTCGATCTGAATTTGTTCAAATTATTGATGAATGGAATAATTCGTTAGACGTTTCTCAAAAATCTAATATTTGGTCTATATAATTAGATGCAAGGGCGCGGTCATCCTGATATTTGTCAATTAATGAATTATAAAGCGGTAAATAATTTTTTGATGCAGGTGTAATACCTGTACAAATACTTCGTGCCTTTCCAGACAACGAAGATAATAAATATTGAATGCGCTCAGTGTCATTCAATGAATTATTTTCGTGAATTAACATGTTAAATGTTTCTATAAACAAAGGCCAATCATTTAAATCGCCATTAAACTGTTTGAGTTCAATACGCGGCAACTTAACGTTGGATCGTAGCTCACTGTCGCTATTGGACTTTGAACCCGATGCGGACGACTGTTTTTTAGAAAAACCTTCTCGTGACTTTATAATGCAATTATATAAATCTGTAAAAGACCAAACAGACTCAAAATTAGGTTTTTGAGAAACGTCTAACGAATTATTCCATTCATCAATAATTTGAACAAATTCAGATCGAAAATTATCAGAGATACTTTGTGACTTTGTAAGAAATTTATCAATAATTTTGTCATCAGAATCCCAGTCCGGAATGCAATCATAGATAGATTGTAAATATGCAAAGTATGAATCGCGCTTAGCAACAAGCAATTCAACTTTCCTTTTGGATTTTTCAGTAGCCATTTTTAATTAATAAATAAACAAAAGATATGTACGTTATAAAGTAAGTACGTAAGATATAAAATCAAATAATATAAAATGTGTAAATGTGAATAGCGGGGAATAAGTCGCGGTTGAACTCAGCGTAGTTCGTAGTATTGTGTGAATAATAAGCCTACCTGCTTTATGATCGCGCGAGAAAAAATGATACGTATATTGTACAAAGAAATATTTTATCAATATTACGTGTCGTGATAATTAAAATCGCAATGATTTTAGCGGGAATAAGGAGCGGTAAAATGCCTACTTGCCTAAATAACTTATAGGTTCGTTACGGCGAATAATTCAATAAATGAATTGTATGAAAATGAGCACGACACAAGAAATAACTTGACAAAATATCCTCGTTATAATTATGCCAGTGATTAACTTACACTATTGGCGCGGTAGGATATACGAAAGTCTATCCAGGAACGTGTGCAACTTAATTAGATATATATTAAGATGACAGATTAGTGGGTTTCATAGTAAATAAATATACATATATAGGACAGAAAAATAATACATAAGATACAATAAATCGATAAAAACAATGTAATCCGGCTCGAAGGACCATAAAATGTGGTGGTGCCAGGGTAAAATTTCAGGTCCTTCCCCACCTTCCCTATAGCACACCACGTGGCGGCGGTTGTACTTTGTATTGCCCTACCTCCTGGACTGGTGCGGCCTTCGATAATATAGCTCAATAGCAGTGGACGGCAGGACAATCAGATCAATCGTTGCATCCGATTGATGATATGGGAAGGAAAATCAAGCCACTAACCTTAACCTCCCGAAACTGCACTTCTCCTAAATCGGCAAGCCTGGAGACGTCTGGCAGCGGTCGTCGAGGTTCAATTTTGATTGCACACGCAGTAGAATATAATAAAGTCTTTTTTGTGGTGATACACACATTCACACAATGGCGGTTAAATATTAAATAGGTAGTTCATATGACTACGGCGCGGGTCGTTATACGCGTGCGGTCAGGTAGGCGACTTTCGACTTATTGTCCGGTGGTGCGGATTTGTCCCTCTATTCACATTATGTGACGACACAATGTCGTTGGCCAATTAGCAGGGCACAGATCGGAAGATGTCGGCGCGACTGACTTCATTCCGATCATATAATCAAGGAGATGAACCAATCGAAATAATTGGCCTAAACAATGGCAAAGGGCTCATAGAATTTGAAAAATATATAGCCTATAACCATCTACGATTAATTCCGCGTCGAATGGTTTCATGCTGATCGGTCCAGTAGTTTTCGAGTTTACCTCGGATAAAGAAAACAAACTTTGCTTATATATATATACAGATAGATAGATAGATAGATTATGGCTATATAATATCTAGCCTAGAGGGCTTCATAACAAATGGGGGTACAGAGACAAAAGTACAGTTTTACACGAGGAACAAAATTGTGAAAAAACCTAAACTAGTTGTTTGTATAAGGATGAAATTTAGAATACCCTTTTCTTAGGTACATTTGCATACTGGTGGAACTTTATAATATGTAGCACGTATAGTTTTTAGTATAAAACAAAAAAATGGCATGTTTGCGTATGTTATGCCTCGAATATGTATGTATACCAAATTACAGTAAAATCGGTGTTTCGATTTTTCCGTGAAAAAGTAACAGAGTAAGTTTCGTATTTAAAAATATTATATAGTATGAAATATATTGTCATTGTTACGAGTTGCAGGACTCGAATTAAAATGTCGTTGGAATTATTATAGAATTTATTAGAAACTATACAAACACGTATAACACAGGAACAAATATAATAACACGTGCAATGTCGGTCACTTAATAGATTACCGAATGTAGTGCACACGTTTTGCTTCGCTTATGCTTATAGCTCAACTGCCGATCTCTCCATTGGGGCAATGTTTTATACTGCACAAATACAAAAAACTGAATTTCTTAGAATCACACTAATGACTACCATAAAAGATTACAATACACAATGCGCTGTGTTTCTAATTATAAAATTTAAACAGAGTAAACAAAAGAAGTCAAAATGAAAAAAGGTAATAAAATGTCTAGGTACGCAGGTGTGCATTTGTCTTTTGTCGGCATTCACGTCGTAACAATGTAAATTGCTTCACGCCATCTTTCTTTTATCTAAACAACTAACAAACTGCCCAATACTACAATCAAAGTCACATATTTAGCCAAATGGCTGACTCTTCCAGTACTTTGAAGCGTTCCAAACATTGGTTTGGAACCAAACAGACTGCTCGAAGCTGTTGTTAAGGATTTCTTTGGTGATAAGGGTTCTTTGATTAACTTTGGTGGGGACGTGCTAAGTTTGTGAAGCAGGACGACGAAAGGTTTCGTAAATATATACTGAAACTAATTTGAACTTTCGTTAATACGATTATACTTATACATATGTGTATATATGTATGTACCTTATACGGGATGGTCACACGTTCCCAAGGCGCAGCCGCCTGGAAAATGCCAGTAAAAACATATTTCTATTGGCTTGTTTTTTAGAACGTTTTGTAAAGCAATTTCCCTTAGACACCTAACCACATACATAAAAAAAAGTGCGAGTCTCGGGACGCCCGACAGAAGTGATATCTTACAGTCTAAGTTGAATTATTTAATACTGAAATTGTTTAACTTGAGAAAAGCGTAAGTTGTTACTTAAATTTTATTTACATTAATATGATAATGTAAGGAAACGTTATTTATTAATAACATTTTTTATTGATTATAAAATATATTTTATTCTTAGTTACAATTCTTGAATATGTGTACATTTTGTGTATATACATTATTAGTATAATTATTTAGTCTAATTACCAAAAACGGCTAGCGTTGTGGGTTAGAGTGAGAGAGGAGCAACCTGCCTACCGTTGTCGTGTGGGTGTGAGAAAGGGAAGCCAGACCAACAGATCAGCAGGTTTACCCTCCCATAAGAAGTTATCACTTTAAAAATAAGATAATGTTACGTGCGAGCGCACTTATGGATTGGAAGAAAACACCAGTTTTAAATTTAAAAGCTTTTATTGACTTACACAGCCGCACGTAGTACCTCTCTGCAGGGTTGCCCCTATACGCACGACCAACGATGCACAGTTGCGACGATAAGTTGTCACACCCTCAATACCGTCGCCGATATTGCGCGGACCACCTCCAATATTATCGCGTGTAGCTCGCTTCTGGTTTCCCTCTCGAACTACGCTACACACCTCCTTCGCGTATCTGGCCACCAAACTTGTCACTAAATTCACCACTTAATTCGTCTCTGTCCTCTATTAGCCTTCTCTAATAACTCTTTAATATCGCACTTGTCGTTTCACCGTCTTGGACTGAACTCAACTTTAAAACTGCTCTGTTGGCGCGCCTTACGCTGTTTATATACCTGGAAGAATTTTCTAGAACCTATCTATCTATCTCTGTCTTTTCTTTCCCGAACCTTCTGTTCGGGAACTTTCGTTTATACATCCATTTCTTTCTAACATCTATCTATCTCTTTCTTTCGTTTATCGTCTATCCTTTGCTAAATATATCCGTCCTTGTCTTTTCCTTCCAGAAATTTCTAGTTCTTTCTAAAAGATCTAAAACTGATTTACGCTGCTGGGCAATTCCACCCTCGGTCTCCACAATATTGTATGAGAAGATAATTATAATGTTACTTCATCCCTCATTTAATTTTAATACTGTAATAAGAATATCTCGGGTTACTCTTAATAAACATTTGAGAGCCCGCCTTAAGAGTCATAAAGTTGATTACTCAGACAACTCCTTTGATACTACTAAGAATTTTAAAACAAATAGTGCAACAAAATTGCAAAAATATTCTACAACCACGCAACAATAGTAAAAGTAATTTTCTTCTATCCGAGAACTAAATAAAATATAACGTTTTGTCCACAAAGGGGAAAGTTCTTTGTGCCAAAGGATTGAGGGAAGCAAGCTCTTACATACAATTTCGTCTAAATAGCCTGCCTAGTAACTAAGCATATTTAAATCGAATATTTATTCAAAATAAGTTCTACTGGAGAACACTTTTTGAAGGTCATAAATATAGGTTAAAATTTAATTTTACTTCCTAGTCTATGTACACCGCTTCGCAACATGTTAAGGAGAAGAAGCGGCAAGAAACTCCCCAGCAACATGTCTAGCTAAGAATTGTTTTTCTTTATATTTCTCCTTTTCTATTTATATCTCATGTTATTTTTTTATAAGTTTTATACAGAAGTATGTTACAGAATGACTTTTGAAGAATTAACGGAGTTGTAGCAAACAGTGCATATTCAATAAGACATAGACACAATAAAAGTAAAGAACAATATTACTATAGTTATAATAAATACATGACGTTCTACATTTTTTAAATCTGTTTTGCTACAATATATCTCCGTAAATTCCTTACAAGCTGGGCAAGATAAAATGTACAAAATATAAGCGGCGAAACCACTTACGGTGGCCCCATCCCACCTTTTTTTGGACGCTGGGCGAATGGGGGAATATACCCTTGGACCCCACGAGCGGCGATGTACAAAAGTTCCTGTTGACAGAAAGAGCTGGAAGCACTGACCGCCAGAATACCTTTTCGATTGATAAGCTATCATAGGCATGTTTATCTATAATATTGTTACACGCCGACAAAGTGAATGCTCACCTGCAGTTTATTACCTTTTCAGCATTTGCGTTTCTTTTGTTTACTTTGTGTTTGAAATTTGTAATAACGAAAAACATCCTATTGTTACTGTATCTAAACAAGTTATGGCCGTAAGTATGCAGATTTTTTCTTGACGACGTTTTCTTGGAATATTCAGTTCACGTGGACGATTATTGTATCGAATAGTTTAGTATAAAACAACGCCCAAACGGAGGGTTGAGGCAGTCAAGCGAGCGATAAGCTATATAATGACGGACTTTGCGCGTGTTATTGAATCGTGCAGTTTGTACTGGTTGTGTCCAGTTATATTTGTACCTGTGTTAAACGTATTTGTAAAGTTCTAATAAATTCTATAGTAATTCCAACGGCATTTTTAATTCGAGTCCCGCACTCGTAACCATATAATAAAATTCTAAATATGCAATGTACATTGAAGCTATAAAAAACAACAACTGAAATAGACTATACAAGCGACGGAGAAGACAAGGCATTTTTTTTTATTTTTGTCTGTTTGTTGTTTTGTGTGTTTGTTGGGGATTCACGTAAAAACTACAGCACATTCTTAGAATTAAAATCTACGCTACTCTTTATCCTCGGAAACCCGCGGAAAATTTTCTGATTTGAATTAGCCAGAGTGAATTTTTTTCCGGAATTCCAAGTCGGTTTTTCAACTGGTCGATGGAAAATTAAATATAATAAAATGTATGAAATTGTTTATCCCCGGAATCCCCCGGCAAATTTTCATGCAAACACAGTTTCCATTAAAACGATAGCGTATACAGCGTGTTTCAGACCTTACGACAATAAATCAGACCACGTTTTCTTCATGACGTACTCTGCCCAAATACAAAAATGAATCAAAGTAACTTCTTTGGTTTAGCCACAGGACCTCATTTTTCATTTCAGAATATTACAACAACATGTATCAGTTATTGTGTCGAAATCGGTAGGTTAGTGACCAATGTATCATGTTGCCAGCTCGTCTGTTCATCATTATACGCGGAAGTTGTTCATTCTTACGCTCTCGCTCGCGAACCAATATTTAAAGATGTTCTGTTTTTTATTCCCTTTTTATCGTAATTAATTTGTTCGGAAATTTCAAAATTTTAATTTTGACATTACGGTTGATTTAATAGTGCCAAAAAAATTGTATGGAGTACGACCGCTAAAGTTATGATTTATTGTCATTTGAAATGAAACACGCTGTATATTTTTTTTAAAAATCTGTGATACTTTGAGTCTCGGGAATCCCCTGGGAATTTCTAGTCAAGCGTGGACGAATGAATGAATGAATAACTTTATTGCACATAAAATTAGTACAATTGGGCGGTCTTGTCGCCAAAGGTGCTCTCCTCCAGACTACCCTATACAATTAAATAAAAATAGTAAATTGATAAAAAGTATGGCTCATCTGGTTATCAGATGGGCGAAGGTCGATCTTCAGCGTCTCCTCTACTATGTGTACGTTTCAATAGAGACTCATAATGGCCAAGTTCACGGCCGCGATTTTTCTTGTTCCACTTGCTTGCCGGCGTTATAATCGTAAGCCCAAGTGGAACGGTTCTCTGGCTCATGAATAAAAACTTTGTCAAAGATCATCACATAATCAAGTGTATAATAGTTTAGGATTCTATAAACACGGAGACAAGCATTCATTTTTATATTATTATTATTATTGCAGGAGTTCAGCAGATAGGCAGACGGTCCACTTGATGGAAAGCGGAAACCATCACCTATGGACATTTGCAACACCAAAGGTGCTACAAATGCGCTTCTGCTCTCTTATGGGAGACTGGAATCTGGTCACTAATGCCGGAACACAACTCAAGGTTGTTATGGCGGCATATTCTAAACTAGGGGAGGTAGCCATCCAGTCGGGAAAATGCTTTACCACCTGGCTGTGGATTGTTTTGTCGCCTCTTACAACAGGCCGCCCGGCCGCTGGAAATTGTATTTTTTGTCCGTTCCTGCACGGATAAAATAAAATAAAATAATAAAAGATATAAATCAATGAACATTTTCACTTGTTTTATCCCTTTTGATACTTGAAGAATCTTCCATCGGCTAAGTATTTATCGAACTTCAATCTTTTCTTTTTGGAAGGGTTCAAACTCTCTTTGATCGTGGCGATGTATAAAGTTCGAGTTTTATCCAAAAAGTTGTTACGTTTATTAACTTTTTATATTAGTTTTAGTTTGGTATACGAGTATACCATTAGTCTGCACAGATATGTCTCTGGGGTGATATCAAATGAATTATATAGCGTTATAGGAAGGTGTGACGAGACAATGTTCCCATGTACTCGTTTGTAGTAGAAGTGGTCGCCTAGTGTTGGAAATTCGACCATAATTAATTGAAAATTATAACATAATATAACGTTTGAACATTATGACGGTTCTGTTGTCAAAGACTAGACTTCTATAATCTACTTTGTTAATTAGACTTGAATAGTGTGTGTAATGATGTTTTATCGATATAATGTATTTGTTATGCGTAATTCAAAAAATAAATAGCATTCTGTACTCCTTCTCTATATAAACTATAAAGGTGCCCTTCCAACCTCGGCTGCAGGCTGCGGATGCAGGCAGCACATGCGGCGGCTGCACGAAGCCGGCTGTGGCTGCACGACTGGTTTTCTATGTAGTAGTATAGATTTCTGTGAAAAAAATTCCGAACGCGGCTGCGGCTGCACGTGCTGCCGAGCCTCGGCTGCAAGTGCTGCTACGGCTGCAAGCCGATTCGCACGTAGTGACGTCACTCCAACCTTATTAAATCGACAATAATGCCTAAACTGATCATCATCATACTTCAAGTGTTTCTTAATTAGTATTGAATAACTTCCATAAGTGGGTCTAAATATTATATAAGGACGTGTTCTTACTCTTCTCTGGCTAGTTAACAATGACAACATGTCATCATCATCCTCTTCCTCTTCTAATAAAAGATATAACATCAAACTATTCTCCCAACTATGCCTCACGTCCGACATTCTGAATTATTTGGAAGCGACTGGCCGCTACCTGCTGCCTGTCACAGCACGTGCAGCCAGCCTCGGAATCATTCCCGTCTGCGAATGCAGGCAGCGGCTGCGTGTCGTGCGTGTGCTACCTGCATCCGCAGCCTGCGTCCGCAGCCTGCAGCCGAGGTTGGAATGGCACCTTAAGTGTGCGAAATTTTATACTTCTCCGTCCGCACAATTTTAGTAAAAAGGGGAACGAAGTTTTTGCTTCACGTATTAATATAATGATAACGATTTTAAGCGCTGCATTTATTTTATTTTATTTTTATTCCGACGTTCAACAACTTTTTACTTGATGTGATCGCGAAAGATAGCGATGTAAAGATGAGAGATATTTATTGTAAGGTATAAAAGACAGAATGTCTATCAAAATAATTATTCCTTTTCTTTAACGTGTCTTATTTTTTTATCTTTATCTATTTATTAATGAGGGTTTTTTTCAAAAAGAAAATGTCCTCCCCGTTATTGCCCGTTATGACAGGCGTTGTCCTGCCTTTTAAACATAAAAATCTAGGTCCCGATTCCAGCGTCATCTACCGGGACCAAATGTTAATCTAAACTAATCTCAAATCCATTTGAACAAACAAAAAATTTCATCAAAATCAGGCCCAGCGTTTAGGAGGAGTATCGCGGCGCCACCCACTGGGTCCAATCGTATATTTAAACCATTTCGGGACAATCAACACATGCAACAACAAAACGAACACCTGAATTCTGGTACCCGATTGCAGCGCCATCTACCTGGTTCAAATTAAAATCTAAATCATCCCAGTAGAAAATTATAAAATACTAATATCGCTATTAAAAAATAGGGGTTGATCGTAGAGGGTTGAAAATTTAGGTTTGTTTGTATTTTTTAATGCTGTATTATAAAAAAATCTAACAATTAAAAATAAACATTTAGGGGTGGACTATCTACTTAACATATAGGGGGATGAAAAATAGATGTTGTCCGATTTTCAGACCTACCCAATATGCACACGAAATTCATGAGAATTGGTCAAGCCGTTTCGGACGAGTACGAGAACAAACATTGTTTCACGAGAATTTGATATATAAGATAAACAACAATAATGATTATTTTCTGTGACTTAAACTTAAAGAAATAATTTTAAACAGCATTCTGGCCTTATTGGATAGCGGTGACTTCATAATACTGTTAAAGAAGCCTAAATTAGATGTTCTAGCTCTAAAGTTGTTAAGTTAAGTTGTTAAGTGTCTCATCTGTGCAGGAACGGAGAAAGAATACAATTTCCTGCGGCCGGGCGGCCTGTCGTAAGAGGCGACAAAACAACCCACAGCCAGGTGGTAGGGCATTTGCCCGACTGGATGGCTACCACCCCTGGTCTTAAGTATGTCGCCAAAACAACCTTGAGTTGTGTTCCGGCATTAGTGACCAGGTTCCAGTCTCCCTTAAGAGAGCAGCAGCGCATTTGTAACACCTTGGTGTTGTAAATGTCTATAGGCGATGGTAACCGCTTCCCATCAAGTGGGCCGTCTGCCTGTCTGCTGAACTCCCGCAATAAAAAAAAAAAAGTTGCGAGTTGTTAAGTTGCGAGTGGTTAAGTTGCGAGTTGTTAAGTTGCGAGTTGTTAAGTTGTTAAGTTGCGAGTTTGCTCTACGCACTCATATTCCACCTTTCCCTTATTTATTTAATGAGAATTCTATTAATAAATAAGTGATAAGCGAAATAATTAGGTTCAGCAGCTTAAATATTCTACCTCGTACACAGAAGCTTCGCTGCCGTGCAGTTAATAGGGATCCTTAATGAGCCAGGTGTGAGACGAGACGGTAATGCAATTTCACGTGCACTACCTTTGGTATAGTGTATTAACCAGGGCCGTATTTACCCAGGGGCGCAAGGGGTGCGTATCAGTCGGACGCAGGGAGGGGATTTGAAATAAAATGTAAAAAATAATCGTGATTATTTTTCCAAAATTTGACTGATCTGTAAATTTGAAAAAAAAAACATCCCTTACTCATTTGTATGACGGGCGCCTATAATTTTCATTATTTGTTGAGAACGCTTCCATAACTATAATAAACTCGCTGTACCTGGCAGACGTCTGGCTCTTAAAAATAAAAAGCTGTAGCAATACAATAAAACAATATTTTGTTACATCTTTGTCATGTAATGAGAAGGTTGGTTAAATAAAAACAAAACCTGTTTCATTACACCAATGTGAAACCACCACGTAGACTACACTCTTTTGTCAAATTTTATCCATGCCTATAGTTTCTTTGAGAAAGTAAGATTAGATAAAGACAGACGGATATGATGATTGCATGAGGTTCCGTTTTTGCCACAATGTCTAAGGAAGATAGACAAAGAGGGGCATAAGATGATTATTGCACTCCGGCATTCAACATGCTCAGGACGGCCCTGTGTTAACTTATAGTTATACATGTGCACTGTATATAGTATCTACATGAATAAACGGTTGCCTCCATATCAATAACCTTGTTACTGCTACGATAGTTTAACATAAAATGGTTTCGTTTTTGTGATCGTCTTCTTTACTACCAGTTAAACGAGCATACCGTCATCTACTACTACTAATGGTGAAGTTGGGCTGAATATATTAAGTGTGTATCTTTCGAATAAAATGGTCTAATAACTCTGATAGTAGTGGTAAGTGCCGTCAATACATAAAGGATTATACCAGGCCACTCAGAAAGTATTGCGAACAAATGTGAGTCCACTTGTCCGTTGAAGTTTCTCTTCTACTATGTGTCACAGCACACATTTCGATTTTTTCATTGACGGGCTACTTGGAGTCAATTCCTTTAAAGAACCAAAGAAGTACCAACGCTGAATGGTACTATCAAATGCTTAAGTTTTCTCTGTAGTGCAACAAGCTACCAAACACACGGCTCCGCGGGCTACTGCTCCACCACGACAACGTGCCCTCCCATACCGCGCTCAAAACGAGGGACTTCCTGGAAAGCACGTCGGTCAAACTCCTGGGTCACCCTCCTTACAGCCCTGACTTAGCACCATGTGATTTCTTTTTATTCCCAAAAATAAAAATCAGCTCAAAGGGATACAATTTTCGTCGCCGGAGGATGCGCTGACAGCGTTTGAGCTTGCTGTAAACGAGATTTCTGCGGCGGACTGGAAAAAGTGTTTCGAAAACTGGTTCAGACGCATGAATGAATGCTGTGCGTTCTAGAACCTGAATCGAGGCAGCAGAGGGCGGATGACAAGGTCACTGAAGCTTCTCTTCAACAATTAGGATCAGGTCAAACCTCTACCAATATAACTACAGCGTTTTTTATAATAGCGTTCCGAATGAATGAAAAACAATTTCAAAAGTTTGATCAAATACAACTGGGTATTTTTTTTAATGTACTTACTACATATTAGTCGCTAAATTTCCGTGAATAGATTCATTTTGATGAGACACTCAACTTTTTCTATTACAATCATTTTTTATTGTGGTAGCTAGCAGGGGTAGCAGCAATGACATATGTTTGACTTTAGAGCGTAGGATCGGGATAACGTACCACACAGTTTATAGGTCAATGTTGCTGTTAAATTATATAATTATGTAGTAAGCAACAGAAAAAAAATCAGATGATTAGTAATCATTTTAAATGACCACGTTATCAACCATACCTTAACCCTAGAAACCCAATCATATTTTACTGGCTATAAAGCCCAATCATACGTAAAAATGACGTGTAAAAATAAAATCGCTCTATTTTCTATAATTTTTTAGTTATGATCTATTAGAAGGGATTTGTTATTTAAATAGAGTTTTCATTAATAAATAAAATGCTTTTTAGGATAATATAATCTTTATTAACACAATATTAGTACTTTTACTAAATCATAAAAAATAAGTCAACAAAAACTTCAAAACTTTTTCTTTTTCTTATAATTAGGATATTTTTACAAAAATCAACTAGTTTTAAACTTTTTTCAAAAATTAAATTAACTTGTAATAATACTATATTAGTCTCATAAAAAAAAACAGCCTTTATAGACAGTCTTGACAAATATCAATATTGTGTTCTCCGCATATGGCCTTTTGACATTTGCAACACTGCGCTTTGGTTTTGGTTTGGCAACATGGTTTTCAGGGTCGTTTTGTCTGCTTGTAGGGCTTGTATCCTCGATGAAGTCGACCATCGCGTCTTCGTTATCACTCCTGACATCATCCTCAACTAAACAATCTTCTTGCTCGGAGTCCGAATCCAGCGGAGAATAATCGTCATCATTTTCTAACATTGAAGCTATTTCGTCCTGGTTTAGATGTTGGCGGGACCCCATCTTGTATTCAACCTAAAATAAATAGTATATTAGGAGTAATGTGCCTAAACAAAACAATAAACTCAAATAAATCACTACAATAAAAAATTGGAAACCATTACAAAAGTTACGCAAAGCCCAATTATACGTCGAAATGACGTGCAACATCGTCATTGCAACAAAATGGCGGAACTTACCAAGATGGCGCAACCGTGTCCTGCGAGGTCTTGACGGCTACTGAGTTGGTTCGGGAGTTCGAAGCGATCCGATGGTAAACGTGAAAGAGATAGAGATATTTCGCCGCGGTATACTTCTATTTTACGTAGATTGGGCTTCTAGGGTTAAAAACCATACCTTTTGTAAGATACGTTGCACATATAATTATCTTGAGACAAAAAAGACCCGATTAGTAAAATTTTTTTGAGAATCATCAAATCGACTTATTTTATCCGTGCTACCCCTGTTAGCTACCACAATCGAAAATGTTCGCAATAGAAAAAGTTGGCGTTTCATAAAAATGACACAGAAAATTAGCTTGATAGTAATCAATAGCAAAAATGGACGGTGTATCCCCGACTATATACTTTATAATAAAAAATAACTTCTATTTCCTATTCCATGTATATCGTTTCGCAACGTATATACAACATATGTAATAACCATTTTTGCTGATCAGTAGGAAGCGGCTTGTATCGTATACCTAAGCCGGGATAATCAGTACATAAAAATAGGCTTATCCGAACAACGGACGCCTGACACGGCGATTTTACAACACCTACGCGGGTCGGGAGGCTGTGATGGGTAAAAGGGTCGCTCGTTTGTTTATTTTCGTACATTTATCCATGCACGCGGTTGTTGATGCGCAGCTTACTTGGCTTATGCTAAATTAGATATATTTTTATTGTGATACGTAGAGTTTCCCCGCGGCTAAGCTGCATGCAAAGCCCTTGCTAGTAACTTTATGGTACTTAAATACTCGAAAAACCTAAATCAGACCTTTTATATCTATTAGTGGTCGCCCGTGGTCAAAATACGACCACAATAATTAACGTCAAAGAACAAGAAGCGGAAGAACAGCGCTGGTCCTAGAAGAATGTCCTGCATTAGCCGTTAGTCGTCTGGGTCCAATTTTAGGACTTATATTCTTTCTTTTATTTTATCTTTCTCAGTATTGTTAAATAAAGAAAGAAAGACATATTTTACTTAGGATAAAAACAATACAGAGTATTACCAAACAGTAAAATAATAAAACAGAATAAGTCTTAAAATTGGATCCAGTCTCAGCATGTGCTGACCAATTAGGACCAGCGCTGTTCTTCTACCTGGGACCAGCCAGTGAAGTCACGAAGAACAATTCAACACACATAATAGTACATAAACTGTGTATTTGTCCTAAATAAAATAATTCTTTCTTTCATTAAAAACTTGTGTTAAAAAAACTTTAAAAGGTAGGGAAGTAATATTATTTCCGTGAACATAAACTCCACCGCCGCACCGAGCACTTGCGGAATAAAACAAACCAGGGTCCGCAGCCTGCAAGGCGAAAGCAAATAGAACGTAACTTTTTACGTAACCTTCACTAAGCTACAGTACAAACGAGAGCTGTATTTATATATAACTAGCTGTCCCGGCAGACGTCGTCCTGCCCGGTAAAAAATAGGGGTTGATCGTAGAGGGTTGAAATTCTAGGGTTGTATGTATTTTTGTATGTTGTATCATAAAAAAATAGAAATTAAAAATTTTGTCTAAAAAAATAAATAAATTTTTTTTGGGGTGGACTACCCCTAACATTTAGGGAGATGAAAAATATATGTTGGCCGATTCTCATAGATACCGGATAAGCACAAAAAATTTCATCAAAATCGGTCAAGCCGTTTCAGAGGAGTATGGCAACGAAAACTGTGACACGAGAATTTTATATATTAGAATAATAATATTGTTACAATTTGGGCCACCTGCATATCTGTAAACAATGCACGTTTATTACCCGTAGGTGATGGAGCTAATAACAGTGAATCGCTTTTAAGACCGTCTTATTTTGTTTACTATGTGTTTAAAATTTGTGATTGCAAAAACAGTCCATTGTGTATTGTAATCTTTATGGTAGTCATTAGCCAGGTGTGATTCTTAGAAATTCAGTCTACAGACATATTGTATTTATACAGTATAAAGCAATGCCCTAATGGAAGGGTGAGGCAGTCTAGCGATAGCCACAAGCGAGGTAAGACGTACATTCGATAATCCATATAGTGACGGACTTAGCGCGGGTTATTATATTTGTACCCGTATTATACGTGTTTGTATAGTTCTAATAAACTCTATAGTAATTCTAACGGCATTTTAATTCGAATCCCGTAACTCGTAACAATATAAAGAGGTAATTTTTTTGATTTTGTTTGTAGGACGTAATTTCTTGATCTCCTGACCCGAGTTATACAATTCTTTCACCAGTAGAAAGCTACATTATTCCTGAGTCACATAGGTTATATATGATTGTGATTAATAATATTTCTTCATTTTTAATCTGAAAAATCAATTTCGAATAAAACGAGCTCATGCGTCGTTTTATTGGCGTACGCTGACTAAACCATAAATAAGTCCCAAGTTCAAACATTCTCTATGGTGGCTACTAAGTTAAGTACGGGAGTAACCAAATGGGTACGGGAAGAAGTGTTTCTCATGGACAATTGTGTGTTTGCAAGATAAGCAAGTTACGCTTTTGTTATGGGTAATGTACAAAGAACCACTCTGGGGCCAATCCCAGACACCCAGATCATAAAAAATGATGGAAAATTCGATTCCAAAATTTACCATGCCAGTAAACGAACCCGGTGCCTCTGCAATCCAGTGAGTTCGACCTGCTAAGACCTAACTCGGGCAACCACACAGGCCGTCAACTAGTATTTAATAATCTAATAATAAGTGTAATAAGAGGTCAGTAATAATCAATCTCCAAACTAATAGAATAGCGGTAGATGCCAGTTACTATATAACTTCGTTAAATGCAGAGTGGCCTCCAAACAAAATTTGTTTGTTTCCCATTGTCCGATCAGAGCGTGCATAATTGTGTTACGCCCGCCTGGACGCAGTAATGGATAGACGGAAGCTGGTAAACTATCCACGCTCATGACAAACCCTGGTTGGTTCGGAGGCCGTTGTCACGGTTGAGTGACGATTGACTTGACACGAATGATAAAAAACGTAGAAATAAGTCTTTGTAGTTTCATTACTAATGCATGTAGGTACGTATCATTTTGTATGACATTGGTGGCAAAGCTATTTGTCGGCATAAATCATCTTCCATCCAATCCTTGCTCACTTACCAGTTAATTCTCAATAATGAGACAGATTAATTATAAATTACCCACAGGGCGGCTTTGTGGCCTTAGGTGAGTAGCGACACCTCAGTCCTGACTCCAGGGTGGCAAAGTAAGACCCCCGCCTCTGTGCTTGCCTTAATTAGCCAGTACGGAGTATTGCCAGAGCTAAGACTCAAGCTCCAGGGGCGGAAGTGTAGCCTCCGTGAACCTGCAGCCCATCTCTCTACACTGCTTAGCCACTCACACGCAAGTTCCCCCCACCAATCTTGTACGGCATTTTTGGGGACCCATATATGAGTCCCGAGTCACCGTCTTCCCATTTTATCCATGTTTCCCGAACATTGCGACGGGCAGGCCATATGTCCCAGAACCCTAGTTCCAGTAGCTGTTACATATTATTTTTATTCCATACAATAGTCTTACATTAACCGGGGCTTGCCCCTGGGTGCATTTTTATACGGTGTAGACAAGAATAATCGCCGGTCGGTGTCAAATTTAGATTAATTTTGTCAAAGGGCCTCTACATGTTGGCCTTCCCATGGCCCCATGCAAGCCCAAAAATCCGGATAAATTTTATGGCCCATGGTCTTGGGAAACATACCAAGAAAATTAATCATGATCAACTTTATTAGCCTCACATTTATGGGGACAGTAAAATACATTATAGAATAACTAACTAACTCCGTTGGCTCAGCGACCTAAAGTGAGTCTTGGCCTCCGAAACGAGAGCACGCCACTCTCCTCTGTCCTACGCAGTGTCTTGCCAAATGTGGGCTTGTAGTGCGGTCAGGTCAGCTTCCACTCTCTCCTTCGAGCGATATTTGAGGCAATCAACCAGTTGCCGACCCACGTATGCTTTCTTCACTCCCCGATCCTCCTCTATCCGCTCTACATGACCGAGCCAGCGGAGACGATGAGATTGTATCTCCCCAATTATGTTGAGCTCGGCCATGAGGTCTTTAGTATATTATACATACATACATATTTCCCAGGTCCCTTGCGGGGTATGCACGAACAACAGAGCGCCATTCAGGCTTATTCTTACACTATTCACTTGCTTCTTTGACATTCATAGCTCTTGTCATGCACGCTCGTCTGCTCTTAAGGCTCCTGACATCACCTTCTGCTAGTACACAATCAGAATGTTCGTGTTAAATCTATTCGGGTTGGTTAAACAAAATTTGCTTGCAATCGAGTTACAGGTATATGGATCGCGCTTAAATTCCTTTTAAAACACAAAGCCTTCCGATGCTTTGTTATAAAGTACCTTGACATCCGTTTTCTGAGGAACTTATAATATCACTCGGGGTCTTTAAGAACTTCCGAGATATCGAATATTACGTACGTTATACAAATATGGGAAATTATTTTCATACGCCACTTAAATCCGGGCTTGAAAAATATAAGTAGTTATCGGTATTTTCGAAACATAATGCCATACCGGTATTTTTTTACAGTTACTTGGTAACTTTACGATTTAACGTTAAAAAACGTAAGCGTTATACGTATCGGTAATTTTTACATAATTTCAAGCGACGTTGTCATTTTTAAAAATTGGCTATGTTACGACTGCATGTTACCGAAACAATCGTCAAACACAACTCTTAATATTACGCGCACTCTTAGTACAGTGAGTGCTATGTTTTTTTTTTTATTTTATTTTTTTATTGCAGGAGATCAGCAGACAGGCAGACGGCCCACTTGATGGACAGCGGTTACCATCGCCTATGGACATTTGCAACACCAAAGGTGCTACGAATGCGCTGCTGCTCTCTTTAGGGAGCCTGGAACCTGGTCACTAATGCCGGAACACAACACAAAGTTGTTATGGCGACATACTCTAGACCAGGGGTGGTAGCCATCCAGTCGGGCAAATGCCCTACCACCTGGCAGATATGTGACAATCGATGCGAGTTAAAAGAGAGCGACGATGGTAACAAAACATAATTATAACGGTAAACTTACCTGTCAAAGTAGTATTAACGTTTTTACCGGTAAAATTGCTAGAAATAACGAGCAGTTTTATAACGATATTTATTTTTTACCGTTATCTGAAATTAGCATAAATAACGATACCACACTTTTACCGGTATTTCAAGCCCTGACTTAAATATTAAACCTTTATATTACACTGGATAAGGTAGATTTGTTTTATTTTAATAACAAATATTTAAAATTCTTCTGAGATGGCAATGACCTCCAAAGACATAAGAGGTATGCATATATTCTAAAACTATTATTAAACTATTATTATATTGCGAATTCGGCAAACAGTAACGGTCGGTTTTTGGTAAATTATACTTGCTTACCGTTGCCTACAGACGATTGCGTCACTAGAAAGACAAAGCATTGGAACACCAGAGACGAAGCAAACGCGTTGTCGGCTTTTAGGAAAGCGAAAAAAGCTTTTTTAGGGGGAAAAGATTGGGGAAGGAGTAGATAAATAAAAAAGGAGGAATGGGATAGAGCAGATTGGATAGGGAAGGGGGCGTTCGCTCAACAGTTTCACGCCGGTATTCTGTGACAATTGACAGTGTAGTGCCACGCTAATAGAGCCGGCGCAGCTCTTAAACCTGTAATCATAATAATGGTTCCAACATGGCTCTGTAACGTTGAAAAGTATTCCACAAAGTGGGTTGATGAAAGGTATCTAGAAATATGTTTTAAATACTCAATACTAGATGTCGCTGTGCATTTTTATAACACGGCTACGTTTGTTTTTGAACTTATCATGGATTCAACTCCTCGAGAATATGATGTTCAACCATCCTGGGATCTATTCCAACAATTTTTCGGATAAGTTAGAGCTCTAGCTCGGACTTATTAATATAATTTGCTTAGTACTTATTTTATATTAAGAATGTATGTATTAATATTATATAATGTTTTTTAGCTAGTTATGATATTAAAATAAATCGTACAGCTCTCGTATAAAAGGCAGCTTATGTCGCTTAGATAGGAAAAAACCCCATTTGATAAAGAAGTAAAATTATCTAAGCTATCACTAAAATCTGCTGTTGCAAGCTGCGGTGACGTCTAAAAACAGACAAATACAAACATTTTAGAATTTATTTACGGGATTATTTAACTAAACTAGCGTTCATCCGTGGTCGATATTCGACCATAATAATTTGCTGCTAACGACTTTAATTCTATACTCCAGATTTCACCAAGGCAACAATAAACAAAATAGTATATACGCGTGTGTGTGTCGAATACATGGTAGTGTGTGTAACGTTTTTTTATTGATTTAAATGTAATTATATTAAACTGCCTAAATACGTTTTACACAAAACGTGTTTTATTTTTATTGCAGGAGTTCAGCAGACAAGCAGACGGCCGACTTGGTGGAAAGCGGTTACCATCGCCTATGGACATTTGCAACGCCAGAGCTGCTACAAATGCGCTGCTGCTCTCTTAAGGGCGACTGGAACCTGGTCACTAATGCCGGAACACAACCCAAGATTGTTATGTCGACACACTTTAGACCAGGGGTGGTAACCATCCAGTCGGGCAAATGCCCTACCACCAAGCTGTGGGTTGTTTTGTCGCCTCTTACGACAGGCCGCCCGGCCGCAGGAAATTGTATTCTTTCTCCGTACCTGCACGGATAAGATTATCGTATTGATAGTTCATTAAACATGTTAGCGATGTACTAAAATAACACTAAAAATGTCTTTAACATTTTATGAATTGTGTAACAGGCAATATTATAGAACAATATGTAATGAACCGCAAAATGCTGCCATGTAACAGGCACGTCGCATGTTATAGGCTATTAGGGTTGTCAAAGTCATGTAATAAATATATATTAAAAAAACATTTTATTGGACAGAAAATAAATTACCTAAGATTAAACGTAACCGGTATGGTGTAATTAGATTCTATAAAGACAAAATATATATAAATAAATAGTATTAATCTAGACACTATACGCCAGTTGCGGTTCTGACTCTTTGGCTTTTTGGATAGTTGCCATCGACAATTTCAACATTCTCCATACTTAAACGTCACATTAGCAGTGACAGATACAGAAACGTCACTTTACAAACTTCAAGTCTCTACGAACTTCATACTTCATTACTATACGTTTAAAATTTACCAGAGTTAACGAATTTGTAAAAACGAGTTATACGAATTTATACGAAAAATCTCATCATTTTAGATACCCTCCGTTCTGTGTCTACAAATCAATAATGTAATAGTTATTATTAATATATTATATTCCTTTTCCTCGATTTCAGCAGACAGGCAGACGGCCCACTTGATGGAAAGCGGTTACTATCGCCTATGGACATTTGCAACACCAAAGGTGCTATAAATGCGTTGCTGCTCTCTTAGGGGAGACTGGACCTGACTGACCTAGTCATTAATGCCGGAACACAAAACAAGGTTTTTATGGGGACATACTTTAGACGAGGGGTGGTAGTCATTCGGTCGGGCAAATGCATTACCACCACCTGGAGAATATGGACAGACACATCATGACTCTTTATACAAAAAAAAAAATACATTCATTCACTATTAATTAATAAACTTTACGTCTAGCGTTTTACCCTCATTTTGTAGTATTATTTTCTTCACATTAACCAAGTTATGTTGCCCATAAGAGACTGTATATAAACAAAACAAATAAAAGAAGAAAGCAAAAGAGTAAGTTTTTCCAAAAAGAATAAAGATAAAAAGTATTAAATATGTATCAATTATACCTATATACACACCACTGTCCTGAGATAAGACAGGGGGATGACAATAAAAAAAAAACTCCTTGTGGCACTCGGGGACCGCCGCGTTAAAGCATAGTATAGCATTTTTTTACCAACTTATGCAATTATAATTGAAGTGAAACTTCTTTATCGGCGTTGAAAAAAAAATATACCGTCACATTTTTCGGTTACGCGCCAAGCGTCACGCGTTGCATATAGTTGACGCGTGAGACGAAAAGTTGCATATAGTTACACTTCTTACGCGTGTACAGTAGTACACGCACACGGTTCACTGTGGCCACCGCACGCCTCCGCTCGCCGCGCCCACCTCAGGCCCCCGTCACCGCGCATGGTAGGCGGAGTGGGAGGTGTTAGATTTATTTTCGTTACGGAATTTCTTGATTCGGTCGCCGCGCTCAAAACCCGCGATAAAAGCTATGCAATAGCTTAAAAAGAAACTTTACCGCGGCAGTCCCCGAGTGCCACAAGGAGTTTTTTCACTTTTTTGGTTTTGAATGTCAAACGTTTGATGTTCGTTCCGTTTAAGTTTTGACCACATTTTTTACTAAAGTTGAAACATTCTGCAATTATAATTCAGCTGTTTTATTTATAGATTCTGAGGCGGTACAAAGTTTGCCGGGTCAGCTAGTAATTATATAAAATAGTGGTAGCTTTGCTGCAAATTAGATATACGTAACCCTACTAGCTCGTAAAATTGACTTACCATTGGAGGCAAAATCGAATAGCGAGACAAACTCAGCTACAAAATGAGATTCCTCAAAGAACATTTTAACACGATAAAGCTGCGGTAAATATTTTTCCAATATTTTCCTTCATGGGAGCAAAGTGAAGGAGTGTGCGGTAAGTTAATTCAAGTTGATTATTTCAGTAAACAACATTTTGCTTTTAAGCTAGACGAACATATTTCGCAGTTGTAAACAAGCCTGTATACCTACATACATTGTAAAGGGTTTTAAATATCATTTAATTATACTATTATTTATTTATATTAACTGGTGGTCGCCCAGTGGTCGAAATTCAACCACGATAATTAATTTAAATTATAAGTTTGAACATTATCAAGGTTGTGTATAAGGTATTTTTTTTTACATGCTTTTATTTAACTTGCAATGGATATATATATATATATATATATATATATATATATATATATATATATATATATATATATATATATAAGTGTGTATATATGTATGTTATGGTGGTCGTCAAAAATTAAAATTCTTGCGACGCCCCCTAAAAAGCTTCCTTTTAATGAAAAAACACTGGGATTTTTTTTATAATTTTTTCAAGTCAAGACAACACGTGCCTCAAGACGATTCAAGTTAATTTTTGGGTAATATCATGTTTTTTCAGGAAACTTCTTCATACTTAGAAGTAATAATTATTTTAAGATTGGAAAAGTTTTAACAATGAAATACCTTCCGTATTATTCTTAGTGTTGAATTTCAAATTATAGTTTCAGAAAAGGTTTAAAATTCTTCGTGATTCAAGCTTATCTTTCAATTTAGTTTTAACTTGAATCGTCTTGAGGCACGTGATGTCTTGACTTGAAAAAATTATAAAAAAAATCCCAGTGTTTTTTCATTAAAAGGAAGCTTTTTAGGGGGCGTCGCAAGAAATTTAATTTTTAACGACCACCCTAATATATATATATGTAAGTGTGTATATATGTATGTGTGTATGTATGTATGTATATAAGTATGCATGTAAGTTCGGGTGGAATCTTGCAAGTAAAATTTTACCAACTTCCCGGTTTCCGATTGAGTTGAAATCTTGCACACATATGTATATCGCTTGAAAATGAACTCCTGTACTAAACAAGATAGACCCGTCGTGTTTGGGCTCGTTTTACTTGTCTTGGCTAGGACTCTGCTGCTACATAATATCCAAGATCTCATATTCTTATATTTAAAATCCTTTTTTGTGCACAATTAAAAAAAAAGATAAGCATTCTGCACCCCTCCTCTATATATATAGACTATGAGTGTGCCAAATTTCATACTCCTCCATCCGGGAAATTTTCGTAAAAAGAGGTACAAAGTTTTTGTTTCACGTATTAATATAATGATATGTAAGGATTGTGTTTCTGTTTTGGAATGATGAACGTAGCGTTTGGCTTCGATTCTAGGCACAGTAAATTTCGTAAACGAACTTTCAATAATTTTCTATGGTCTGGGCGTCTGGATTCATGCCCAGAAGTATCCGTGGTGTATTGGCTATAATAATAACGTAATTTGTTTAGTTTGGGGATATATAATGTGTATTTGTCTGTCGATTATTATTATACTAGAATATGCCCGCGATTTTGTCGGCGTTTGACTTGACATTCCCGCGGGATTCCCGAGGCAAAATACCACAGCATTCAAAAAAGAATGTAATCTTTCTTCCTGTTTTTAGTGGAAACTGTGATAGAATTAGCTAATTTATATGTACCCGAACAACTTCTAACTGCTCTCGTAAAATTTTTCCGTGGGATTCTCGGGATAAAAAATATCACACACTGTACTACAATGTGTGATAAATAAATTCGCGATTAGTAAAAAATAATATTGTTATTCAGTTTTTTTTAACTGGCCAAAATTCCCACGGGATTTCTAGGATAAAAGTAGCCGAGAATTGAAGTCTGAGAATAAGCTGTCGATCAGCGAAAAAGGCATCAAAATTGGCCCAGTAGTTTTTTGTGAATGCAGAACAAACAGACAAACCGACAAACAGACAAGAAATAAAAAATGCATTGTGTTCTCCATCGCCTATATACCCTATCTACGATAAATATAACGTTTTTAATTATTACCACCTCATTTCATTACTACATAATAAATATTATAAATCACACATGTCACACTCGCCTTATATAAGTCTAACATAAATAGCGTAAATATTATACCTAAATTATCTCTATAAATCTAAATATATAAAAGATACAGAAACAGACTTTAAATTTAATACATTAATAAAACATACCCTGTTTATATAGGGCCTTACTTATAATAATCACGTTAAGAAAGGATTAGCCATCTCTTAAATAAGAGACTCTTAAGCCCCTAATCAATGGCTGTTTCAAATAAAACTTGCTATTTTTGACAATTGTTTATGAGTTACTTTACCACCACCTCTTATCCCTAAGAGGGGTTTATGGGTAAGATTTTCGTTAATCAGTTGCTGAGCAGTTTCTTAAAATTCAACAAACGATTATAAGTAAAGCTAATAGTATTTTAATTAGTTCCTATGTACATATGTAGACACAGCATGTTTAGAATTATATAATATAATAGATTTGATTAAAAAAACTTGACTTACTCAAATTTAACCACAACATATTCATATCGATTACATTTCATATGGTTATACTAGATGCTGTCCTTATCTACAGCATATTGGGGTATGTTACAGCACTTAGGCTATATCGATGGCTTTATGAGCTGACATCATAGAGCCTCAAGGTCCTAACCCTTATGTTATGGCTTAGCCCTGGTTGTAAGGAAAAGAATACCAGATTTACGGAATATCGAATCACGAACTAAACGGGCACATATTTACTAGAAAATAAAGTTGTTAAAGAACACCAAGATTAATTACTTCCATTTATGTACAATCATGTAATTGGTTTAGAGTCCAGATATATCTTAAAACATCTTTATGTAACATACCGACAAAGAAATGCACACCTGTTTTATTTCTTTTCCCGGAAAAAATAGAATTTTTAATTTTTTTGTCTGCCTATCTGTCTGGATGTTCCGGCTAATCGCAATTAATTTAAATTATAAGTTTGAACATTAGTAAGGTTCTGTTGTCAAAGACTTCTATAATCAGACTTCGCAGGCTAGGCTGTTGATTTGACTTTAACAATAAACAAAAGAGTATAAATGCGCGTATGTGTCAAATACATGGTAGTGTGTGTAATGTTTTTTTATTGATTTAATGTATTTTTCATGCAAAGTTTTAAAAAATTATAAGCATTCTGTACTCCTTCTCTATATAAACTATGCATACATACATACATAACTTCACGCCAGGTCCCTTGCGAGGTAGGCACGAACAACAAAACTCAAACCGTTAGAAATTCACTTTATCCATATTTTTATCATCGCAACAAAGAATTTAAAACAAAATGTACAATAATTGTAGACTTTTCCGAAGCATTCCCACAATCGCCAACCTCAATGACAGCTCTATTCCACTTACAGATAAATGGGGGACTAATGGATTGTAATTTAGGCAATATTGTTTTAGCCTTTCTATTTTTTGGATATCTAGAAATATAACTCCTTATAAAGTACATACACATACATACATAACTTCACGCCAGGTCCCTTGCGGGGTAGGCACGAACAACAGAGCGCCACACAGGCCCATTCTTAGACACCTCACTTGCTTCTTTGACATTCATAGCTCTTGTCATGCACGCTCGTCTGTTCTTAAGGCTCCTAACATCACCTTCTGCTAACACATGATCAATTTGATCATGGAAGGTGTGTCGTGGCCTTCCACGACATCTGCATCCATCCACTTTTGCATTGTATATCTGTTTAGTCATTCTTTCATCATACATTCTTTCCACATGCCCGAACCACCGGAGCATTCCTTTCCTTACCTTCACCCCGACACTCTCTTTCAGACCAACTCTCTTTCTTACTTCGGTATTACGAACGCGGTCCGCGAGCGTCACTCCGCCGATTTTGCGCAGTGCTCACATCTCGACCGCGTTTACTCTCGACTTATAAACTATAAGTGTGCGAAATTTCATACTCCTCCATCCGCGCAATTTTCGTAAAAAGGGGTACAAAGTTTTTGCTTCACATATTATGATGATTTACACGCAGACGACGTCGCGGATAAAAGCTTATCTACTAATAAATATTCGTACTCATTCATTCATATGAAGAACAAAAAACATACAAGCATGTATATATATATTTGTTTGAAAAAGGTTATTGTGAGAATTTTAATGTCGTACAGAGATTGCAAATGTTACGGAAAGAGCATAGACGTGTTGGAGCACCGTTGATGACAAAATTCACGGCATACTCACTAAAATTAAGAGAATTTGTTACGGAAAATATTCATAGCGTTTGCGCTATTTTTATATTTTGTTCCGAAAGAAGCCTTTAATGATGAATAAATACCCGCATTATGTTTAGTAGCAAGGTAGGTTTCAGCTCATAATATAGCCTGTTAAACCGAAGTAGAGTAGGTACTTTGTGATGGCTTGCATCCAACAACAGTACAGTTTCTTTTAACAGTAAATAATAGCCTGTGTTTCAGGGCTGGTAATCCTGTTTTTATCTTTAATAGAGGGTAGCAAATTAATTGACTGATGCAGCTCACCGACCGTAAATGAGTCCTAGACTCCGAAATGAGAATACTCCACTCTTTCCTGTGCAGTGCTGTCTCCTGCCAGTTATGCATGAAGCACGCGCAGATCAGCTTCTACTAAGTTACTCCAGCGACATCAGGGCTTAACAACTGGTCGCCGTCCCGTTGGTCTGCCCAGATAGGCTCTTTTAACTGCGCGATCCTCAATGGAATGGAATGGGGATTCCATGTAGGTGGCCAAACCAGCGCAAGCGATGTGCCTTGAATAGAGAACAGCAATACAGGGTAGCAAACAAAATTAATTCAATTGATACCGTCAGTTACATTTTGTCATTAGTGTTTCGACTTGAAAATCTAAAAAGAGCCATTATCGTGTTCGGAACGCCGAAGTAGATATAAGTGTCCTGATAATTACTGTTATGTATTAATTAAACCACCGTAATTAATTAGTACGGATTTATTTCTATATAGCATGAACTGGTTCAGAATGGGATCAGACAAATTGGATAAGGAGTAATTATAAAAGAGAATAGTTAAACAATTCATGACTAAGTTGTAGGAATTAATTGTGAACCGCTTATTAAAATGTAACTAAAAGTCACATGCTAACGAAGTATTTTGTAACGTATTTATTTAGGTTTATGGCTTGGCAGCTAGGCCTTTAAGCCAGATCTTAGTTTACAATATAGTTTCTTCATTTTCTTAAGCCTATGTGTAGCACAGCTGAACTGTAGGTAATCAGTTAGTGCCATTCAACGGAGTTCTTCTGACAACTCAAAAGGCCACATTTGACTATACAGTTCACATTTCTCACAAAACACCTTATTACTACTCAAAAACTATCAATATCCTACCACTTTGGGTCATTTTAGAGTAATTTTATACATTTTTAGAATATAAAACTGCACACCACAACATCTTGTTTCAGTTCCCGCCAAAAACTCCATTTTTGTTACATATTATGATAAAGGAAATAGATGATTATGTTCGTAAATATTATATAGTTGTTTTTCTATCAATAAAAAATAATAGAATAATTTACAAAATTCTTGATATTTTTTATTACATTCATATACCGCGATTTAGCAGCGGCTGTAAAAAAAAGTTGAAACACGAGTCGCTTGTATTGTCTATGGTTCGCATAGTAAAAAAAATTTTGACAGCAGGAAAAATCGTTCCCCAGGGACGAAACGTACTGTTATTATGCCTGTGCTCGAGCAACTTTAGGAGTACTTTCAGAATATACGATCTAAAAAATCTGTTGATTGCAAAGATTCCTATTACAAGGTCCAATAGAACCTTGAATCTAAAACAGACTATTTTTCCTTCACTTTGACGTAAACACGCTCAGAGACGCTCATATCGGTTGCCCAACGTGGCGTGCGACGCCCAAAAATCCTTTTGATCTCACGCCATTGAAATAACACCTAGCCTTCATGTTTCAGTGATTTCACCACGAAGGCTTCTGAAGGTATTATTAGGTTTCCAATCGCGTGACAGTTTAACCTAATGAGTGCTATTGAGTTTAAGTTAAATAATGCTAAAGAATTGCCATCCAAGAAATAGTCACGAACGCTTTACAGAAATTGTTTTGCTTATCGAAGCTGTTTCTATGGTTAACAAGTTTAGGAAAAAAGAAAGACTTCGAAATTACTGCTTTGTAATTTCCAAGTCTTACTATGTATTTCGCTATGCTTGAAGATGAAAGTATTCGAGGAGTGCGTCCTACTCATCATGACACATGGCGCCGAGACATGGACACTGACAGCGGGATTAGTCCACTAATTCAAAGTCGCTCAACGGGCTATGGAGCGAGCTATGCTAGGTATTTCTCTTATGGATAAAATCAGAAATGAGGACATCCGTAAGAGACAGAGCTCGCAAAATTAGCAAGTTGAAATGGCAGTGGGACGGTCACGTCTGTCGCAGGACCGACGGCCGATGGAGCAAACGAGTCCTGGAGTGGAGACCACGTCTCGGCAAACGTAGCGTAGGATGCCCGCCATCCGGTGGACTGACGACCTGTGCAAGGTCGCCGGCAAGGGCTGGATGCGGAAGACAGGAGACCGGGATATGTGGTGCGTACCTTGACGTACTTGACCGGCTACGCCCAGCAGTGGACTGAGATTGACTAAAGAAGAAGAACTATGTATTTGTTGTAGCTTATCGTCGGTAGAAAATTAATCTTGGAGTGGGCACGGCACCCCTATTGAAGTCATGGATCGAGGCGTCATTACTATGCTGGATGCTTTTTAACAATCCTATATTTTCCGAGCAGCACAACCTCTGTCGGGACAGCTATTTAATTATAAAATCTACTTTTTATAAGTTCAGTGCTACCACATTAAGATCTGACAGAAAGGTAAGTTCAGATTGTTTCAAACATTTCGTCCATCAAACTTAGGGCAGTGGTCCGGACAACACAAAAACAAAAAAGCCTCGACGAAATCGCTCAAACATTTTCACTAATGAGTCGAGCTGTGGTTGAATGGAGAACAAAAGACTGAAAGATAAAACATAAAATTAACGGAGTACTATTCTATGATTGCGTGAGCGGTTCTTAGGGTTCCGTAAGTTTCAGCAAAAACAAAAGCGTATCTGTTTATCCGTTTTTGAAATTTGTACGCTCATTATGATTTTTTTAAGCTGCTGGAACTATTGGGTTGTTCGGAAAGTAATTTCTTTGTTTTTATGGAAATAAAAATTTTTTTCGTATAAAAAACAAATACTTTATTAAATTATATATTGGCCGTTCTGGTCCAATACCTTTTGCCATATTTCTAGTAGTAGCATAATTCCACGTGTTGTTATTCGCCGATTCAACTAATGCCTTTATTAAGTCTTTATCAAGTTTCAACCGGCTTTCCCGAACGTGGTTCATCTTCGACATCAAAATTGCCGGATCGAAATTTAGCGAACCAGTTCTGGTGCTGGCGTACTGTCAAAACACCTTCTTCATACACATCGGTTAATTTCTTTCTGGCTTGAACAGAATTTTTACCCTTTCTGTAGTAAAACAGTAAGATATGTCGGAAATGCTGCTTATCACTCTCCATTTTTATAAGGTACCAACCAAAAACTACTGCGTAGAATTAATTGAGATTTTTTAAACACAAGCCTTGCTACATGAGCTCTCAAATCATATAAAATTATACGGCTTAAATGTAAAGTTGGACTGAAAGAAAGGTCCTAAGAAAGACCCTGGATCCGACACGGGGAAGCGATGGCAACTGGCGGATCCGTAAAAATGCCGAAATCCAAGAACTGGTGGATGAGCCCAATATAATAGGCGAGAGCAAGGCACATCGCTTGCGATGGCTTAGCCATCTACTCAGAATGCCTATCTGGGCAAACCAGCGGGACGGCGACAAGTTGGTAGGCCCAGGTAGTGGTAGTCAGGTAGTCGCTGGAGGGACGTAGTGGAGGCTGATCTACACGAGCTTTATACCGATTACTGGCAAGAGAGAGACAGCGCTGAAAAGGAAGGAGTGGAGTATTCTCGTTTCGGAGGCCAAGACTCATTTTGGGTCGGTGAGCCGCAGCAGTAAGTAAGTAAGTAAGTAAGTAAGTGAAAAGTTGGGTGCAAAAGAATACAATTAAATCCTCTGTTGGGAAAAAACGAACTTAGTTTCCGAACAACCTATTATATTTTATGGATATAATTTGGAAGGAAGGTGTGTTCTATTATTATTGCTTTTTTAATCTTTTCTCTCTTATTTTTATTTTCTAAGATTTTGAAGTAATAACTTCTTATGGGAAACAGCTTTGTTATGTAAGGCGTAACGGCGCCACTCTGCCTTTCTTCCCTTTCTCTCAAGTTAGATTAGTTTAAGTTGTCACATCTCTCGGGCGTCCCGAGACGCACACCGTGTTTTTTAATTGTAAGAGTTCTGTAGACAGCCCACTTGATGGAAAGCGGCTACCATCGCCTAAAGACATTTGAACCGCTAAAGACGCTACAAATGCGCCGCTGCTCTCTTAAGGGAGGCTGGAACCTGGTTACTAATGCCGAAACACAACTCAAGGTTGTTATGTGTTGTTGTAATGTTATGTTATGCCTACCCTAATATGCCAAATAAGAAAAACAGTAGCAAGTTGTCACACCTATGCAACCCCTCATTGTAAATGGATTGGCAGGCGCTTGGCCGATTCTTACAATATTCTAACAATACCGAGATTTGAATAATCTCCGCAGGCCTGTTGTTGGGAGTAAGTTAGGACTTGTGTCCGGTTCCGGAAAACGGCAACAGAAAATGATTGCAGAATTAAGGCACTGGTATAAGAAACAATAGCGTTGCTACCCGTTAAATAATGCCTTCTGGAATTCGTTATGGATTAAAAACACTCTTGAAAAACGTCGCTTATATTGTTTTCACTGTAATAGTATCTTATCAGATAATAAATATATAGGTATAAACATAAGGCACACACTGCACATTCACTTTCTTACAACACCAGCATGTAGCAGATACACTTTACATTAGTATAAGTTTAGTATTAAAATTAGAAAATAAATTATATAAGTTATTCTTAAGGTACACAACACAACATAAAAATCACAAAATTAATGTCACACACAATAATAAAAATAAACAATAAGTGCCTTACTTATAAAAATCTCGGTAAGAAAAGATTAGCCATCGCTTAAATAAGAGCCTCTCAAGCCCCTAATCAATGTTTGTTTCAAGTAAAACTTGCCATCTTAACTCTTAGTAGTCACTTAAACTACCTCTCGATATTGGTTATTTTTGACAGTTAGTTATGAGTTACTTTACCACCACCTCTTATTCTTAAGAGGAGTTTATGGGTAAGATTTTCGTTAATCAGTTGCTGAGCAGTTTCTTAAAATCTAACAAACGATTATAAGTAAGGCCATAAGCGTGTATGAACTCAAAAAAAATTAACAGTAAGTTTTAAAAAGGGTACGAAACTCGAGTCCATTGATTTGTCAATAATAAAAAAATAAATAGTATCTTATTATATAAAGCTGAAGAGTTTGTTTGTTTAGTTGAACGTGCTAATCTCGGGAACTGTTGGTCTGATTTGAAAGAGTCTTAGTGTTAGATATCCCATTTATCGAGGAAGGCTATAGGCTATATATCATCACGCTAAAACCAAATTTTTTAAACTATTTCACGCGGAAGAAGTTGCGGGCAGAAGCTAGTAGATTAATAAAATTGTATATTAATGCTAATAATACTAAAAAAGTCGTGGTAACGTAATGGCTAGCGCACGCGTCCCATGCTCAAAGGACGCGGGTTCAATCCTGGCCGGAACGCATGCACCTCTTAGTTTCCTGATCTAATGTGCATATTGTTACAACTACCACGTGCTAACAACGGTGAAGGAAAACATGGTGATGCAACCTGCACATCGAGATAACCGATGTGTCAAAGCTGCCAAGCCGCCTTGGACAAGCGTGGCGGGTATACTATTCCCCTATAATGGGAGGCCCGAGCCCAGCAGTGGAACATTCGTGGGCTGATATTATAATGATACTATTTTATTTTTCGTCAAAATCGGCCTTGAGACTTTTTTGAGTGTCTATCGCTGTTTAGTACTTTAAGGATTTGGCCCTGAAGGCCCACCTACAAATTTCACCTGTATGTTGGTATGGTGGCACACGCACGCCGGTTGACGGAGATCGGTTTTCATATTCACTATCGACAGGGCCAACGCAGAGGATAATATATATATATATATATATATATATATTTATATGTATAAATTATCCTCTAATATATATATTTGGTTTAAAGAACTTTATTTTCCATAAGAACATGTAGTTCACATACTACAATGCGGTTAAAAATAATAATAAGTAAGTAATACAATATAATTCTTAATACTAATGTGGTTCTATGCAGTCTTCGATACAATTATGTTGCGGTTTATTATATATTAAAGGTTTTTTGTTTCATTTTTAAGAAGTTTGTTTTTTTACATGCTGCTTACAAGAAATTCATTATGATAAATAATTACCTAACTTCGTTAGCTCAGCGACCCAAAGTGAGTCTTGGCCTCCGAAACGAGCATGCCACTATCCTCTGTCTTGCGCAGTGCCTTGCCAGTTGTGGGCTTGTAGTGCGGTCAGGTCAGCTTCCACTCTATCTTTCCAGCGATACTTGGGACGACCAACAGGGCGCCGACCGACTGGTCGCTCCAAATATACTTTCTTCACTCCCCGATCCTCCTTCATCCGCTCTACATGACCGAGCCAGCGGAGACGGTGAGATTTTATCTCCCCAATTAATCTATTATCATAATGAAATAAAATTAAGCATAAACGTCAATGTGTGCTCGTCCGCGTTTTTCTCTTTTCAGTTATTCCTAAACCACTCGCGTTTATTAAGTGTATGTTTTAAGCGTTACACATAAAATTATTACACAAAAATAAGTAGCGTGATATCTTTCCCTTTGCTATAAATAACAACCGACCAGAAACCAGTTTATCTTGTAAGTCTGTTAACTTGAGATTAAAAAATAAATCCAATATCGAACCGATAGCCTTTACCGTCATAATTCAACGTCTTCGAGGTGTAAAGGAAAAGTTGTTTAAGAATATATTAGGGAAATGTTACTTTAGGGTTCTTAACTCTGGAAGCAAAAGTTATAACGAAAAAAAACTACGTATTTTTTCTTAAATGATTTTATTATCTTTGTCTATATGGCATACGTGTGTTTTTTTAAATTAAAAATAAACAAAAAAACATCACAATTATTATATATCTTTTTATTTTTAATGCAGGAGTTTAGCAGGCAGGCAGATGCCTACTTGATGGAAAGCGGCTACCGTCGCCTATGGACATTTGCAACACCAAAGGTGCAATAAATGCGCTGCTGCCCTCTTAAGGGAGACTGGAATCTGGTCACTAATGCCGGAACACAACTCAAGGTTGTTATGGCGACATACTTTAGACCAGGGGTGGTAGCTATCCAGTCGGGCAAATGCCCTACCAACTGTCTGTGGGTTGTTTTGTCGCCTCTTACGACCTCCGTTCCTGCACGGATTAAATTTACTAATACTACACATTAAAACACGAAAGGGTTTGACAAAGATGCTAAGTACAATTAATAAATACTCGTATAAGGTACTTGAGTTATTACATCTACGAGACCGTGTCACCATTTCTAGTACTAAGTTAGAGGGGGACAGCAAAATATACACGTAAGTACGTAGTGTGTTATTTTTTTAGTAAATAAATGAATGTATGTATGCATGAATGTAATACTGATATAGACAGATCAACCAAATTTATTACATTTAATTTAAAAGCACATAACTGAAAAATTAAATATTAGAGATATTAACCAAATTATACCTTGGTTGAAAGGCACATAAATGAAAGAGCAAGGCAGTGTTCACTGATATTGAATGGTTCAAGTTTAAAATTAAAGTTTTGAAGTCAGAATTTTTTGAAGTCAATATTTTTTTAAATAACTAATTTGTCAATAATACATAATAATACCTTAAGACTATAAGTAGAAATACTAAGCCTAGGTCATTGAACTCAATTAACTCGCTGGACCGCCATACTGCTTCGTTGTCCAAATTCAAATTCAAAACTTTTTATTCATAATAAGTTCCACTGGAGAACACTTTTTGAAGGTCATACATTTAGGTTAAAATTTATTTTTACTTTCTAGTCTATGTACACCGCTTCGTAACGTGTGAAGGAGAAGAAACTCCCAAGCAACACGTCTAGCTAAGAATTGTTTTTCTTTATACTTCTCTTATTCTATTTATATCTCATGTTCTTTTTTATACATTTTATGTAGAAGTATGTTACAGAATGACTTTTGAAGAATTAATGGAGTTGTACCAAACTGCATATTCAATAAGACAGAGCGCAATAAAAGGATAGAAAATATAATTTTAATGTGTTATTATAGTTATAAATATAAAGACATAACGTACTAATATTTGTTTTTTGCAACATATCTCCATCGGTCCAATATAGTAAGCAACCCTCTGATCACCCGAAGAGTCGATGAGTCGTTTTGAAAGATCTTTGCAGAGGCTCGTGGCCTTAGAACCCCAGAGTCTAAGCGTTTCCACAGCTAGTCCAAGGCTTTCTTAAAATATAGTAGCATAAGGTAGTCCTGCAGAGATTAGTCCATTAACATATTCATTTTTACCAAGGACTCTTCACCCCTGAACGTTAAGCTATAAATCGTCATTCGATATTTGCAATTTAATGACAATATTACCATAATCGATGTCCGGCCCACTCCCAGCCGACGTCTCCTGTTCATTATTGATTGCCTTTTAAAAATGGCAGCATTAATAGAGGAGAATATTTTTAGGGTTCCGTAGCAATTTTAGCAAAAACGGGAACCTTATAAAATTATCACGTCCGTCTTCATATATATATTTTAATCAATCTCATGAAATCTATTAGGACTATATTTGTACATCTTCTTACATATTAAAATAAAATTTTGTCTGTCTGTCCTTTATAGAATCGTAAACGATACATTTGATCAGATGATGATCTTTTGCAAGGTTGTTGTTCATGAGCCAGAGAAGGTTTCTGAGTTGGCTCACAAATGCACCCGGTAGGTGGCGCTGCTGTCGGCATATCGCTTAAAGCTTTTCTGAGCAGGACGACGTCTATCGGGACAGCTAGTTTATTATAATTTTGACAGCTCGATGACAGTTTACCTAGTAATGTTTTAATGCTTTACTGACTCGATGTGTTATAAAAATAGATTTCATTTATAAATAAGTTTTAATCAATTATTTTTCTTTAAGTAGAACATAATTTATTTACGTATACTGTCGATGGGTTAACAACAGTCTGTGCGTTACGGGATTCACAGAACATCACTATTACGTCACCCACAACAGTAAAGTACGACAACGCTTTTCTTCGCACCGACTTCAAGATGTTGTATAAAATATTAAGCGTGATATCATTAGTCAGGTTTAATCAAATCCTGATTGCATTTCTAAATTATTTTTATAAGTCAGGTAATATATAATTATTCGATTTAAAATTATGATAGTTGGATCTTCACTCTCTAACTTCTGAACTTAAAAATACTTATAGCGAAAATTATTGAACATAATTCGTGAGTATTTTTTGAGATTATAATAATTTAATAATTATTGGCAAGGCTAAGGCCTCACAACTACTAAATTGTCTGGCCGTTGTTATATTAAATGTTCTCACTGAACTATAAGTTTAAAATGTTGACGAAGTTTAAAATAAGACTTCTCAAACCGTTAGAAATTCACTTTTACCCATATTTTTTTTATCGTCGCAGCAAAGAATTTAAAACAAAATCTACAATAATTGTAGTCTTTTCCGAAGCATCCCACAATCGCCAACCTCAATGACAGCTCTATTCCACTTACAGATAAATTGGGGGACTAATGGGTTGTAATTTAGGCAATATTCTTTTAGCCTTGCTATTTTTTGGATATGTAGAAATATAACTCCTTATAAAGTATTTCTGAATTATCTCTATATAAATATTAAAACTGCGAAAGTTTGCAAGAGTGTATGCATGTATATTTGTTACTCTTTCACGCAAAAACTATTGAATGGATTTTGATGAAACTTTACAATAATGCGGCTTATACATCAGAATAACACATAGGCTAATTTATAAAGATATTTAAGTGAAAAACTAAGTTTCGTTGTTTTTGTCTTCATTCTTTAGTATGTATACCAAAATAGCTGACATACCTAACCATAATAAAGCAATTATATATTGTATGAACATTTCTATTTTATACATTGGTATGAGATTAAAACAAAATAATATACATTTTCAAAAGATTATTAAGATTCATAAGTTTCTAAAGTAAAATTAAATAAACTATTTCTTGTTTATGGGTGCTTCCTCATTGCGAGCATTCCTGTTATAAGTCATATATCCGAACATTACATTAGTGAAGAAGGAGAAACAAACTTTACATTTCGCAACTTGTAATGTTACAGATTCGAGCATTACATAAGTGAAGGATGGGAACCGAGCATTGCAGCACGCAAGATATAATGTTACAGATCCGAGCAGTACATTAGTGAGGTAGGAGAACTAAACATTACACTGTGCTCAACTTTTAATGATACAGTCTGTAATATTTTGAAAAACTTGTAACACAACGACCGCTTCGTATGACATTGAGGAATCAACTAAATGCTTAAAATAGTCATAAATGTTTCGTTACAGGCGAATGCTCGTCAGTCAGAGGGGCAGTATTGTAACGTAATGCTTAAAATCAAATCATAAATGTTACTAGGCATTATATTACGCAAATAGTCGCCACTGAAGGAGGTCGAGCGCACGGATCAGTTTAAGTGCTTGGGATCTGTCCTTAGTGCGTCCGGGGATATCGACCTCCACGTCAAGGCCCGTATCACAGCAGCTTGGGCCAAGTAGGGTGACAGGTGTCATTTGTGACCCCAAAATGCCGGTCAAATTAAAAGGACAGGTCTATAAATCCATCATTAGACCTGTCCTTTTGTATGGCAGTGAAGCGTGGCCAGTACTTGAGCGACACAAGCAAGAACTGCGTGTCACGGAGATGAATATGCTGTGATGGATGTGTGGAGTGACGCGGAAAGACCGGGTCAGGAACTCCCGCATCCGCGGCAGTCTTCATGTCCGTGACATAGCAGACAAACTGCAAGAGTGTCGCTTACGCTGGTACGGCCACGTTTTACACAGACCGGCTACTTACGTGGGGAACAAATGTCTAGCCATGCCACCTCCGCCAGGTCCCGGTCGAAGGGGAAGGCCCAAGAAATGCTGGCTTGACGTCGTGAAGGATGACATGCGCGCCAATGGTCTCAAAACGGGGGACGCTGAAGACCGCGCGAAGTGGAGTAGAAAAAGTAGGAAAGCGGACCCTGGGCGTCGGAGTGAACGCTCCGAACGCAACCGGGATTTAACGCTCGGATGATGATGATGATGACGATGAGTACCCACTGAAGGACCACCTTATTACCATTAGCACATTAATAATTTCATAACAAATCTTTACTACTACCTACTACACCCAAAGTCCCTTTGTCCATTTGTTCATATTAATATGAGAAATGGAGTATTATAGACTGAGTATGCATAAATAATGTTAGTACTGTGTTTCTGTATGTACGTCCAAAAGCAATAAATGAAAGAGCGCATCGTGCTAATTGAAACGAGTGCATGAGACAAAATACAAACTTAATTTGTCCGCTTCCATATGACTTATTTTATTCCCATTAAGGTTGAAAATTTTCCGTGTTAACTGAAATAGGCATTTGTAGATTTACACGGACAACTTTATAGGCTGTGTAGTGCAGCCACGGTATACAGCAATTGCAAAGCTATTTAAAGACATTCTCAATTCATTGACCGCAAAATAATATTGTCTTTGCATAAACAACTGTTATTATTCTGTGTATAAAATATAATATTACAATAATATTTTTTTTATAGCCTGAAGCAGGCAAACAAAAACGGCCCACCTAATAGAAAGTGGTTACCGTCGCCTATGGACGTTTGCAACACCAGCGGTGTCGCCAACGCGTTGCGGACTTCTAAGAAATTTTATAACGCCCTTCTTAAAGAACCCCATGTCATACCGCAAAGGGAAAACCGCGGCGGGAAGTTACCTCCAGATCATTGTTGTATGCGGAATAAATGTTCTAGAGAACTGTTGCGTAATTGAGTGTGCTAGCTTAATTAAGGAAATGGGGGTGAAATGCGTAATACGTGTTAAAAGACCAATTTTAGTAAATTATTGTACTTTAAATCATGAAGAGTATTTTACCAAAATTTGGCGTCAATCAAAAACCTATAATTTGGCTGATGTTTTGCTTGAAGATCATACTAAAACATGAATATTTATTCTTAACACAGTTTAGATAACACAAATCGTGTGCAGCCATACTTATATAAAAAGAAGACTAAAGTTTGTCGTAACCAACTCGATATTTTTATAGGTCAATGGAACACCGAGGCTTTACTTATTTATTTATAATATTTTATCCAACGGTTTATTTTGCTTTTGAAAGTTCGATTATTAATCAAATAGTAATGCCCAAAATCGTTACCGATTTGGTATTTTGTCAATAAACTTTAACAAATTAATGCACCAATATCATTTGCTAGAAATATTGTGTTGTGAAATAAATAAGCTATATATCGCGCAGGTTTGTGCTTAAAAGTGATATAAAATCAAAATTATGAAATATGTCAAATATAACAATGCCCTTGTAATAGGTTGTTAACGTACTTGTCCTATTTGACCACCTGCCCGTAAAAATTCAAGTGTAAATTTGCGATTCTTTTTCCACTTATCCGCCGCGATTCGCTTTTTAAAGCTACAACGTGTTAGATAATTCGAATCCACTCAAACTTAGTTACAAAATGGCTCTTACGTATATAGCAAGTTGTGAACATACGTCACGTTGATACATCAAAAGGATAAATAGTCAAAGTTGTCACAACCCAAGTTGAACCCTTACTGTAACCGTCCCTCGCAAGTCATTTACTATCGTGCGAAGCTGGTGATAGTTATCACAATAGGAACAATCAGGTTGACAGCAGAGTAATATGGCGGTGCGAGTTATAAGCGATCAGCGAATCACATCTTGGGACTTAGGCCGCGTACAGACTAGCAGCACTTTGCTGTCAACAGAACCAACTTCAGCTGTCGACAGAAGCATCTACTACTGTTGACAAAAGCAACTGCTGCAGTATTCGACACGCCGGCTGCTGCACACCACGTCGACAGCATTGCTGTAGTGCGCCGTGAACGTTATTATAGTAGGGAGACAGACACAGACAGTAACATTGTTGCTTCTTCTGTCCCGTAGACGTAAACGTAAAAAAGACGAAATCCTACATCGTATTTGAAGTCGACTGAGAAGGCAGCGCGCGCGCTGCGCTCATACTGCAGCTGCCGCCATTGGTCGGCGTTTGCTGTCCACGTGTCGACGGTAAACGCCGACAGCTGCAGTTGCCTCTGTCGACAGCAAAGTGCTGCTCGTCTGTATACGGCCTTAGCGGTTATTCCACTGCGGTGATTTAAAGACTTTTTATAAATCAGGGTGACTTACAGTGAACAATAAGTAAAACCAGGGCTTTTTTGTGAGGGCACGCGGGGGCACGCAATGCTCTCAAAGAGAATTTCTAAAACTTCGAAAAATTGCTATAAAAACTGAAAAAAATTGAAACAACATCAAAAAATTATGGAGTTAAAATTTTCGAGAATTAGCGGGCTCCCAAAAGAGCAGTGACAAAACAAGGACTGAGTCAAACAATCAGAATCATACGACTAGGAAATACACACACTGTATCAGCCCTCTAATAAATGTGTAAGCTCGTCAGAGTCGTATAAGCTCAAGTAGGGTTTGTTCATCAGAATTCATGTCATGAAAATGTGGGTATATTTATGAAATTAACATCTTTTTCAATATTCAACATCTTTACATTTCCAATCCAACAAGATAATGTTTCTATTGCGTAAATAACAGTTATCACTCTTTGATGACCTTATAATTCACTGATTACGGCAAGGACAGTGGTTCGTCGAATATTTGGTGAGCTGGCAACCATTTCCAAAAAGAGGTTATATTTCTTTCTCATACAGCCAACCTCGCTTCCTTAGTCGTGACGCTCCGCCAGAGTTATATTAACAACATATCACTCTTAACAATGACATTTCAATGATTTGTCTACAAATGTTTTACTCTTCAACACCTTTTGTCGTTAGTTGCACATCCGATTGAAAAATGAGACGAAATTCGAGAAATTCGAACTACGCGACGTAAGAGAGATTTTGATGCACGTATTGGAGAGTTTGTTCATGTACAATAAACAGTATTATTATTATATTTTTAAAAACATTGATCATCCCGAGAACACTCATAATAAAACATCCATAGCCAACGGTAAACACTTTCCATTAGCGGCCATCCAAAAATTACGTCACACAAATTTCATGATTTTTTAACCCTTCTGTCCTTATCACAGCTGCTGAGATTCATAAGACTCCTCCCTCTCTAGTGTGAAGTTTCATCTTTTGTACAATAGTCAAGAAATTATTAAATTAAAACAGCAGTTCCGAAATTAGCTTAAATACCTACATTACATTTTCAAATGTGACGTCACATTGTCGACCAGCCTCCCCCCTCGCCCTTTAACGTGGACGTAATTTATTGATAGCCTCTTATATGGTTCTTATTAGTTGCTTCCCGCTATCGCCTGTGCCTTACACCTTTCCCACAACTGACAGCAGCGCTAACCGTTGTCAGCTGTGAGACTAGACGTAAGTCTGTGGCTATTGTGCCGTCGCTTCAATTTGTTTACAGCCATTGTATCAACGCGAATATAATTAGTATCACGCTTCTTTTGTTCGTATATAGTCTGAATTAAGTTCTATAATCACATGAATTACTGGGGTTCATTAATTGATTGTTTTAAAGAAACTATGGTTGAGTAAGCTTAGTCTTTCCGACCTACTTTCGTGCAATGCAGAGGCTCCGCAGTCGCTTCCTGGTAAGTTAAATTTGAAGAAAGAAACACCTTATTTGGTTTATACGAGACACCAACCCTCAAAGGGCCGTTTCAATAAGGATGCTTAAATAGATTTAAGGAACACAAAATGTATTTAACACTCTTAAATACACTTAGCGTCTTGCACAACGCAAATTTTGCCGCTAAATATGCTTAAAGAACTGTCACTACATTTTGTGTAAATCGTATTTAGGCAGTTTAATATGATTAACTAACTTTATTAAAAAGCGATCGTTATGCAAACGGCCTTACGTATATAGCAAAACAATGTCTCGCCATGGTAGTACCAAATAGGTGCAGTTCAGCAAATTCCAGGCAAGGGGTGCCTGTTGCTGGTTTTCAACTGTATCGTTCGAATTCGTGAACGAATTTCCCGTTGAATCAATTTGGTTCAAAGCCACGGACTGAGAGGATACGAGGATGCAATGGCATTGAATGATTCAATTTGTGTTTATATAGATAACTGTTAAGGCGTGTAAATAACTATAACTTAAATTTGAGAATTAATTTACCGATTTTGATGATTTTTTTGTATGTTCGAGTGGGTTCTCGAATGGTTTAGATTCACAATTAGGGCTGGGTTTGGGAGCTGGATATTTATTTTTTGACCACGTCTGCCGGGAACTCTAGTTTATCAAGATTAAATATATTTTTCATGTTATTTTCATTAAATAAACAATATATTAACTCTTGTTACTATTTAATAAGAATCTCACTTAGAATCACGATATTTGAAATAGACTTTTAATAATATATAATATATTTTAATAATGTATTATAATTGTGTACTTGTTTCTAGGAACGAGTCACTGCGTGCAGGAACGGAGAAAGAATACAGTTTCCTGCCGCCGGGCGACCTGTCGTAAGAAACGAGAAAAACACCCCACAGCCAGTTTTCAGGGCACTTGTCCGTTTGGATGCCTACCACCCCTGGTCTAGAGAATGCCGCCATAAGAACCTTGAGTTGTGTTCCGGCAATAGTGGCCAGGTTCCAGTCTCCCTTTAGAGAGCAGCACCGCATTTGTACACCTTTGGTGTTGCTAATGTATAGGCGATGGTAACCGCTTTTCACCAGCGGACTGTCTGCCTGTCTGCTGACTGATGCGTAGCTGTCACTGTGTAGGGTAATTGCCCGTTCCTGTTTCGGTATTAGTGGCCAGACTTCTGTCTCCATTTAGTGAGCAGCAGCGCATTTGTAACGCCTTTTGTGGTGCAAGTGTCCATAGGCGATGTGAACCGCTTTCCATCAAGTGGATCGTCTACCTGTCTGTTGAATTCACCCAATAAAAAAGTCTTCCAATTTTCTCTTTGTAGCGTCTAATAGGAAATGAAAAAACTTTGAAATAACTATTTCTTTATTCTGTTTCCTTTTCTTCGACACAAACATTGTTTTTCAACAAACATACGGTATACAAAGCATATTTACAATTTTTACTATGTTAATATCCATTAATTTATTGACATGTCGCTAAGGCGAGAACATTTCACTATTATAACATATTAACTATATTACTAAAATCGGTTAATTAGTTATAGGAAGAGGTTACAGATCTTATTATGAAACGTTGAACACGTTCCATATTAAACGTTTTGTTACAATTTTAATATGAACTTGCTTGACATACATAGAAAACATAACTTTTACAAAAATATACAATTGTTTAAATAAATTAAAAATGTCAGTATGAAACATTGACTCTTAAACTCTAAAAATAATAAAAAAATGAAAGAAATCTATTACGTCACGTCTTGTGGATCAATGCAGTTCTTACATGGTTATTAAAAAAATTTAAAACTGATCAGAGCTGATACCCTAATATGTGACGTTCAATCACATATTTTATAACAACTATTGTCTGTGCCAATATTGTATTCATTCATTCATTCAATGTAACACATTTAGGGCCGCTTGCATAACGATCGCCTTTAAATAAAATCAATTAATCATATTAAATTGCCTAAATACAAACACACAAAACATATTGCCAGTTCTTTAAACATGAATAAATTTAGGCAACCTTATGCAAGCGGCCCTATAAATAATAACAAAATGTAAGGAAATATTACGTCACGTCTTGTGGACTTAAGCAGTTCTTACATGTTTATCAAAAATGTTTGAAGCTGATCAGCCCTGATACAGAACGTTACATATTTAACATCATCATTCACTCATTGTAATTATTTAATCATTCGACGATTCACTCAAATTGACAAAGCGAAATGAAGCGTCTGCTATCGGCATTGTGTAGCGATATTGATTAAAAATTCGTACAAAATTTCGTCTATATAGGTTTCCAAGTTTCCGAGATAATTACTGTGACAAAGTAAACTCGCTACGAAACTCCAAGGTTATGTTTCACATGAGGATCACAACGACCACGCTCACGAGCGCGATTTTTCACGTTACGCTTGCTTGCGGGCGTTACCTTCATAAACTCAAGTGGAACGGATTACTCGACCCACCTCTTGGCATGGGTCGTTGTGAGCGCTGCATGAGCGAAAATTATGACGTCATTAGTGATGCTTTCACGTTGACTATAGTGACCGTGGTTGGTATATGGAACTGCTGATGAGCATTTTGGGGCTTGTGAGTAAGAAAGACTCGGCTCATGTGTAGCGACACCTGCGGAACATTCCGCGCCTTTTTATGCTATCTATGATACATCTGTGGAAAATCCGTCTAGTTCAAACTAGCGACGATCTTCCCGCCGAAGAACTTTCCGCGGGTGTGTCGTTAGGCTAAACTACCTAAAATTCTTTGTATAAAAAATGAATGTTTGTCTGTATGTCCTTTATAAAATCGTAAACTATACATTTGATCATGTGATGATCTTTAGCAAAGGTGTTGTGCAAGAGCCAGAGAAGGTTTCTCAGTTGGTTCACAATTGGACCAGTTAGGTGGCGCTGCTGTCGGCACATTAATTGAAGCTTTTCGGGGCAGCTAGTTTTATATATAAAAACTAGCTGTCCCGGCAGACGTCGTCCTGCCCAGTAAAAAATAGGGGTTGATCGTAGAGGGTTGAAAATCTAGGGTTGTATGTATTTTTGTATGTTGTATCATAAAAAAATAGAAATTAAAAATTTTGTCTAAAAAATAAAATAAAAAAATTAGGGGTGGACTACCCCTAACATTTAGGGGGATGAAAAATAGATGTTGGCCGATTCGCATAGATACCGGATAAGCACAAAAAATTTCATCAAAATCGGTCAAGCCGTTTCGGAGGAGTATGGCAACGAAAACTGTGACACGAGAATTTTATATATTAGATGAATGTTTGTATACATGTCCTTTGTAGAATCGTAAACAGTATATTTTATTATGTGATGATTTTAGTAAAGTTGTTGTGCGTGAGCCAAAGGTTTCTGATTTGGTTCACAATTGGACCCGATAGGTGGCACTGCTGTCGGCATATCGCTTAATAGCTTTTCTGGGCAGGACAGCGTCTGCCGGGACACCTAGTTATTATAATAAATAAGTTAAATTGTCCAAATAGAAAATTATAATCGTCTCACATTTATAATGTCGTTTGAAAACATTACCCAAAATACGTAATCAAATAGCAATTTATAAAAGCAGCCAGTTTCATATCAGTTTAATAAACAATGTTTGGAACATTTATTATTAGTTAAGGTAAAGTCATTAAAATTTACTGATGAGTTTTGCTCTACGTTTGTGGTATTAAAGGGGATATTTCGTTTTGCGTTATTATCAAGTTATTAAATAACTTAATTTCACATAGGGTAAATTATACTATTATCGACACGTAAAATTCGTACCTCATTATTTTATTAAAAATTCATTGTCTTTATATATTTTGATAAATACAATATTTTACGACTATAAAATGGAAAATATTAAGATTTATTAATATGTTGCATACATTGATTGGATGCCAATCAATGGATGGCGTGCCAGCAGTAGTATAGTTGTGCCTGCGATATTTTATGCGCGAGGTTGAAGCTAGGGTTTCTCTAAGAAACCAGTGCCGTCATGTAGCGGCCGTAAAGACGCCCGTCATAGCGTTGACATTATAAGAAAAATTTCATACCAAAGCTTGATGGCCGTTTTTTAAGCAAAAATTTGTCTCAGGGATGATAATGGATGACTTTAATTTAGCGTTAATATGGTATTTATAAAATAGGAAATAATCAAAAGATGAACCCAAATGTATGAAGGAGAATTATTTATTGAAAATCGTCGTTTTCTAGACGGCAATGATAAAGAAATTTGCAAATATTTTAATATGCCACCAATTTTAATTGATTGTGTGCTTAATCAAATAAAAATATATATAAAAACCATATTGCACCAATAACAAAACGCATACAAACAATTCAGTACCGTAATGAAGGCGGTTTTGCAAATGACGGTAACGCTTTTTGATGATACGGTGTTAAACGCCGCTAGGTAACCGCTATTTTTTTTTTGGGGCGGGGAAAATACCTTTCGCACAATACCGGGTCCTTTGCTAGGGGTTAGACTAAAGTGATGAGAGGAGAGGTAAGTCACTGAAGAGCAGCCACCAGAGTCAATCGCCGACATATGTGGAGATTCCCTAGGGTTCCTCCTTCTATATGGAGAGGTCACCATTGGGCCAATACTCCATTAAAACCCTCCTTCCATGTGCCCTGCGCTATGGTAGGAAGAGCGTGACACTTAGAACGTAGTTAGCCCACGCTGGCCAGGTAGGCCTTTTACAAGGGGAAATCCGATTGAGGACTAAGCCGTGACAAGGGCAGAACCCTGCGGGGATAGTTCGTGACCTAGTGTACGATACGCCAAATCGGGGGTGGCACTAGCATGCCCAGTCTGAACTGGTGCCATGCTATTGCCACTCCCCAGTTCGGGATACCCACTAAAGCCCCTAGGTGTTCCGTCCTTTGCCATATGCCAGGGCTCCGGGTATATGACCTAGCCTCTCCGCAGCCCTGGCAGGCGTGGACCTCGTAAGGCCAGTTCCATTGCCGGGAGACTACTTGCCTAGGTAGTCCTACGCTAACTTGTTTGTGTAGACTTCGTTGCGGTGGTGTTTTGGGATGCTATATGATGGCACCGCTCTTTTAGAAAACTATAATATCTTTAGATGCTCGTTCGCCATTTATTCTTCACGATTGATATGGTCATCTTACACACTATAGATGTAGAAAATCAATAGAGAAGAAAAAATATCTAAAACAAATATTACAACTGTAGGTGGATCTTCCATACAATAAATTTAAATACATGCCTTAAACATTAATATCTGCTTTTAATATCATTTAATATTCGTCTATTCTAACAATATTTCACTTTTGTCTTTCATATTTTCATGTATAACTTATTAATAATAAACGAGTCATTTTAATACACATTTTATTATATTTGCTGAAACCTAATTTAGATATTATTATATTGAAAATGTTTCAAGTGCTACAAATAATAATTCATAAAATAGTCCTGTCTCTTACACAAGTATGGAATCGTGATATTAGAAAATGTAGTTATTACACAATAATTGCGTAAAAAGATTTTTTTTTAATTTAGCGGCATATTTTTGATTGTAACTGTTCATTCTACACCTGCATAATGCAAATTTATACAGGCTTATACATATTGAGTTAGAGTAAGGTTGTAGGCTTCTTTAAGAAACTTAAAGAACCCTACAAACTTACTCTGACTCAATATGAATAAAATCGATAAATAATTCGAAAATGATTATAAGATTTTGAGATTGCGATATGAACGAATATGAATGGCTACCCAGTCGGAGCAAACCCTGACCTTCTGTTCACCTGATGCCGCCCCTCAAATTCTAGCGAAACAAGCAGAAGGAAATTAACGCTTACCGTCACTGGAGCTGCGTAAGGAAAGATGCAGGATTTTCGGCAGATTTGAGCTTCCTTGCGTTGAACACACCTTACACTAATTGTCCGGACACGGTTAGCACTTTGAGAGACGGTTTGATGCACGATTCAGCAGTTTTCCAACTTTTCTAATATCACCAATTGACGAGCGTGGCGTCGTTGCGATAGTTAGGCAGTCATTAATTGATTTTATTCGACCAATGAGACGCATGCTTGTGCGCAGCGCCCTCTGCGGGTGGCCGGCCGAATAAAGGTAAGCAAGAGGAAATGTTGCCAGGAAAAGATGCTTTCCAGGACTGTGACGGCATGTCGTAACACGATAAAATGAATATTTTATATTCATTTTTTATATAAACTTTTTAAAAGTTGTAACGTTTTTAGACTTGATACAAATTTATATTTAGTTATTGTAATTAACTGTTTATCATATAAAAGAATAATTAGAAAAGGTTTTTTTGTGTTCCATAAAAAAAACGTAAAGTTTTTTGAGACTTTTTGCAAACTTATTGGATTATAAATATTTTTTGATAGATAGACACGTAAAATGGGCAGTACCGCCGTGTAAGCCACCTTTCGACCTATTCATACTTTTCTTCTAACATATTTAAATTCCTCATTTAAATCTGGCAGCGTGTTTTCTTTTGCGCACGCACGTCAGTCATTCATCGATCATACATATACTAAAACTGTAGAGGTCAAATTTCTATACAGTGAAAAAAATTTGAAATTTAGATGGTGGTAGCTTATAACCCTGGTCAACGTTTAGGATCCTTTTGACCATAAACTACGTCTCCACGCAAATTGTACATATTTATTAAAATACTAGCTGTCCCGGCAGACGTTGTCCTGCCCTGAAGAAATAAAATTTTGAACCCGATTGCAGAGCCACCTACTGGATCCAATTGTGAGATAAAAACTATCCTATCTTTTAAGTTGGAACAAACTGCACACGGTGTGCAAATTTGATTGAAATCAGTTGAGTAGTTTAGGAGTCCATCGCGGACAAACATCGTGACACGAGATTTATATATATTAGATATCATGCCCGCAACAAACCATAAATGTATATAATTTATAATTAACCCGTTCCACACTGCAAGTACAGAATATAATAAACATATAGAATATAAAATACAATACATACACAACAGATGAAATACTATAAACATAAAAGTACAAGTGAACTGAAATGAAGTGAGGAACAGCTGCATTTCATGCCCGTTAACCAAGTACGTGCGTGCTCTATCTCATATTCCCATCAAAATTTCCCAATACTTCTTTACCCACAAAATTGACATAGTCCATTGTTATCACTAAATCCAGTGCCACCGCAACAAGGGGAGTTGCCAGTCAAATTACCTAAGACACTTTTTAATATTTTGTTAAATGTCACTCACTGCTTACATGCAGTGTCGTAAATAGCCTTTTATGCGCCCTGTGCGAGCTTCTATAACTGCGCCCTTGTTTTATTAGGTATTATAGGTATTATCTATACATATAAATAAAATTGGAGTGTGTTTGTAATATTGAAATAACCGCTTTTTACTACATGCATATGAAAATGTATACGGTAAATACATCAAAATAACATTTTGTAAAAATTTTGTCTGTCTGTCTGTTTGTTCCGACTAATCTCTGAAATGGCTGGACCGATTTTGATGGGACTTTTATAGGCAGGTAGCTGATGTAATAAGGAGTAACTTAGGCTATTTTTATTTTAGGAAAATCTTTTATTTTGGAATTATGACGTTCAATCAGCACGCGGGAGAGACCGCAGGCGCAGCTAGTAATATTTGAAATTAGCTAGAGCCAGTGCGATGCTACGTACAGGGTACATTATTTAATCCAGGGTGATAACATGACGCACCAGGACCTTGGTGTTGATGGACCAATTATCTAATATATTGGAAGAAAATTCAATTTTTTTCAAGAACTAGAACGCAATGCTCGTGTGCTGCCAAACAAATAGCGCAATTTTTTGTCTAATATAACTGACGTTTTTGATGATACTGGCATGTACGTTTGTGATGGAATCGCGCACTAGGGGCGCAACGGGAACTTATAAGGAACAAACCGAAAACATAATATTCCCATTGTCTGACCATTCTTGCGCCCTCCACTGTCTACGCCCTGTGCCTGTGCATCGGTGGCACCGCCCTATTTACGGAATTGCATACTTGATTTTGTATGACGAGTCAAATAGCTTGTGACGTATTTTATATTTTTAAAATAGTAATTATAACTATTTTACCTTGTATTTTTGTAAGATGGAAAATTTGTGAAGTAAAATGAAAATCCCGTCTTTAAAACGTAAAATATTTTAAAGCCATATACTTACCAATTTCTTGAGTGATAAGGGTTGGAAATGATTTGACAAAAAAGAATGGTGAGTGAGCAAGATTGATGGATAATAAGAGTAAAGATGGCCCAAAAAAGAGATGGATGATTCGTGTGAAGTATTACGTGATGATTCAAGACATGGCGGAGGACGCCTAAAATGATATATTGTTAGGACCAACAAAGACCAATTCACACTTGCAGTTTATTACCTTTCAGCATTTGGCAAAACAGCCCATTGTGTATTGTAATCTTTTAGGGCCTATTGCTGTATTGTGATCACTGCCACGTGTTTCGTATTAATAGTATTAAAATACAAGCTGATCTTAAGAAATTCCCCACGCGGCAAGGCAGACATATTGTATCGGTCCAGTATAAAGCAATGCCCCAACTGAGAGATGGGGCAGTCTAGCAATAGCCATAAGCAAAGCAAGACGTTAGTGACGGACTTTACGCCTGTGATTGAATCGTGCATTACGTTTGGACTGGTTGAGTACCGTTATATTTGTACCTGTGTTATACGTATTTGTATAGTTCTAAATAAACTCTATTACAATTCATATATAGGTCAACAACTCAGCTTTTGGAAATGAATACATATTTCCAGCTTTTGGGGTCCAGAGCCTGGGAGACCATAAGACCTGAGGCGCACAAGCTTTATCGAGATATAGCCAAACGTTTGGTATCTCATGTAACCAAAAGACTGGTCTATATCGCAAGCAACGCACTAGCGCTGTGATTCAGGGAGGCAATGTGACCTGTCTATTAGGCACGTTTCCAACTGACAGCGCGCTGGTACTCGATTTTATAGTTTAATTTTAGTTAGTTTTAGTTTGTATATATAGTTTACGTTTAGTTTGATATATATCATGTTAAATATATGTTACTATAATAATTATAATGATAAATTAAAAAGTAAATAAAATTTTCGTAGATCATTAAACTAATATACATGAATTCAAAATGGAATCTTACAGATTACTTATTGAAAATCATCAGTCTACCACCATTTCCGAAGCAAGTTAAGTTAGTGTAAAACGATAACAAATGGCATAACAAACTCCCCATGCATTCCAGAATAGAGGAATATAAAAATAAAAACATCGCGTAGACCCCAAATGATTGGGAGAAGTTGGAATGTAAGAATATACCCAAACCAAATGACGCTCTTTGCATATCTGATATACACGTTTAAAATTAAAGTGACTTGAAACATTTTCCATATATCAATATTTTTATTAATTTGCTAAATCAATATGGATAAAGTAATCCAGGGTTTTAGGCCCATAAAGTCCTAACACTAACATTATCAATTAATTGACTATTTTTAAACGCTGAAAACCTCAGCTGGGCTCATAGCTAAGAGGTTTTAAGCATTATCACTCTGTGGAAATCAGTAATATTATATTATAAAAAGATTTACAGGTTACAGCGTTGAGTGTTAAAATTTAACGAAGTAAATTTCATCTTATGTGCTAGGTGTTTAAGAATTGGCATTGTCCAAAAATATTCTTGATTTAATTGTTTTTAATAAGTAAAAGAAAAGACTAGATATCTCGTTATTTTGGCCTGTAAATATTTTTTAATTGAATTTGAAACGTTTTTGGCTGATAAGCAATAATATATATTCTCTTGTAAGTCGTGGTAGCGTAATGGTTAGCACACGCGCTCCTAAATCGAAGGGCGCGGGTTCGATCCTGACCGGAACGCATGCACCTCTTAGTCAGTTTTCTGATCTAATGCGCATATTGTTACAATTACCACGTGCTAAAAACGGTGAAGGAAAACATCGTGATGCAACCTGCACATCGAGATAACCGATGTGTCAAACCTGCCAAGCCGCCTTGGACAAGCGTGGCGGGTATACTGTCCGTTCCCCCTATAATGGGAGGCCCGAGCCCAGCAGTGGGACATTTATGGGCTGAAATTATATAATTATTATATATTTTCTTTATAGCAAGAGTTCAGCAGACAGGCGGCCCAGTTGATGGATAACGGTTACCCTCGCCTATAGTCATTTGCAACACTAAAGGTGCTACAAGTGCGCTGCTTTCTCAAGGGATAATAATAAAATAAATAGGTTGTTGGAATTCAATCAAACATTTCTCTATCAAAATAATAAAGAGTAAAGAGATAATTGTCATTCTAAGTATAGATCATTTTTGAGAGACACTATTGTTCAGAATTGTTTATCATAAAGCGAAATTAAAAAATACACAATCCCAATTCCTAAATGATAGGGCAAAATGTACATATTCTCTAACAGTTATGACTATGTTGATATGATTGCTATTATTTATTATCATTATAAAATTTACAATTTAATTACTGAAAACCACATCACTATCAGAGCTTGTAAACATCTACTTGCTTATATCTAATCTTAAATTATCATCTATTAATGATAAAGTAATATCTTACACAATGTTTCAAACACTGTTACTCAAAAAAATACATTCGCTCATACATTTACCTAACACTTATGTGTAATATTCCATTGGAAAGAAGAGACATCTAGTTTCTATATTTACAAGTCTCTAATTTTTATTGTCAGTTCTGAACCTTTTAAGAATAAATTAAAACTTGATAATATACAACGTTTATTTACACTAAATCATTTTTAATTATAATGCCAATTATTCCCTATACATTAATCACTACATCCAATTTCTATACATCAAAAGCTTGAAAAGGATTTATCAATTGTATTGTCTTATAAACAACTCGAAATATCATTTATGGTATTGTGCGCGTAATACTAAATACACCACCAAAAGCGGTTGCGGGCTTACGCACTCCTATGACCAACATACATGGACTAGGTGATGTGAAAGTCACCCCGAAGGAGTCTCGTGAAAGTCTTTTTGAATTGCTGATTGGCTAAAGCGTAACAGAAGGGATTGATAGGACTGTTCGCGTAACACAAAAAATACGAGAACATGTACAGATGCTTGTTAATACATGGTGGGTCTGTACAGAAACCTTCCACCAATGCTAAGATATGGTAAGGTGTCCAACAGATAACAAAGGCGCCTAATATAAACGATATGGTTCTGAATGCTTTCCGAGCGCGATTTTCTGACTTCGATTTTTGCCGGCCGATGCTCGGAAATAGGCCATCTCGCTTCGAGCGTTTAACTTTTAATTTTTTTCCTATGTTTTTCACGAACTCTTTCCTCGAACCGCTGCGGCCTGACCCAGTTACGACGGTACTTGTTACTTCACTGTTTTCAACCGCTGGACTTGTAGTGGGATTTAACTTTAATGGAGAGATCTTCGTCTCCGTCGGCTTGGGCGATTGGGGCTCATTGTTATTGGAAGACGATGATACTAAAGTAATTACCGGCTTGGGTCGCTCGCCAGATGTTAAACTTACCTCCGTGTTCACTTTGATCGGTTGTGGAGGGGAGGCATTGCTTTTAGGTGTAACTTGGGCTTCAGCGGTCGCTCTGATCAGAGCAGCCTGCAATAATGATGTGTTGGTAACGTTACCTGAATTTAAATTAGGTGGTGATGATGGTTCAGTCGCTGTGGGAAATGTGACTGATGATGGTGGACTCTCGTAAGTAGGTGACGGTACAATAACAGAACTCTCATCCATGTAGCGTAAGTCAGCGCCGTCCATTCCTATTAGGACGTCGTACGAAGTACCATCACCTTTTACAAGTTTGACCGCTCGCATTCTACATGATTCTGATTGTGATGGTGGACTTTCAGATACTGATGGGCTGCATCTGAATTCGTTTGGAGGGGGGATGATTCTTTGTGCAATAGTAGTTGATACCTCTTTTTGGTCGGACGGCGTAGCGATTCCAGACGAAATTGGAGAAGCAAAACTGGCTGATGATAAAGGAACCGTAGGTACGGGAGTATGTGCACTGCTTTGTGTATCTGGATTATCCGTGTCAAGTAAACTTTTTTCTGAAATCTGCGATAGTGATGTCTTTGGCTTTTCTAATTCCTGTTTCATTAATGGAGATTGTTTTATATCTGTTCGAATCAACATACCACCATTCAGTCTCATGTTGTTTAACAATTGCATTGCACCTGTTTGCATTACAAGATTGGCAACAGAGGGCCGCTTTTTGATGTTGGATTGAGTTGTGCTTTCTTCGTCTGAGTCAAACGCTGGACTGCTGGACCGCTCAGCCTCTACCTGATCTTCTTTTTTTTCTCCATCAGATTCAGCTGTTGTTGAGGTTCCTGTAGCAGTAGCACTGCTTTTGTGGGCTGAAGATTTCTGACTAGAATTTGAGTCGGTTGACCCTCCCAAATTTAACAACGGTGCAGCCAAAGCGCTTTTGGATGCAGAATCTTGACGAGCCTCTGACACCTTGACCTGTTCTTCACTTGTTATAGTTGCTTTTGACAGACTAGACATGCCAGCAGCTCTTCCAGCCATACCAGTCATCACCCCGGCGCTCAAAGCGACCATTGACTGCATTTTGCGTTGCTTTGCCTCACTTTTCTTTTGCATGTCGTATGCTGTTTTAAATATCCCTGCATAAAGAACAATCAATACAAAAAGTGTTGTCCAATAATATCCTATGATCAAAGCAGTGTTAAATATAGGATCTTTAAGAAATTGTACAGCACATTCTCCTTCTTGTAAATCTCTGTATCCAACAAAATGTTCCCAGCCAAAGATTGTTGTGAAAAATAGTAAAGCAGGTATAATCCATGTAACTGTCACCATCCAAATTACTCTGTTCTTTGTTCTCCATGCTCTATACCTTGCAGCAATTTTGACGCTGCAAAATCTATCGACTGTTATAAGTAAGACTGTATATTGGGATACTAAACACACGGTGTAGTCAACTGAGAGCCATAGATCACAGAGTAAAGGTCCGAGATGCCAGTAGCCTTTTAACACATAATCAGTGTAGAAAGGCATAGACAGTGTACCTATAGAAAATAAAATATTGTTATTCTTAAAATCAGACAACTCCAAGATAACTAAAACAATTTTAAACCTGTTCTGATAAATCTTATATAGATGTATGTCTTTTTGAAAACATGTTGTTCAATATCAAGAAATGTCTTTGCATACTTAAATAACACGATTTAACGATGTTAGCAAAACATTGAATTCTTCTATAAACATGTGTTTCTTACCAATCAGTAAATCCGTAGCAGCAAGTGATGCAATAAAGTAGTTGCTGGGTTGTCTAATTGTCCTGTCGACCAAAAAGGCCAGTAGCACCAGAACATTGCCACTAACAGTCAATAATATGACCAGTACTAAACATGTTGCGAAAATAACTGCGAGCCACAAGGGAAACGGTGGAAGAACTGGCTGCTGTGGACAAAAAGCTAAAATAAAGAACAAAGAAATGTTCAATTCACATAATGATTATACGATTGCATTAAATGTTATTAATGCTACTTCCCAGAGTTTGAAAACCCTAGTTAAGGTATAAATCAAAAGACAAGACCTATTCATATACGAATATAAGCCAATTGCGTGCTGAAGGCAAGTACGGTAGACCCCTGGCCCTGACACACTCCACCGATAATGGTTCAATCGATTTACTGTCTGCACCGTTAAACAATAGCACCCCACCTTTGTAGGCTGTGTGGTGTCTTCGCAAAATATAGAGTAAACAATACAAATATGTTTATAAGGGTGTGAAATGGCTGGGCCCATTTTCGGCTCGAATTCACTTTAGTAGGCCATTGTGTGGCTGATCGGCTATTCAAAGGGCTGCATAACCTTGACAATATATGCTTACGGCTGTATTGCTACAAGATGTTGATGTAATTGAGAGGTGATGTAACCGCATACCGTTTTAGTTGGTGGACCCAATCGGGTTTTGGTACACATTCAATTTATTTTGATTTCAAAAACACAACACACAGGCCTACCTGATACCTACCTACCTAAACCTTCCAGAGTCCCTCCGCATCATAATGAGGTGCCACGGGACCGTCACCGTGGATATGACTGCCGTGACACCTCGATGCAGGCCGACAAGGAGGGGTGTCCCTGAGACTAGAACACTCCACGGCACTGGGTGTGACTCTTCGGGAGGGTCCCTCGACCTCTCCGTCCCACTATAGGGAGGAGATGAGCAAAGCGTCGCCTGTCAACCCCTTTTCGCCATCTGCGACAGGGGTCCGCCTGCTCATCCTCCTACCTTATTCTTTCGGCAGCCTGCTTCTGGGACATAACAACCTAACTACTTGCCTACCCAGGTTTTAGTAACCACTTTCCTACAGGTGGATCGTAGGTTCTAGTAACTTAGGGATTGCAAAAGCAGAAGTGTTACCTACGCGCTGTCGGCCTCGAAGAAATCTTATTACAGCTCCTTTGAAAAACTACATATTGTAGGGACAACCTCAGCTGGGAGTGTATTCCAATTATTTATGGTGCACAAGAGAACTGTCTTGAGAACGTTGCGTACACGAGAGAAGTGGGTCAAAGAAGTGGGGATGAACGTACAACCGATGGTGAGTGGTACGGTGGTAAAAAGAAGACGAGAACACCATTTTCAATATTTGTTCGGAACATTCCCATTATACAGGCGATAGAATACGTCAGGTCTCGCAGAAGGCCAATGCCTAAAGTCATTTCTTCCAGGCAGCCTTTGGATCGAAAAGATTTATTTGATCTCATTCTTTAAAAAAAAATCGTTTTTACTTATTATTGAGAATATATAATGTAAATCCAATATTATAATAAACGATTAAGTAATTATAATTCACAAGGCCATGAAGAATAAACAAACAAATAATTGCATATATTCACATTAAAAAGACAAAAACATGTTGATTTTTTAGGACGAACATACAGGGGACACAGACACGTTTAAACTAATAAAGCAATAATAGAAAGAAAAACACCAGAATTAAACTTTATATAAATTATTACTAGGCACTTAATTACAATTATAACTAAAATGATAGATTATCTAAAATTAAAAATTATGAAAAATGATAAATTATGTAAAATAATTGTACACATAAGTATTATAGATCTTTGTTAGCCGAACAGGCCAGATCTTTTCTATAAAACATTTCGTAATAAAACAAAAAAATAGCGTTGTGTCGGATATAATTCCGGCATAGCAATATGCTGAATGCAAACCTAGTTTGCTGAAAATGCGGCGTACAAGTTTCAAAATATGCTCTGTGTATAATAATGTATAAGGAATGTAATTACGTCACTATTTCTTCAAATAAAATTTTTCTTTCTGTTTTTACCACCTACTTTATTAATTAAACTCATAAGCAAGGATGGTTATTTGCCTGATAAGGGATAAAAACAAGCTCGAGGATAACTTACCAAACCTCCGTTAATTGTGAGAATATTTTCAAAGGTATTATTGAAGTAGTAAATATCTGTATAGTTGGAACCGTTAGCCAATAGATAGCCACCGTGACACTCTTGGTAGGGTCCAGCTGTGACACAGGTCTTTTGTTTCAGTTTCTGCAGTTTCCTGTTTTAGATAAAAAAGGAATTATTATTTTAATAACTACTTTATAATATTATAACTATTGATCTACTATCATTATATATGAAAAACTGAACTTTATATTCACAGAACAATTATAAAATTATATATAATCGAACACAATGCAAGAAAACTTAACTTATTTGTATTGTATTCTACCCATAGTCCATCAAGACTATAAGTAGAATACTAAGCCCAGATTACCGTTTTCTAAATTGCCCAGAAGGCTGGCTATGATTTCTCGCTGAATCGCCATACTGATCCGTTGGCTAAGGTAAGAACCAGTCCTCTAATTACCCGAAGAGTCAATGAGTCGTAACGAATTTTTTTGGTAGAGGCCTGAAGATCCCACGATCCAAGCGTCTCGACAGCAAACGGCATAAATATATAACTCTCACTGAGGGTTGCATATTTGCGCCGCTTGAGTGATTCCGCCGCCGAACCGGCTGATCTAGACCTAGAGTATAGTAGTAGAGTGTCTACGCATGTCGCAAGCCAGCGCCCTCCGTAAGACATTACTCAAGACGGTGTGGCGTGATCGTCTGCCGGCATTGCCAGGTGGTAGGGCATTTGCCCGACTGGATGGCTGCCACCCCCTGGTCTAAAGTATGTCGCCATAACAACCTTTAATTGTGTTCCGGCTTTAGTAAGCAGGTTCCAGTCTCCGTAAAGAAAGCAGCAGCGCATTTGTAGTACTTTTGGTGTTGCACGAATCCTAGTATTATTACTAAAATCAGATTAAGGCAATAGAAGGTCGTTATTTTGGCGCGCTTGTACACTGACATTACACAATAACTGTTGCAGACAGTCACCCCACTGACCTCTCCCCCGGAAATCCCGTACCCAACGCTCCGCTTGTCGTGAATATGTAGCTCGCTCCATTAGCTGCTAAGCGTCTGCATTTTCCCGGCAAGATCCAGGAAGAATACACACATTTGGAAAATAGTCAAGTGCGCTGCCACACACAACAATAACTTTGGCAATACAAACATAATATGAAGTCGTAAGGCTGTTCTTATGCATAAAGATGCAGACAGAAAATCCCTTGAGTATCAGATCCGAATATATTATGCATTTTGTACCGCTCCGTCGTCTACGTACGGCTGACGTCATATACTACGATATGCATCGTAGCATTATTGCTGCTACGACAGCTACTCGACGTAGCGACCCACTTGATATTTTGTTATCGGAAAATATTGTTTCTCGATATCTATTTATGTAACTTTCAGCCATATGTAGTGGAAGTAAGGTAAGCGTGATATATCTCATCTATATATATAAAAGAAAGTCGTGTTAGCTACACTATTTATAACTCGAGAACGGCTGTACCGATTTGGCTGAAAATTGGTGGGGAGGTAGCTTAGAATCAGGAGACGGACATAGGATATGTTTTATCCCGTTGGAGCCGGTAGGTGGCGCTGGGATAGTGTCCTAGAGGATTATTTTTTCAGAGCAGTGCAACATCTGCCGGGGCCGCTAGTAGCTAATATATAAAGCTGAAGAGTTTGTTTGTTTATTTAAACACGCTAATCTCGGAAACTACTTGTCTGATTTGAAAAATTCTTTCAGTATTAGATACCCTATTTATTGAGGAAGGCCACGCTGTTATTCTGATATGTAAGCTATATTATTGTAAAGTTTCATCAATATTCATTCAGTAGTTTTTGCGTCAAAGAGTAACAAACATACATCCATCCATACATTCTTACAAACATTCGCGTTTATAATATTTATTCTCGTCGAGTTAACAAAACGTTAATATCTTAGAATGGTAAGCGTAAATGTAAATGTTGTAAGCGGTTGTTCACATTTGGTGTTTTTTTATTTAAAGGTTAATAACCTTATCCTTATAACCAAATTATGGCAGGTATTCGACGAAACACACCCTAAATATGTCAGTCACTTCTAATGACGATATTATTCGTCGTGAACACACATTACTTTCTTATATTAAGTTTTCATCGGCTGTCTTATACTATCATGTCCATCTATGTACATAAGTCGCTGGTGTTTTTATGAACAACTTAGTACTTTGGATTGTGCTAGAATATACATACATACATAACTTCGCGCCAGGTCCCTTGCGGGGTAGGCAAGAACTACAGAGCGCCACACAGGCCCATTCTTAGACACCTCACCTGCTTCTTTGACATTCATAGCTCTTGTCATGCACGCTCGTCTGTTTTTAAGGCTCCTAACATCACCTTCTGCTAACACATGATCAATTTGATCATGGAAGGTGTGTCGTGGCCTTCCGCGACTTCTGCATCCATCCACTTTTGCATTGTATATCTGTTTAGTCATTCTTTCATCATACATTCTTTCCACATGCCCGAACCACCGGAGCATTCCTTTCCTTACCTTCACCCCGACACTCTCTTTCAGACCAACTCTCTTTTTTACTTCGGTATTATGAACAGAAAAGATGAAGCGAAATTTGGATTATTTTGACTTGTATGGTTTAGTGGGCTAAGTCTTTGCCAGCTCACTGGAACGTAGAAGCTTTAAGTTGGATTCTTAGCGCGGTAAATTTTGTAAGCGATCTTTCCTTGTATACTATGATCTGGCATATTAGTTTATAAAGAATAAATTACACACATATATATATATGTATTTATTCATTTATTTATTTATTAGGGTGGTCCTTATTTAGGGTTTGTCCGAATTTTTTTTCACGATAGTCCTAAATCGGCTCTAAATCTATTTTAAAAAATTCATGCCAAGTTATAATTAATTTTAATTTTAACCCGCCCCCCCCCCATATCTAATCTTTTAAATGGAAAAACTAAACTTTTAACAAGGGAAAAAATCTGTTATCTCTTTGGAATTATTTACGTGCTGAACGGATGAACAGATGTCGACATGTCGACAAATAGTAATTCTTTTTGAAAATTAAACGGTCTACAAATATATATATATATATATATATATATATATATATATATATATATATATATATATATATATATATATATATATATATATATATATATATATATATATATATATGGCAAAATCCGTCCTTGTCTTTTCCTTCTAGAATCTTCTACCTTTTTCTAAAAGTCTTGAGACCGGCTTCCGTTGCCAGAAAGTCCTATCCTCGGTCGCCATAGTATGAATAGAATTTTTCACTTTTTTTGCTATATTTGAAACCACAGCCAGGGCTTCAGTTTTATTATTGTGGTAATGTCATGACCCTTGCTCGTAACAACAGCAATAAAGGATCGCCTCAAAGTCGTACCCCAGTCATATTTCATCTCAGTTACCAAAACACGACCCAATTATATGAAAACTTTCCCCGACCATCAAACTCACCATCAATCTTTCATAAATTATTTGCATTGTTGCCAAAAGTAAAATTACGGCGACAAACAGAAATTAGATACTTCAGCATAGGGTAAGACAGACGGAGGTCTGTTACTATATTAGGCTAATACTACACGGGCGGTTCTCCCGCTGCGGGAATCCGCTCGACAAAGCTGCTGCAGACCATCGAACTACACGGATTGCGATTTATCGCTGTCTTTTGTTCATTGACACGACACTAGCCACGCACGCGCACGCGAGCGTCCTCGCACAATGTCCCCTGCAGAATGACGCAATAGCGGGAAACCACCCGTGTTTTCTGTGTTGAAGCGGCGGTTATCAACGGCGGTTTGACGCTGCATGCGGCTGTCGTATTTCTCCCGCCTGTGAACTGCGGTGGGAAACCGCAGCATACAACTTCTATATTAAATTGTGTCTAGTGCGGTTCAGAAGTGGTTTCCCGCGGCAGGAGAACCGACCGTGTAGTATTAGCCTTAGATGAGGGAAATAATTGATTCTTTTTATTATGGTAATTCTATATTTTGATTGGTTTGATTTCTTGTAACTACTTGAATGTCGTTGGTGGAGAAATAAATAAGCTTATCTGGAATACATAGTTATTTATATTCGCTAAAATGGATCTATAAAATTAATATATCGTCTTTCCGTTTCTTCGTCTTTGTTTTTACATTTTTGTATGTATGTTGAGTTATTTATCTCAGAATTTATTGGGTGAAGTTAAACCTTAAAAAGTAAAGGGTTTAATGAAGTTCATATAGATATATAGATGAAATAATGCAGGGAAGTATATTCTATATATCGTTTTATATATCTATATATAATTCTTCTGTTCGTATGTATGTCACTGAACTCCTCCTAAACTATTTTGATATTTTTTTGTTGTGTGTTTATGTGGATTCGACAATAGTTCAGTAGGTGGCATTGTAATCGGGATCTAGATTTTTATTTTTTCACTGTAGGATACTACAGTCGACTCTCGACAATTTGACACTCATTAATTTCAATCTCTCGATAATTTGAAATATTTTCCGGTCTCTTGAAAAGTACTCGATAAATTGAATGAACTCTATCCGTGCAGGAATGAATACAATTTCCTGCGGCCGGGTGGCCTGTCGTAAGAGGCGACGAAACAACCCACAGCCTGGTGGTAGGGCATTTGCTCGACTGGATGGCTACCACCCCTAGTCGCCATAACAACCTCGAGTTGTGTCCCGGCATTAGTGACCAGGTTCCAGTCTCCCTTAAGAGAGCAGCAGCGCATTTGCAGCACCTATGGTGTTGCAATAGATAGTTACATTATTTTATAATGCTGCGGTAATTTGTATCCCGAGAATACCACAGGAATTTCAAGTCAGATGTGAACGAAGTCCCGAGAATATACTAATTACTTTACAAAAAAAAACATTTTCAATTAGTAACAGAACAGGCCGTGTACACAAATTATATTAGCATTAGATGAATAGAATGAAAATGTATAGGAATGACATAATACTTAGCATAAATATACCTATTCATTTTATATTATATTCGTTTAACGCTAATGCCACTTGTGTGCAGGCTCAGAACAGAAGGACGGACTTGGTATATAGATATCTCCGCCATAAATAAATTGAAAGAAAAACGTACAGTTAAAATAGTCTTTATTATTAAGAAATAATTTCAAGAATGAATACTTAATAATGTTACGACCGAGGTGCCAACAAAGACAAACACACCTGCAGCCATATAGTAACACATTTTATTACCTTTTCGGCATTTGGAATTCTTTTGTTTACTTTGTGTTTAAAATTTGTGATTAGAAAAACCCATTGTCTATGTAACCTGTATACCCAGTGTCTTTTATGGCAGTCATTAGCCAGGTGTAATTCTAAGAAATGCAGTCCACGCGGTTTAGCAGACATATTGTATTTATACAATCGAGGCAGTTGAGCGATAACCAACCGCGAGCCAATCTTGTGTATATTCGATAATCTATTTAGTGTTGGACTTTACGCGTGTTATTGAATCGCGCATTACGTTTGGACTGATTGTGTTCGGTTATATTTGTACTTGTGTTATACGTGTTTGTATAGTTCTAATAAATTATATAGTAATTTTAACGGCATTTTAATTCGAGTCCTGCAACTCGTAACAATAATAAAGACTAAAAAGAAATAAATTAGTAATTCTTGAATATAACAAAAGTTAATAAAATATCCATTTCACAAGGCTGCCTACGTTTTTAGCAATTGATCCTATCCGTGTTCAAAGATTGGGAGCGGTCACATTTTATGAGGCCGGCGCTATTTGATTTACAAATCATAACTGCTTTATTTATATCGGATAAATATGAAGTGTTAGGTATATTCAGGGGCCGCAAAGAACAGTACAGCCTAGATAAATTTAGGTTCCAAAATAATGGCAACTGAAATCTTACATTAACTTATAAAGCTAAAGAGTTTGTTTGTTTGCTTGAAAGCGCTAATCTGAGGAACTGCGGGTCTGATTGGAAAAATCTTTTAGTGTTAGATAGCCGATTTATCGAGGAAGGCTATAGGCTATATATCATCACGCTAAAACCAATAGTAGCGGAGCATCAAAGAGGAATGTTTCAAAATCGGGGGTATGTTTTAACTGTCTTTTTTTTAAACTATTCCACGCTGACGAAGTCGCGGGCAGAAGCTAGTATTATATTTAATGCCAAAGAATGAAAAAATGGGACTGTATCAACTGTTAGAATATCAGTCCCATGTGTTATGCGAGATTTGAAAACTACTTTGTTATGCTAGAATATCAGACTGTTAGCACTGCACAATTCACTATACACAGGGATAAAAAACTCAAACACTCGCACTTGAAATGCAAACACGTAAGAACTGTTTATTGACAAAATCAAATAATACAAGTAACTACACGATACATAAACCATATCGCGATGCAGAACGACGGTGGCGCCATCTCTTAGTAAATTATCAGAACTAAACACATTAATTCTTCCACATATATTGACAAAACAGAACTGATATATTGATAGATAAATACAATTTAGACACAGACCAATGAGTCTATTGCATAGAGGGCTGCACTCTTCTTGTCGTTGATATGTGTAATTTTACTGGTACATTACCTATAAGGGGTGTGTGTCCAATTGTAATATTAATATGTGATTATTAGGCATCAGCCAGTATATTATAAGGCATATAATTCAGATTCCATGCTTACACTTGGAACAAATGACACAAATGGCTTACGACAACTAAAATAGGAAACAAATGCTCTTGTTTGAATTTCATTTACTAACTTCAAAATATTGCCAACTATATTTATGAGTATAGTGTTTGAGTTGTTAATCTCTTTTAAGTCGTATCGTATCGTCTTTTTTTGTTTCATCAAGTTTCAAATTACAAAGATTTCTTACTTACGAACTGAAACACTTCGTAAATAAGAAATCGAATTTTAGTCTCCAAAGTCGAAGAACCGGATGCAACCGGGATTTAATCCTAAGTGTTTAACAGCGTTATAAGAGACAGAATGCGTTTTTAGATCGATTTCTCAACAGTGTTTACAGTAGTTATACACACTTTATTGCGGTGAAAAAAATATATGTCAATCTTGATCATATTTCTGAAGTAAACTTTGTACTCGGAACGCATTTGCGATAAATTTTCTCGATAGAAAATAATTGCAAAGTAACCTCTAAACGAGTTATTCAATCTTCGTTATTGTTATTACTGTTAATCGTACATCGCTAAAATAAATAACAGTAACATATCATATTATAACAAATACAATTATAGAGTTTTATTCGGTTACTTAACTTAATTTGGAAGTAATTAATTATTTTATTAAAAATGACTGCAAAAATCCCGCCTGCCGGTCCCAATGTATGGAATTTATCATTCCGCAGGACGGCTTCGTGCTTAACGGTCATGTCGCTTTTTGTAGCTCCGCTGCTAAAAAGTAATTTTAAATAAATGAAGGAGCAATAATAACCAGAATTTTGACGCGGTCGCGCTGTACTTATTTGGCGTATACGGTAGAATTCTGTTCTAAATCACAGGATGTGTGGGTTCGAACCCTATTAGTTTCACTTCATCTAGAAGATTTTTTTATTTTTATATGAAAGTTGATAAAATGCTCTGTTTCTCTTCCTAAATAATTTTATAAAATGCAAGAAAATACTTTTCTAAATTTTTATATTTCATTTCATCTCTACTTTTATACTATTGACAATAAAACGTATTTAAATCAATCTTACAGGTAAAATAAAAATTCGAAAGCGCCATCTATGTTTCTCAATAGAAAATTACGTTGACAAGTTGAGTGCTCGCTCCATTTTCCTTTTCTAACTATTTTTTTTATTTAGCCCTATTATGTTTTTAACACGCTTTTATTAGCTTCACCTGTATGTATGTTTGTAACCGACCCCTTTGAGCTCGATTTTGTCCTACTTCGAACGATCAGATTTAATTCAAACTTTGCACACCTGTCAAAGGTCGATGACAATGCAATAATATGGTACCATGGAGCTGATCTGATGATGGAGTCGGTGAAGGTGTCCATAGGAGCTCCTGTACTAAACAAGATAAACCCTTCGTGTTTGGGCTCATATGTTTATATCGCGTAACAATGCAATAATATGGTACTATGAAGCTGATCTTATCATGGAGTCGGAAGGTGGCTATAGGAACTCATGTACTAAACAAAATAGACCCGTCGTGTGTGAGCTCGTTTTACTTATCTTGGCTAGCCCTCTGCTGCTACATGATATGCAGGATCTCAAAAGATTGTTTTAAAAACATTAAAAAAACAACTAAAAAATGAAAAATAAATAATAGTTAAAAAAAAAGCGCTTTGAATACACCCCTCGCTTTTTTTTAAGACTCCATTCATCAGAAACCAAAAGTATTAAATTTTATTATCTGTTTTTTAGTTGGATTTCTTATGAAAGCGTGTTTTTTTTAGTTTTTTTGAAACTATTATTATTTACTTTATAGTTCTTATCTATACAGATAAATAAAAGTGAAGTGCCTGTTTGAAATCCCAAAATAAAATCTAAAATAATCGGACTAGGCGATTCCGAAAATGCTATTTATAGAATTTTTGCCTGTCCGTCTGTGTGTCTGGATGTTCCGGCTAATCTCTGACACAGTTGGATCGATTATGACGTAATTTTCATTGGCAGATAGCTGATGTTATAAGAAGTAACTTAGGCTACGTTTTTAGGGTTCCACGAAAAAAAATCCACAAGTATATTTGTCTCACTGTTTGTTATCCTTTTACGGAAAGACTATTGAACCGATTTGGCTGAAACTGGGTACATATGTTATGTTAATACCGAGGGTGGCCAAGAACTACTTTTTATCCCGAAAAATGAGATAGTTTCCGAGATGAAAATATATTTGGCCGAACGGGTCTAAATGATCAAACGGCTGAATAGCCCAAATGGTCGAATTGATCGAAATGACTGAAATGGCTGAAATGACTGAAATGGCTGGAATGGCCCAAATCACCGAAATGGCTGAAATGCCCCAAATTTCTGAAATGATTGAAATGGTCGAAATGGCTGAAATAACCCAAATGGCCAATAGGTCGAAACGACCGAAATGGCTCAAATGGTCGAAATGGCTGAAACGACAAAAAAAATGATATGGCTGAAATGGCTGATATGGCCAAAATGACTAAAATGAGTGTAATGGCCGCAATGACCGAAATGGCTGAAATGACTGAAATGGTTGATATCGCCCAGATGGCCGAAATAACCGAAATGGCTGAAATGACTGAAATGACCGAACGGGTCTAAATGATCAAACGGCTGAATGGCCCAAATGGTTGACTTGACCGAAATGGCTGAAATGACTGAAATAGCCGAAATGGTCGGAATAGCTGAAATGGTCGAAATTGCTGAAATGGTCGAAATGGCTGAAATGACCCAAATGGCCAAATGGTCGAAATGACCGAAATGGCTGAAATGAATAATATTTTTGATATGGCTGAAATGGCTGATATGGCCAAAATGAGTGAAATGGTTCAAATGGCCGAAATGACCGAAATGGCTGAAATGCCCCAAAACACCGAAATGCCTGAAACGACTGAAATCGCTGAAATGGTCGAAATGGCTGAAATGATTGAAATGGCCCACATGGCCGAAATGACCGAAATGGCCGAAATGGCCAAAAACACTAAAATGGTTGAAATGACTGAAATGGCTGAAATGACTGAAATGACTGAAAAGGCCCTAATGGCCGAAATGGTCGAAATGACTGAAATGGCTGAAATAACTGAAATAGCCCAAATAGCCGAAATGGCTGAAATGGCCGAAATGGTCGAAATAGTTGAAATTACTGATATAGCCCAAATGACCCTATTGGCCGAAATGGCCGAAATGGTCGAAATGGTTGAAATGACTGATATAGCCCAAATGGCCCTAATGGCCGAAATGGCCGAAATGACTGAAATGACTGAAATGGCCCAAATGACTGAAATAGCCGAAATGTCCAAAAACACTAAAATGGTTGAAATGACTGAAATGGCTGAAATGGCCGAAATGGCTGAAGTGGCTGAAATGGCCCTAATGGCCGAAATGACTGAAATGGCTGAAATTACTGAAATAGCCCAAATGGCCGAAATGGCTGAAATGGCCGAAATGGTAGAAATGGTTGAAATGACTGATATAGCCCAAATGGCCCTAATGGCCGAAATGGTCGAAATGACTGAAATGGCTGAAATGGCCCAAATGGTCCTAATGGCCAAAATTACTGAAATGGCTGAAATGGTCGAAATGGTTGAAATGACTGATATAGCCCAAATGGCCCTCCTAATGGCCGAAATGGTTGAAATGACTGATATAGCCAAAATGGCTCTAATGGCCGAAATGGTCGAAAGGTTGAAATGATTGATATAGCCCTAATGGCCGAAATGGCCGAAATGACTGAAATGGCTGAAATGGCCGAAATGACTGAAATGGCTGAAATGACTGAAATGGCTGAAATGGCCCAAATGACTGAAATGACTAAAATGGTTGAAATGGCCAAAATGGCCGAAATGGCTGAAATGGCTTTAATGGTCTAAATGGCTGAAATGGCTAAAATGATTGAAATGGCCTAAATTTCAGCAAATCGTTCCAGTAGTTGTTCCGTGAAAACGGAACAAACAGACAGACAGTTTCTTTGGCATTTATAATATTAATAGGGAAGAGCTAATATGAATTCATTGTTATTCCATAATACAATGAAATAATTTCAATAAAATTTACCTACCTAAAAACTAATATCATTAAAATATTTTATACTGCATCAAATTTAGTTAGAAAAAGTGAAAAAAATAACAAATTTTTTGGGGATCGAGTCCTATACCTCCTCGCCACCAGAGTATTAGAATACCATTAGACTAAATATGTTTAATATTAAACGTCGAATTTTCAATATGTATTATCCATGTGATCTCTCACTCTAGGATTTAGGAAATTTAGGATGTTTTGTCTCGCTTCCTCTTGTTCTCAGCCGCATGAATAGTGTGATATCGGTGCCGTGGACGTTAGCTACGTACCTACTTATCAGAGAGTACTTTATATACTGCTTATGTTATGTAGCGCATGTTCGGTGATATACAATATTTTACCACACGCACGCACGGCTTAAACTGGCGCTGTTCCATCGAAGTAAACATTGGTTGCGCGGGGGTAAACTATGTGAAACACCGATTTGAATTAGGAATATACAGGCTCAACTCATTGTTGTTCCATAATACAATTAAATAATTTTAATAAAATTTACCTATCTAAAAAGTTTTTGGAAAAAAAACGTAAAGCCTGAGGGGAGGGTTCGAACCCTGTACCTCCTAGTTACTGTTGAGCATGGTAAGCCGTTGGGCTAAAGACGCTTAGGAAGACACGTTAAAATTTCAATAGGAATTACGCATACAAACGGTCTATCTCACTTTAGGACAGTTTGTCTCGCTCTCGTGGGCCTTAGAATCAAATAAATTGAATCAAGTCGTCATGATCGCCGTGCGCGTCGGTATGATCAATTGCAATATTTCGCCACGGTCGAAGTTTTATTTGGCGCTGTTCCATCGAAGTAAATATCGGACGTGCGGGGTTGATTTTATGAAATGTCGATTTGAATTAGGCGTACATAGCCTCTTAAGGTCCATATTGTGACGCCGTATTTACGTAGTCATAGTTCCTTAGCCTATTGGTTGTAATATCATGAATTTTAAAGCGATTGAATTTGGCGCGGTAAGTGATATCATCGTTTGGGGACCCTTTGGCGACGTCCCGTTCGGGTGCGCTCGGTTGCTTTCGGGATTCCTCGCGTGGCGTGGTTCGCGGAGGCCTCCCGTCATTTCTAAATGCGCGTCGTCGCAGTTTACATGGCTTAAAAGCCCGTTTTTTTAAAAGTGTGTCAGCACAAGTTTATCCTGTAAGTATTATTCTATATTTTAAAGAGACCCATCGTCGGTGTTCGCCCTTTTTATATTTTGATTCGTCTTCTGTATAATTGCAGAAATCATGAAGTGTGGTTGGCTAAAGATTCTTCACAGTACCTACCAACGCATTATATTACAAAGGCATTTTTACCCAAAAGCTCGTCGATTATTAACTTATTAAAGCCATAATATTGGAATAATAAACCCACCTATCAGGTATACGATTTAAATACTTTTTTTCCTAGAGATATATATTCTTACGGCCGCTTTCTCTTAGGTGATTAGCACGTGGTCGAATCTCGACCGCGTGACCTCTAATTATTACATGTCATTTTAAAAGAAAACGCTATTGGTTTCACACTCTTTCCTTTTCATCTTGTGGATTTGCTTAAAGCCAGATTCCCTTTCTAATTACTTATTTCATTTTAATAACTTATCGATTACAACTAGAATCTTTCACTCAACTTCAAAGTAGTCTTCAGTAAAGACAAGATCATAACATATTTCTTTTTCCACTCCTTTCAGTGGGTCTTATTATGTATTCGTATAATTACGAATAAACTGTTGTCTACGACCGAAGCATGTGGAGCTAGGTAGTACAGCGTGGTTAGCAGAGCAACGCTTCCCGGATTTGGTACCTACGCCCCTACTTTTCGACTCCGGACCCGGAATCGGATTGGAACCCTCAGGGAGTTTTATTTTTTATTATCCCCTTGGGATTAGACTCTTCTGTTTGCCTGGGTAGCTTCCCTACCCTGAAATACTATTTAATTCTAAAATAAGGTGACCCCTCTTCTTGTTTATTGGTATAGCCTCTCCAACCCACGATACCCTAAATTTTGAGTGATTATTCAAAGAGTATAGAGCCCAGCTCAGACTGCTAGACCGAGGTAATAAAGTTAACTATATATAATAAATTAATAACTGTGTTAAGCTGTACTTTATGTCCTCTTGGAGGAATCTAATATGCTAGGGAGGTGACTCAGTGTATACATCTTTGTTAAAAAATTATAATAAATGACCTAATCGTTTTGATGTAAACTTGTATGATTTCACCTTTCCCAATAGGATAGAATAATCTAGTTTACCAGTCTTCCCCCATCTCTAATAAGTAACAATTAAATTATTCTTGTTTATTAGTATAGCCCTTCCTTTCAATTGGTAACAACATAGGCATTAACAATATAGATACAAACAATGTTCTAACATAAAACTATTGCGCTGCCTCAATAATTCATGGAACAGAAGGTGACTTCGCCATATTAAAGATTCAATATACTTTATTTAGTGGCGACCTTCCACTTGTAGAGAAAGGGTAATAAAATTGAGTATGCAGTATCTTCTGTGAAGAAGACGACGCTACAAGACGACGGTGCTGTACGGATTACATGTTCTGAATACAAATTTATTCACAAAGGAACTATCCGTGCAGGAGATTGTCTGTGGCTGGGTGGTCTGTCGTAAAAGGTGACAAAACAACCCACAACCAGGTGGTAGGGCATTTGACCGTCTGCGTGGCTACCAGCCCTGATCTAGAATAAGCTGCCATAACAATCTTGAGTTGTGTATTTTTTTATTCCAGGAGTTCAGCAGACAGGCAGACGACCCACTTAATGGACAACGGCTACCATCGCCTATGGACATTTGCAACACTAAAAGTGCTACAAATGCGCTGCTGCTCTCTTAACGGAGACTGGAACCTGGTCACTAATGCCGGAACACAATTCAAGGTTTTTATGGCGATATACTCTAGACTGGAGGTGGTACGCCACCTGTCTATCTGTTGAACTCGTGCAAAAAAGCACATACGCTTATATACATCTTTGGGCTCAGATTATAAAAAGATGACTGTGATTTTATGGTTCCTTTTTATTATGTCGATATATATACATCTATATTAATATTATCTTTATATTAATTCGTGAAGCAAAAACTTTGTACCCCTTTTTTACGAAAATTCCGCTGTTGGAGGAGTATGATTTCGCACACTTATAGTTTATATAGAGAAATGTATTTTTTTTAGTTGCATCTAAAATAAATTAAATCATTAAAAATATTACACACACTGCCATGTATTTAGAAAGAAAGAAAATAATTTTAATTAGGACAAATTATAACACACACAGTATAATTACTTAAAAATTAAAACGTAAATAATATAATTTTGTCCCAGAAGGGGCATCAGACTCAGCATAATGCCGGTCGGTTAAAACCAGCGCTGATCTTCCGCTGTGCCCTTAAGGTATCGTCACAGTAAACATTACATCATTGTAATGCATAAAACTAGAATACTAAACTATATATATACATACATACATAGTACATACACTTAAGGTAGAAATAAGGGAACTCATTATTAGTGATAAATATAATAGTGTTAAATATACGTTCTTAAAAATGAAATAAAATAACAAATAAAATTAAAATACAATCAAACTAAATTAAATACCACTTGTATCATGTTTTAGGTCGCGCTGTGAAAGTTGGTTGACACACATGCATATATGCACTTTTGTTTATTGTTAAGTCAAATTAAGAGAGTAGCCTTGGCGAAATCTGTGATTATAGAAGTACAGTCTTTGACAACATAACCTTAATAATGTTCAAACTTATAATTTATATTAATTATTATAGTCGAATTTGGGTCGCGGGCGATCATTAGTAAAGAGCATTTTTATATGTTTGTAACGAATAAATTAAAAGAAACTACTGAACCGATCTCATAAAACCCTTGCCAGTGACTGTGAGAGTAATATAGTAGGCTATATTTATACGATTATCCCAAAATATTAAAAAAATAAATGTCTACCATTGCGAAGCCGGGACGGGTCGCAATTTTTTTAATAATTGGGTACCTATGGTATAGTATATTTTGAATAAAGTAATCGTGTACAACCCGCAAGAGTTAACTTGTGACTTCGCTCGGATGACGTAAACGCGAGGTACTGATTCGATCGTACACATCGATGGCGAGAGCGGTAAAAAGGCGGGGTCGGGAGGGGGGCGTGCATACCGTTCAGATCTCAAGTTAACACTTGCGGATAAAAGTATGTTTTCATATTATTAATTGTTGAAATTGATGCACATAAATCGATTATAGTAATCGATAACTTATTTTATTTGTGATCTTAATTTTAAGATTTCTCGTCTCTCAGATAGAATTCAGTGCTGGTGTTTTCCGTATTGTACTAGTTTTTTTTTAAAGGCATAACTAAATTCATTACATTTCTTTGGCCCAAAAGTCCCCGTCTCCTTTCATGCTGGGTATATCTATACTAATGATATAAAGAGGTAAAATATATGAGTTTGTGCTAACAAACTATAAATATTTTATTGTGTTTTATACTAATAATGATTTAATTTGATTTTTTATGATGACCAGCGAAGTGGGCACGGGAACGCATGTCAAATATGTTACAGCAATAACGTCCCACGCAATAATTGCGCACGTCCTCATACAAAGCACTGCGAGTGCGTTTATGAATTAATTTAAGGTTACAAAGCTTAATCACACACTAATTTGCGTGCGTGCGTGCTTGTGTATTTTTTTAATGGTACCCAGCGAAGTGGCCACGAAAACGCATGTCAAATATGTTACAGCAATAACGTCCCTCGCAATAATTGCGCATATCCTCGTAAAAGGCATTGCAAATGCTTTCCACGCTTGTGAATGAATTAATTAAATGTTACAAAACTTAATCAAACACTGATTTGCATGCTTGTGTCTTGTGTATTTTTTAATGACACCTAGCTAAGTGGGCACGGATCAGCTAGTCGCACATATACTAGGTATGTACCTATTCTCATTCCGGAGCTATTGTACTTACCATTGAGTTATAAAGCTTGTGCCTATAGTGTATATAGGTGTTGATCTGTTGACGTCTAGGCTAGCTTCCGTGGAGTTCATTATGAGTTGCAAGGCTGCGCTATTATTGTCTCTGTTTGATGACGGAAGCGGCCGAGATCCACGATCGACTTCACGATAAAAGCATCTGGAAGCAGGAATTATGCTTATATAAAGACATTTCACGCGATTTTGGTTCTTGTTATTCAAATAACATAATACTGTAATAAGTAAAATGCGGTGTATGAACATTTGTAGCAGAAAATACCAAAGCTATTCTGGAGTCAGGTACACACAGTGATGGCAACTATGGTAACTGTGACTATACCTCATCTAGACTAGATCTGAAACTCATAGACCTTTTGTAATCAGTTTAAAGAACATGGCCTACTGTAGACGATACGCCAACATTGAGTTGCTTAAAAAATCTCTGGAGCAAGCATTGGCTCATGGACACTGCGTTAATTATATTGTATATAACTAGCTTTGCCAGCGACTACGTCCGCGTGGTTTTTTTTTCATAAAAAGTATCCTATGTTACTTCTAATACCTCCAAGAACATGTGTACAAAGTTTCATGATGATCGGTTCAGTAGTTTTCGCGTGAAATCGTAACATACAAAATTACATTCTCATTTATAATATTAGTAGGTATAGTCAAGGTGGCCAAGTCCGTCATTGGGAGAACTCCATACACCCCTCATTATTTCCATGTTTGAATAGTGACGAGGACAACAAAATTAGTCAGTGAAGCTAAGACACATTAAATTCTGTCTTCCAATTGTGGTTAGCGTTAAATTCCGTTTAAAAAAGGTATAAAACGGCGGTGTATGAACTTACTCCAATCGCCATCTAGACTATATATATACAATAAATAACATAAAATACATATCGATGGGTGAAAGGCTATTTGTTTTAAACGACACTATTATAAATTGTCGGGAAAAGTTTAGTTTCTAATGACCCAGAAAAACACATAACTAACGAACTATGTCCCATATTAAAAAAAAGAACATTTGAAGACTGAAACTAGAGATCAGGTTCTTTATATTTCTTTAAGTTAAGACATTAGGATGAAAAATCCATCGTGTTGAGTAGTATCACACAAAACGTCGCTTAAAACAAATAGCCTTTCACCCCTCGATATTATAACGTCTGTTTCGCATAAGGGTAGGCTAAGACTATAGATCCTCACTTGCGACGTTCCTGACAAACAACATTCGCTTCCTCTACTTGCATTAACCTCTTCATATATGCACGTTTATTTAATATGCTTTTTGTCATAAAGTATATTATAATAACTATTATATTATAATTTGGATTAATAGAACAATGCTGGTCTGATTTGAAAAAAGTTTCAGTGTTCTGATAGCCCATTTATCGAGAAAGGTTATAGGCTATATACAATCACGCTAAGAGCAATAGGAGCGGAGCACCAATGAAGAATGTTTCAGAATCGCGGGGTTTTGTTTAACTTACTTTTTTAAACTATTCTACGCGAACGAAGTCGCGGGCAGAAGCTAGTAATACATATTTTTATTGTTACTGCAAAATGTTGATAAATGGAGTTAGGATGTCTTGATACTTAAACGTCGAAATTTTATACAGATAATTAATAAGATAACGTTTCGAGAAGACGCTGTTAATTATAGATCAGTCTATTCGTTTGATTAAATTCATGTGAGAAGCGGAACATCACATATGTGTAAGCGTGCCTACCTCAATCACTGTCGCGCATTCACGGCGACACAATGGAAGTGCAGCGAGATAGCGGCCGCGACGGATGCTGATGCTCCTCGCACGCTCTCCGCTCCCCCATCCGCCCTAGTAACATCACTAATGTTACACACGGTGAAATATGTAATCAGTAGAACAAAACACATGAGTGAAATACTCAGAGAAATAAACTAAATAGATACATATATGATACTGTTACAACTATGGTTCCGACAAAAACAAAATCCACCTGCATGTCTGTAATAAAGCATATTTATTAGCCGTCGGCATTTGAACTAATAACATTTAAATTATTTTATGGTCGTCTTCTTTTGTTTAAAATTTGTGATTAGAAAACAGCCCATTGTTGTAATCTTTCATGGCAGTTATTAGCCAGATGTGTCGGATTAAGTCGACTTAGATACGGGGACATTGCAGTTGCGCAGTATAAAACGATGACCTGATGGGAGGGGGGGAGGAGTCGAGTGAGAGCCACGAACGAAGCGAGACGTGTGTACTACAATCGGGAAACTTTTAGTGACGGACTTTGCGCGTTTTATGGAATTACGACCTTCTGCATTACGTTTGGACTAATTGTATTCAGTTATATTTGTACCTGTGTTATAAGTCGCGGAAGGCCACGACACACCTTCCATGATCAAATTGATCATGTGTTAGCAAAAGGTGATGTTAGGAGCCTTAAGAACAGACGAGCGTGCATGACAAGAGCTATGAATGTCAAAGAAGCAAGTGAGGTGTGTAAGAATGGGCCTATGTGGTGCTCTGTTGTTCGTGCTTACCCCGCAAGGGACCTGGCGTGAAGTTATGTATGGATGTGTTATACGTGTTCTAATAAACTCTATAGTAATTCTCACGGCATTTTAATTCGAGTCTCGTGACTCCTAACAATACAATGTAGTTATAATAAGTTTGCTGAAATATGTATAAGGCAAAAGAGTAAACTAGAAATATTTTACCAGTACGATTAAGATAAAAAGGAATCCCTAGCAGATATGAAAATTGTATTAGTCGTTAGGATTCTTGTAATATGAAAAGAAATAAAGAAAGTTGATAAAAGAAGATGTTAAAATAAAATAAAATATAAAAAATTGTTAAAGGCAAATGCAAAATTTTAATCGTTTCATTTTGAATAATTCACGCTATATCTTTATAACTTATAGCCTATGTGTCATTCCGAAGTGTGAAGCTATATTATTGTAAAGTTTCATCAAAATTCATTCGGTAGTTTTTACGTAAAAGAATAACAAACATAAATCCATACATTGTTACAAACTTACGCGTTTACAATATTAGCAATATTAATTATATGTATAGCACATACTAGCGGTCTGGCGCGGATGCACCCGCGCTCTGTCCGGCTTTCGTGGTATATAGCGTCATGTTTTATATACTATGACACTCCCTGTTAACGTAGCTTTCGAGTAGTAAAATAATTATCACAATCGGTTTAGTAGATCCAGAGATTACCCCCTACAACATCACAAACATACAAATTCACAAACTTTACCTCTTTAAAATATAAAAAAGTAAAAAGTATAGATAATAATGTAACGAGTGCGGGACTCGAATTGAAATGCCATTGGAATAACTATAGAATTTATTAGGGCTATCCGGGCAAGTCGTGTCGTAATCGTCGCTTGACTGCCGCTCTCTCCATTGGGCCATTGCTGCACCGATACAATATGGCTTCCAGCCCGCATAGATCGGATTTCTTAGAATCAGTTCGTCACACCTGCTTAATGACCATAAAATATGGCAATACACAATGGACTGTTTTTAATTACGATTTTTACAAACACAAAGTAAACAAAAGAAGTTCAAATACGGGAAGGAAATAAACTGCGCTTTATGACAGGCATGTGTGCATTCACTTTTGTCGGCATTTACATGCCGATAATAATAATATACCAGACTAGTATAGTATACTGTTAACTATACATATATTGTATTGAATATCGTGTGTACCAAAACGTCGCAACTATCCTACGGATAGAATATTAATTTTAATCGTATCATGGCTTCATTCAAATGGATAACCTCAAGCGTTATGGACGTTTGAAGTACACCTCAGCTGTTTCCGCAAAGGATATCATTTAATCTTTCGAGTGGCAAATATGTGTTTTGGATACGAGAATTGGAACAGGCTCAATTTAATTAGTTAAACGTTCAAATTGTTTCGTGTGAAACGGGCATGATTTTGTAAACACACATACATACAAACATAACTTCACTTCACATTTGAATGCTTTCACTGTTTACCTTTTTTTTTGAGGCGGGGTAAATGCATGTCGCACACTACCGGGTCGTTTGCTAGGGATTGAACCAAAATGATGAGAGGTGAAGCCACGAATAGCCACTATAGTAAATCGCCGGCTTGTGTCCGGAGACCCGACTACTCAATAAAAACCACCCTCCTCCCATGTGCCCCGCGCTCATGGTAGGAAAAACGTGAGAGTTAGATCGTAGTACAGCCACGTTGATCCTAGCACATCAATGCTTGAGAATGCCCCGAGAAAGGCAAACTCACTTCTTCAAAAGGGGTGACGACTCCTCTCCTCCCTAGATGATAGAGAACACTGTTGGCAAACTACACTATCTCCAAGTGACATAGGCTGCATTCTATTTTCAAAAAAATATTTTTTTATGGAATACCCGTGCGAAGCCGGGGCATGTTGTTCGTTTCTTTATATACAGGACATGGGTGAATTGCTAATACCTATGTTTGTAAAAGTTTGGAAACTGACCTATTGTTTTTAACTAGAGGAAATACGCTTGAAGAACATAGGCCGTGCAAGAGGGGGGATAAACCGCAACTAGTGCAATTGGCACTAGCACTGATAAGCAGAACGAGAAGTGCTGCAGTAGCTAGCCCCACGCTACAGTTAGGGATACCCTCTAAAACCTCTGGGTGTTCCTTTCTATGCTTTACGCCCAGACTATGGGAAAGCGGACGTACTTTTCAGCGTGCCCTGATAAGTGGGGCCCTCTGACGCACCACTGTCATAGAACTACTTTTTATCTGCCGGCATTGTCCTAGTCTCTGCGTGGAGCGGTTTGTGCCACGCCCCACACGAGGAGAGGTAAGCGGCCGCGGAACCCCCATCTCGATGGAAAAACGGCGGGTGAGAACTTTATCCTCAAGGATATCCCCTATCACCTTTCCAGTCTCTGCGTGGAGCGATTTGTGACGCGCCATTATGCCGTCAAGATGGGGCTTTGGGGGGATGGCGTGTGAGAACCTTATCCCAAAGGGACCTACCCCGCCTACAATGTTCATTCATTTTAAGAATGCCATGGTAAAGATAGTCGCTATGAAACTTAAATAAGATATTTTTGATATGTTATACTATACTACCCATTTCGGTCAATCATATATGCTTGTCTAATTATTCTAAATGTATTTAATTTGAACATACCTATTAAATAATACTTGCAGTATGTCATATCTATTCATTCTAACTCTAAGCCTGGAAGCGTCCCAGTTCAATTCAATATGATACACAGTATCTACTTACTCAGATCTCTCAGACAATCTTCTGGGAATAGACACAAGGCTCTAGTTATATTGGACATTTAATCCAGTTATGGTAAGCCTCCAACTCAGTGGAAAGTCGCACGCGTCGCAGTTTCATGATATGGTGGTTTAATCTAATACGGATTAAATAGTGCAGTAGGTGAGTTGTCTTTATTAAACAGCTAATAAGTCATACTGGTTTTCTTTTTTCTCTGCGATACATATCATACGCGAAAGAAATAATGTTAAAATAAACTATTTAAACAAACACTTTCAATGAAATCATTCGCCGAGTTCTTTTCAGCATCTACGTACTGGCGTACAAGGCTTAGAACCGGTTTTAATATGTTACAACCGCTTTTATTTGGTTACAACCGGTTTTAATCGGTCACAACCTGCTTTATTTGATTACAAACGGTTTTAGTCATCTATTTTGTTTAGAATGTAAGCTTTAAAGAGGGTGTTATATAAATCTGAATTAACCGGTTGAATCTGTCAGAAGAGGAAGTATCATTCTATCTCCCTCAACGTGTGTTTGTGAATGCCTGAAAACTAGGTGTACCAGAAGGCTACACTTTGGTGATGTCCGGGAAAAACCATTCAAAATCGTTCCAAACCGGTTTATTTAACGAAACCTACGTAACGAAATGTAGTTCCAAAAACGCTTAATTGAGCTTAAGTGGGAACAAAATCAAAACGAAAAGTTCCTATATTATTAGTATTTAGGTTGTATCCGGTTTTTTCCGGTTTCCAAGCGTTGCTGGTATATTTTAGAGCCAACTGGCTTGATGTGTGACGATGGAAAGAGGCTGCAGGGCGTGTCAGATATTCTTCGGAAGATAAGACAGCTTATTATAACACTACACTATTATTACAGGTGTCGTTATTCAGACCCCATCATCTTCCAATGACTGAATCAGGGACCGGCAACATTGCTTTAACAGGTACAGCCTAGGCATGCTTCCCTCTGGGAGCAATTTGTAACATCGTTTATTTTTAATATTTAATAGCGTTTTTTAAGTTAGTTTAGTTACTTTAACACTCTTGTTTTTATGCGAATTAAAATAATTCCATGGCAAATAACACGACAATATTTCTTTGAAAAAAATTATAATGACTACCTAACTAATAACAAAGAACGTTCAAGAGCATTCATAATCAAGTTGAGATTAATAAAGCAACGTTTGTGCGAGAAGGCTTGTTATATATACGACGAAAGACTTTCTAGACGACCACTTAAAATAATTATTACTTCTAAGTATGAAGAAGTTTCCTGAAAAACATGATATTACCCAAAAATTAACTTGAATCGTCTTGAGGCACGTGATGTCTTGACTTGAAAAAATTATAAAAAAAATCCCAGTGTTTTTTCATTAAAAGGAAGCTCTTTAGGGGGCGTCGCAAAAAAATTTAATTTTTAACGACCACCCTAATATATATATATATATATATATATATATATATATATATATATATATATATATATATATATATATTATAATTCAAATATACCTATTTTTGATTTAGAGTAATTAGTAACTAAAGTAAAACAAAAACATGTGCCCAGGGAGTTGTGCCATTTCTTCTTTAATAGTACCTATAATTACTTTGGAGATAATGGTAGACTCAAATTTCAATAAGTTATGTAATAATATTAGACGAATAAACTAAATGGAATCAATTTAGTTGAAAGGCACAGAACAGAACAAACACGAAGGTTCAATGACGTAGAATGATTAAAGTTTATATTACTTGAATCACTTTGATTGATTCATCCAAATTAAAAACAGACTTGATCTGTCAAATACCAGGTTAAGATTCAATTTAGCAATTAGTTTAGTTTTGTTCTACTTTTTATTATAGTATAGTTTGTAATTATTGTTTAAGTTTAGATTGTATTTCATTTAATATTCGAAAATAAATCTAATATATAAAATTCTCGTGTCACAGTTTTCGTTGCCATACTCCTCCGAAACGGCTTGACCGATTTCGATGAAATTTTTTGTGCTTATCCGGTATCTATGAGAATCGGCCAACATCTATTTTTCATCCCCCTAAATGTCAGGGGTAGTCCACCCCTAATTTTTTTTTTTTTTTTTAGACAAAAGTTTTAATTTCTATTTTTTTATGATACAACATACAAAAATACATACAACCCTAGATTTTCAACCCTCTACGATCAACCCCTATTTTTTACCGGGCAGGACGACGTCTGCCGGGACAGCTAGTTTAGAAATAAATATATTATTTTTCTTTTACGCTCTTATTATCGAAATTAAAAAAAATCTAAATAAAAGTAGCGATTGAATTGTTTATAAAACTTAATTTCAAGGGGGAAATGGCGAACATTATTTACAGTTTGAGCGGACTCCATTTAATAACCATAGATAAATCCTAAAGCCTTGAACCGTAAAGATAGCAGCGACAATGGTTGCTTAAGAATGATTTAATGTTTTTAACTCCTTTCACAAACAATGAATAATGCTTATATTTTTAATATAAAATATTCTAAAATGATAAGAAGAATAACTACTTTTCAAATATCTGTTTTGATTTCAAAATAAATGTAAATTTCAAGTCAAAACTGCTATGTATATAAATTACTATAGATTAATGAAGATAATTATAAATTTATTTTTATTATTTATTTATCCGTGCAGGAACGGAGAAAGAATACAATTTCCTGCGGCCGGGCGGCCTGTCGTAAGAGGCGACAAAACAACCCACAGCCAGGTGGTAGGGCATTTGCCCGACTGGATGGCTACCACCCCTGGTCTAGAGTATGTCGCCATAAAAACCTTGAGTTGTGTTCCGGCATTAGTGACCAGGTTCCAGTCTCCCTTAAGAGAGCAGCAGCGCATTTGTAGGACCTTTGGTGTTGCAAATGTCCATAGGTGATGGTAACCGCTTTCCATCTAGTGGGCCGTCTGCCTGTCTGCTGAACTCAAGCAATAAAAATTTTTTTTTTATTAAATAACCAAATTTTACTTTAATAATTCACAATTTTTGATTGAATTTTAGACTAGTAATGTTTGTTTTACCACTCTTGACTGATTTGGTACAGAATATATTTAGTCCTATTAAAGAAAGTTAACGTAACATAAAAAACCAAAACAGATATTATGATTTCAAAATGATCCCGTATAGTCAACTTTTTCGTTCACACTGCGAAGGAAAGGTCGACTAAAACTAGTTGTAAACCTTGAAAAGAGTGTTATATAATCCTAAATTAACTGCTTTATTCTGCGTGAAAATGTGGTGTTGTGTTTTGGTGGTATGCAACAAGCACCATTCGAAATGTTTGAAATCGGTTTATTTAACAAAACCTATTTAATGAAATTTTGTTTCCAAAAACCGTGTGATGGAGTTAAGAGTGGTTACAAAATCAAAATATAGTATTTGTGCTTTCTATCTCGTTACAAACCACAACTTACTCGTCAACAACTTATAAAGTTAAATGTTCTCATAGTTTAGTGAATTGTAAAAATTCTTTTATGAGATATAAAGTTCTTTAACCCGAAAATGCAAAGTTCCTATGAACTCTATAGCCGGTTAGACTTTTTTACCGGTTTTCAAGCCTTATATGTAGCTGGACACTGCCAGCGGGAAGCGTACCCAGAAGGTGGTTGGCTGCATTGCCACGCTGGAATTCAATGCTGATTCTCTGGGCGAAAGTTTGACATAACAATAACAATTTGAAATTGATGTCATACTTAATTCTGTCGCTTATGTAGCTTAACTAGAAGCTACATCTTACTCTCTTCTTTGATTTATTGAATAGTATCCTGAAATTTTAACTGAATTATTTATTTGTCAGCGACCCGGGTGCCTGTAGCGATAATTAAAACAATCGCCTTTGTGATTGTGATCGCATTGAGTTCATAATGCAGCTATGAATCACTAAATCGTCACTGGGCCAGGCCTGATGGGCACAAAGGGGCCTCATTAATAATAATCATTCGTCCTCGAATGCTAACAAACGAGGAAAGATATTTAAAAGGAGAATTTATTAACTTTTGTCCTTTGAATCTGGCTTAAAAGGAACTTTATTACGCAAATCTATACAGATAAATAAAATTGAAGTGTCTGTTTGTAACGTTTCTAGAAAATTATAGAATTGCCGTCTCTGTACATAATAGATATTAAAGAAACAACTGGACTAGACTACATAAACGATGGAAGACATGATCTTTTTTTAAAAATTTCTTGTCTGTGTGCCTGTCTGGATGTTCCGGCTAATCTCTGAGACGGCTGGACCTATTTTGACGGGACTTTCACTGGCAGGAAGCTGGTGTTATAAGTAGTAACTTAAGGCTAGTGTTGTTTAGGGTTCTGGGAAAAACAACCAAAGGGATGTAGCCTCAGGCACTTTAGATCACGAGTGGAAGCCATCCAGTCTTACGACAGGCCGCCCGGTCGCAGGAAATTGTATTCTTTCTCCGGTCCAGCACGGTCCTCCGTGCTGGACCGGATAGAGGATTCCAATAGAGATGGTTGATAAGTAGCTAGTAGCAGTTTGAGATACGATTATAAGAACCACCCAGTACAAAATAATTCGTGTCAAACGAATTAATCCTTGTTTTTATTTCATTGCGTCGAAGCTTACCAGATGTACGTGATATCCTTTATCGGTACACAGTTAAGTATAAAACAATGCCCGAACGGAGGGGTGAGGCAGTCAGGCGAAGACTACTATACGGGTAAGACGTTTGTAGTACTCTCGATTAGCGATATAGCGACGCACTTTGCGCGTGTTGAATTGCATTGAATCGTAGAGTGTGAACTGGTTGCATCCAGTTTTTATTTGTATTTGTTTGTACAGTTCTAATAAACTCTATAGTAATTCCAACGGCATTTATTTTAATTTGAGTCCTGTAGCTCGTAACAGCATAATTACATTCTACATATATTCATACAAGTCCCGTGTGTTACCTAAAAGCTTTGAAATTGCAAACTATTCAGAAATCTACATATTGCGACCTCCCGAACTATCCTTAATAGCATAAAGAATGTCGTTTACGCAAACGGAAAATGTTATAGCATTATTATGGACGGGGCTATACTCGGGATTGTAGGATTATCCCTCGGGATTCCGGACGAGTAGAACTTACGTCTTTGAGTCGCCACGGGATTTGTGGATTGATGTTGAAATTTTAAAGATGTGTTGGCAAGTTTCGAGGGCTAAAAATTTAGTGCATAGATTTTTAAGTACCTGCTCTTGCGTTTTTTATTTATTTTTTATTTTTGGAATATTATTACATATATTAATAGTTATTATCGTTTGTGGTCTTTTATAGATATTTGGAACACCAAAGCTGTTATCCACGGGCCTTGTTGCTGTTGCCTTGATTTGTCACCATGTAGAGATCTTGGTGAGGGTGCGCGATAAGTCACCGACCTGATCCTATCTTGGTGGATGTAGGGTACCACTATTGGAATTATCACTAAAACTCCCCATCTTCCTACTCGTCTGTAACCAGTGCCAGTTGCGTGAAATGACAAATCGTCTGCTCCGCCCTTGGCATATGCCGCCAGGGACGGTTATCTCCAGTGCCACCCAAGGGCGTAGAGTACCCCACAGCCACAGCGTGGGAGCGGGGAACAACTTCGCTTAAATACGGATGGACACTCCCCTGGGTTTCGCTCGCGCCTGTTTACGCACGGCGCTGAAGGTTATCCAGGCCAATCTAGCGCTGGAGCATTGATCTGCGTGCGGCGGAGCTCTGGTTCAATGCTCCTTTTCTCATCCGGAAGATAGTCATCACGATATGGAGCGGAGGGTCCACGCTGCTTGACCTAGTCAGGGCAACGCACACCTGGCGGGGGGTTAGGGTCATCCTCTCGCCGATCACGACACCACGCACACATCTTACTTCAACTCGCACAAGTAACATTGTGGTTATCAAGAATACCATTATCATCATTATCAACAATTACTTTAATGTAATTTGTCCTAAAAAATTTCTTCTTTTCTTTTCTTCTTTATCATCTTAATATTAAATCCTGGTTGTGTTTGGAGCGTCTGCCTCGAAGCGCGGGGTCCGCTTTCCTACTTTTCTTCTTTACTTCGCGAGGTCTCCGGCATACCTAATTGTTAGACCATTGACCTTCCGTTATGACGTCAAGCCAGCATTTCTTAGGCTTACCGCTACGAACGGGAATTAGCAAACGGGACTTTTAAAAAAATACGAGAGTTCCTAACGTCATATTCATGACACGCAGTTCTTGCTTGTATCCCTCAAGTATAGGCCACGCTTCACTGTTATATAAAAGGACTGGCTTAATGATAGCTGTTATACAAGATTTTGCGTAATAATATAACTACCATAAACATGCTTCATAGTATAGGTATATAGAATACGTAATTTGTTTTAGTTCAATACAATTTCATCTGCAACTGGCACCTGTCGACAACAACCCGCATTTTTACGTTAATCTGTAACCTGAAGGAGGGGGGGGGGGGGGTCTTTACGTAACTTTGTTTAAGCCATTTTATTTACTCAGTCGTCATAAAAAGTTTTGTGTAATGTTATTTGGGGTTTTTAATTAAGTTGGTTAGGAGTTGTTGTTTACGAACTTTCTTTTGTTGTGCTTGAAAATTTGTTTAAATATTCGCAGTATTATGAAGAGTTATTATTTAATAATAATAATGAACAAAAATATATTTGTGCATCTGAAAAATCTATAGTTTTTACAGGTTACAAAAAGTTTTGTGTACCTACACCTACACTCGGTAATTAAGATAATACTTGTGTACAATATTTTCGTAATATATTTTTTAAACCGAAGTCAAAAACATATTGATGTACATTCAAAGATATATTATTTTCAAGATAAGAAATTTAATTGAAATTTATGTGTATGAAACTCTCAATAGAACAATGCTGAAACAAAACTAATAGCTAGCTATACATTATTAATCGAGACAGTTACAAAAGCCCTTTTCATTTCCTAATAAATCAAATTTAGTTAATTAAGAAGTATATTGAGTTTCAAGAGCGCTTTTGATTGGTATATCAGAACTATTATTTGCGGGTCTTAGTGTAACGATACACCTACCGAAGGTACACTGCCTTCGGCGATTGAACTATTCGGTTCCTAGTATTCGGTTGGTATGACACACCAAACACGCCCAAGAGTCCGAATTGTGCGGCGTATTTCCCAAAATATCTTATTATATTATATAAGCCTACCTTTGAAGTATTAATTTTATCAATGTTGGCAATTTGAAGAAGTAAAACTACAACGGTTAGGGCTGTACAAATATCAGAGCATGTAAGTAAAATGGTTCAAGTACGTTGGCCTAACTTTCAATCACGTGACGCGCCGCATATTCAGAAAACATTGTTTTAAATGGCACTAGTTAAGTGTAGAACTAGATGGTGTAGAACTAGATGGCGCTGACCAGTAATTACACTTGCTATCATTTATCTCATATTTTAAGTTAAACTTTATGTATTCTGTATTCAGTTCAGAAAAACCAGTTAATAAATTAATTTAAGTGTTTTATTTAGTCACTAAGGGCCTTACTTATAATAATCTCTTTAAGAAAGGATTAGCCATCTCTTAAATAACAGACTCTTAAGCCCCTAATCAATGGCTGTCAAATAAAATTTGCCGTCTTGCCTCTTAGCAGTGACTTAAACTGCCTCTCGACGTTGGTTATTTTTGACAGTTATTTATGAGTTACTTTACCACCACCTCTTATCCTTAAGAGGAGTATCTGGGTAACATTTTCGTTAATCAGTTGCTGAGCAGTTTCTTAAAATTTAACAAACGATTGTAAGTAAGGCCATAAATGCATTCGCACGGGAACAGTCCCTAAACGAAAGATTCGGCATTACGTCAAACACTACATTATTTCGACTGCTTATGTCATAGGTTACCTAAAAAATACTACATACTACTGCGTATTTAGCATTTTCAGCGTCGTTCTTTCGGCAGATGTTTTGCTATTTATAGGCTGTATGTACACTACATGGTAAATGCATCGAATGTGGGCGAGCATCAAATGTTCAATAAAGCTGCAATTACAAATTTGCGCTACCCGCTTCTCTCGCCACTTTCCTGCTTGCTGTTGTGGAAATGGTAATAATTCAAACGTGACATTCTTCTTCAATGGAAAAATATTATTAAAATCAAAATATATTATGGTCTTACTTATAAACGTTGGTTAAATTTTAAGCAACTGTTTAGCAGCTGATTAGTGAAAATCTTACCCATAAACTCCTTTTAAGGATAAAAGATGGTAAAGCAACTCACAAATAACTGTCAAATTTAACCAACCTCGAGAGGTAGTTTAAATGACTGCTAAAAGGCAAAATGGCTATTCACATTTGAAACAGCTGATTCTCACGGAGTGCGGAAATAAGGATCGAATCTGTGTATAAAAATATATCAGTAAAAAAAGCATTGAATTGGTGTCGCCACCTACCGTAGCTAAAGGGATATTTATTGAAGAAAATGCTAAAAAGTTTTATACAAGCAAACAATGTAAAATCACTAGGGTATTATGTATTCAAAAAGGAATAACAATTAAAATAACTAAAAAAACATTGTTACGTGCGAGCGGGAATACGTAGGATTGGAAGGAAACACCAGTTTTTAACTAAACGCTTTAATTCAGCCGCGATTCCTCTTCGCAGAGTTGGCCCCACATGCACAACTAACAACGCTCTGTCCCGACAATTATGTCTTACTCAAATACCGTCACCGATATTGCGTAGACCACTTTCTGCTGCTGCAGTGCCCACATTCGAATTTACCCCATGTAGCTCGCTTCTGGATCTTCTCTTAAACTACCCTACACTCCTCCTTCACTGAACTGTCCACTTAACTTTTCACAAAATTCACCACTAAACTTGTCAGTCTTCTATTAAACTTCTCTTTCATATCGCATTTGTCGCTTCACTGTCTTCAATTGAACTCTTTGAACTACCGGTAGGCGTGTCTTACGTTGGTTATATATCCGCAAGGAATCGTCTAGAACCCATACTTTCAATGTTCTTTTCATTATTCTTTTATTTACTATCTATCCCTTTCTAAAGTATCTTTATCTTTAACTTCCTATCTATCTATCTCTGTCTTTTCCTTCCCAAACCTTCTATTCTACAACTTTCGCTCATCATCTATTCCGTTCTAAAATGTTGTGTATTCCTCCTACAATCTTCTACCTTTTTCTAAAAGTCTTGAGAACGGCTTATGCTGCCAGAAAGTTCTACCCTCGGTCGCCACAATATTAAATATTTTCACTCGGCACATAATTTAATAACTTCATTATTGTACCCTTTACCGACACTAGCGCTATTGTCTCTTGTGGTTATTTCTTGGACTATTACTGCTCTCTCAGTCAGTTCTAAGTTCTAACCCGACAAGCTGTGTTTAGTATGTATTACAGTTAATACTGGTGTGTGCTGTTGTTTTCTTGTTTCTTGGTATAAAACATGGAATTCGACAATCTCTACGATTTTATACATGATATCGAGGAGCTGCATAATTTGCTGCGACAAGAAGACGGAGAAAGACATACAGAGCTCGTTTCAATCTGTTGCATAATTTAACAGATGATGAGTTCAGTAAGACGAATATGTGCAAAGTAATAGAAATAAGAGCTGATCTGCAAGTGGATACCCGAGGTGGACATACGGAGTAAGGTAGCAATCGCGTTCGCTTCGAAAAGTTGGCGGTACATAAAAATGCCATCAAATTTAACAGAAGAAGTCAATGCAATCTTATTCAAAATACACAGGTCGTTTGAAACGCAGGTTTTTGCGAAAATTGTGACATTGTGGTCATTGTAGAGGCAGCACACATGATGTAAAGATATACCGAGAAAGCTCAGTCAAGAGGAAATTTGAAGAAAATGAGTTTGTTGAACGGCTAATTGGTGATAGTGGTTATGCAAGGACTTCTCACCTTGTAACACCACTGCTGAGGCCCCACACTGCAGAAGAGCAGCGTTACAATCACTGTCGTATCCAAACTTGTAATGTTATTCAAAGATGTTTTGGTGTATGGAAACAATGGTTCCGAATATTATTAGAAGCCATGATAGGCTCATACACCTCAATACTGGCAACTATTATTGTTTGTACAGTATTGCACAATTTAGTGATCGAGCTGAATGAAGAACAAGGTGCATATTCATATTAATTTAATAATATTTTTTCATATAATAATAAAATATGACCTTTGGCCAGTTCCTATATCTGACTAATAGTTACTTCTAGCCCTATATCTTATTAATATTTGCCTTATTACTGATTTTTTGTTTGTTTTCAGAAAGAGAAAATCTTCAACCTGAATTGCCTGTATGAAGATTTTAATCATTATTTAATTTTATCATTCTTATTTAGCTATAATGGAGAAGATAAAGAATAGCCCTTTCTATGACATGATACTGATCAACATTATCACTGACCTTCCTTAATGTTATTGAGTGCAGTCTATTACAATATTAATTCTACAGAAACCACTAAACCTAAGCAAATTACCAATCTCATGGCGACCCCAATATCTGAGGACTGCCATTACTTGCAGCTCAGGTTATTGATATAATTGATGACCATGTAGAACAAATAAAAAGGAACATTTTTAAACAATAAAAACACCTCAAAAAATTTAAATGCACAATTTTAATAAAAAATTATACACAATTATGTATTTTTTATTAATTTTGATATCCAGTCTTCTTCTAGATACATTATTTTCAATCACTTTTCATGCAACTCTTATCACACCTCATCTTGCAGTCAAGGGCTTCTCTTTTACACTTCATTCCTTCTTCCTATGCTGGCTTTGGCCAACACGAACAATGCTTGTTAATGGCTTCCCTTGCAGTAGTCTCTCGTATGTCTGTGAAAACAAAAGCTATAATAATAACAACCTATAAACATACCAATATTGGGCTTGAATGTCCCATTTAGTAAGAGAAGGGACTGACAGTATACGCAATATGCTTTTCCAAGGCCGATTGGCGGGTTTAACACATTGGTTATACCGACCTGCAGGATTCATCTCAATGTTTTCCTCCATTGTTATTCACCTGAGTGATGCATGTTTTCCAATCAGAATTCGAACCTTTGCGTTTAGGACACATGTACTAACCTTTTTATTTAAATGGCCGATATGGCCATGTATTCCCCTATGTACTATCCATTAATCTAATACGGCTTTGTGTGGCAATAAAAACGAAAGCAATACGAAAATATATATCATAGAGACAGTGACTCTTTGTTGTTGAATGTACTAAATAAAAACTTGTAGTTACCTATTTAATATGAATAATATCACTGTCAAAATTGTTGGAATCCACAGTAAACTCATGGGATATGGTCTCCATCAAAATCTGAACTTCAACAGGCCGGCTACCTAGGCGGAAAATCTCCTCCACAGTCATTGTTCTCGCTCTTTTAAATGCCAACTTAGATTGTTAGCCTTGTTTTTCTTATTAGCCAAGCGAGCTTTTTGGCGACTTCCGCGTTTGTGCTCGTTTCTTTTTCAATAATATCCGCACGCTCAAGTACCAGCATTTCGAGAATTTGCTAAAAAAGCATAAAATATTATGTTAGCGTGCATTAGGCATTTGTTAGTAGAGTATTCAAAGAAAAATAACGATTAATATAGTTATAACAAACTACTATGGATGCTACGTATGCTATGCCCTATAACGCTTACACTTGCTGTTCACTCAAGTTTTTTTCTATTCTTTTCACATGGCGTTCCGCTGTGATGTATTTAAAGATTATTTTATCAATTTCTATTAATTTCTATTTACACACAACAAACATAAACAACTCAGCTGTCAGTTGTTAATGTCAACAAAGTCACTGGATACAGACTAAAAAACGTAGTACTGACAAGAATTTCGCTCTTTTCCGTTCTTTAGTCGAATATTTTGGGTACAACGCTACGTCAATCATTCAAATTTCGTTTGTCTGTGCTCCTCTGTGGTAAGCAACAGGTAATACACGTTTATAAGTCAAAAAAGATATTCGTTGATTAGGGGCTTAAGAATCTCTTATTTAAAGGATGGCTAAACCTTTCTTAACGAGATTTTTATAAGTAAGACCATCTGTATTCTGTATTCAGTTCAGTTCAGAAAAACCAGTTGATAAATTAATTTAAGTGTCTTATTTAGTCACTAAGGGCCTTACTTATAATAATCTCGTTAAGAAGGTATTAGCCATCTCTTAAATAACAGACTCTTGAGCCTAAAATAAAATTTGCCCTCTTGCCTCTTAGCAGTGACTTAAACTGCCTCTCGATGTTGGTTATTTTTGACAGTTATTTATGAGTTACTTTACAACCACCTCTTATCCTTAAGAGGAGTTTCTGGGTAATATTTTCGTTAATCAGTTGCCGCGCAGTTTCTTAAAATTTAATAAACGATTATAAGTAAGGCCATAAATGCATTCTCACGGGAACAGTCCCTAAACGAAAGATTCGGCATTACGTCAAATGCTATGTTATTTCGACTGTTTCTGTCATAGGTTACCTAAAAAATACTACGTGCTACTGCGTATTTAGCATTTTCAGCGTCGTTCTTTCGGCAGATGTTTCGCTAGCTATAGGCTGTATGCACACTACATGGTACATGCATCGAATGTAGGCGAGCATCAAATGTTCAATAAAGTTGCAATTACATATTCGCGCTGCCCGCTTCTCTCGCCACTTTCCTGCTTGCTGTTGTGGAAATGGTAATAATTCAAACGTGACATTCTTCTTCAATGGAAAAATATTATTAAAATCAAAATATATTAGTATATTCCAATCCGAATTATGTACATAATGCTTGTACGGTAAACGTATAGTTACTCACCTAATCAAGTGAATTCATGAAATTTGACACGAATTATAACCTAGTAGCTTCTGCCCGCGATTTCGTCCGCGTGGAATTATACAAGTAAATTTAAAAAATGCTCCGATTTTGAAACATTCTCCATTGGTGCTCCTATTGGTCTTAGCGTGATGATATAAAGCCTATATCGCCTCGATAAGTGGGCTACCTAACATTGAAAGAATTTTTCGAATCTGACCAGTAGTTTCTGACATTAGCGCGTTCAAGCAAACAAACAAATTCTTCAGCTTTATATTATATTAGTAGGTATAAGATTTTATTATATCATTATAATCCATTTATATAGATCATTATATTCCAAGAAAATTGGATATGCTATAACAAGTCTAAACAATAGATTGTAATCATGCCTGAATAAGGGTAATTATTGTAACAGACATAACAGTACATTCTGTAGTCACACGATCCGAACTGTATTTACATGCAAACGAGGTAGGTCCCGAATTAACTCTCAAAGATAACAGGAAAAGCCATTGTCTCGTGCCTTACAACGTTCTCCTCGTTTTTGCTTTACGTGCTAGGGATTCTAGTAATTCAAAGTATTGTATGTATAACACTTTCATTGTAATTTTAAACGGTTTTAATCACGACTAGCAGTGCCAGGGGAAATCATCACGTGAAAACTAGTAAGCAGATTTAAATGAAATTCGACACAGAATCAGCTTATAGCTCTGGTCAACACTCGTGGTAATTTTTATCTCGATATATATGAAGTCGTTTCAATAGAATCTATAATATTATAACAAAATCTATACATGCAGTGTCGGCACGTTAAAACTATATGGACGACGGAGAACACGGTGCGTTTTTATATCTAGTATGTTTATTTGTTTGTCTGTTTGTCCGGAATTCACGTAAAAAGTACTAAGCCGATTTCAGCAGTTTCTGCTGATTGACACTATTACTTTATGTATGTCTTTCAAGACCACAGGCCATAAAAATGGCCCGGACTTTTGGAGGGTTTGCGTGGGGCCATGGGGAGGCCAACACGTAGAGGCCCCTTAACAAAAATCTAAATGTGGCGTGACACTGACCGGGGATTATCAATGTCTACACCATATAATAATGCACCCAAGGACAAGCCCCGGCCAGTGTAGGACTATTGTGGGAAATGAGAAGAGAAAGTACCAGGCTATTGGGGTGAACTTTTAGTGGTACTAGCGGTTTGGGAATATGGGGACTATGGCGTCTGCCCGTCGCAATGTTCAGGGAACATGGAAATATGGGTAGACGGTGACTCGCCACTCCCTGCATGGGCCCCAAAAAATGGCAGGGGCAACATGGGTGTGAGTGGCTAAGGGGTGTAGAGAGGTGGGCTGCAGGTTCACCGAAGCTACTTCTGACGTGATGCCATTTATCACTTCCACCCCTGGAGCTTGAGTCTTAGCTCTAGCGATCTCCACTCCGTGCCGGCTGGCTAAGGCAAGCACGGAGGCGAGGGCCTTGTCTTGGCCCCCGGAGTCAGGTACGAGGTGTCGCCACTCACCTAAGGCTTCGCCACACAAAGCCCCCCTGCGGGTTTCTTATTTTTTATTATTTTTATTTATATTATATATATATATATATATATATATATATGTCGGAGGGAAGCTATAATTAGATGTATTGTTCACTGGATGTATAACGCACAATATCATTTGTTTACATTTTAATTACTTCTAAAATTCTTAATTTAATTTAATTTGATTTGTTAAATGTTTCTATAACTTAAAGATCGTTCTTACCTAATAAGTTATGAATATTGTAATTTAATAAACGACCAATCAGAGCAGAGCATATGGCGGAGCGGGGTCAGACGCCCTCTATACTTTGAGTAGTATCTACTTGGGTAGACGGAGAAGTTTTTGTGGCACATTTTGGTTGGTGACTACAGGTCGAGTTGGACCTTTGAGAATTGTAAAGAAAGTATTGAAGTTGGAATATATATATATATATATATATATATTATTACTATTATAATTATTCTAAGTGAGTAGATACGCTAATTATCTAACAACTGATTAGTTGATGCACTTTTAATACTTTCAAAGTTTAAATTACTCAATGAATTTAGATTATAATTCATTCTACTAAATCTGGGTTGCCAGCTCAACTTGCCGTTGCCAGTTTCTAACTTTCTATGAAACTTGTTCAAAGTTTATTAAACTTGTTTCAGTGCATACGATATATATTATTTATATCTCTTATGAGGTTTATATATCTTTGAGATTTTTTATATATTTATAATATATATATAGCCTTGGATAAAAGTCCTATATTTTCTAGAAGTATATTCATAGTCAAGGTGGCGCATTCCGTCAGTGGGGAACTTCATACACCTCTCATTATTTCTGTGTTTGAATAATTACGATGACAACAAATCAGTCACTGAAGCTAAGACACCATTGTGTTCTGTCTTCGAATTGTAGTTGGCGTTAAAATCCATTTAAAAAAGTTACAAAATGAGAGGTGTACGAACTTACCCCATTGATGGACTTCGCCACCTTGACTATATTTATTTTATTATCTCTCTTGTCTATCGCTTTCTCCCACTCATTTAGGGTTGGCACAATGTCCATATTCATCTATTCTGGAACATATCCTCTGTCAAACCACAAACCACCATGTCATTCTTTACGCAATCCAACCATCTCTTTTAGGTTTATCTTTGCATTTGTACCCATCAATCTTGCAGGTTAACAGTAATTTCGTTACGTGACTTTCATCCCTCCTCATTGCACGACCATTCCATCTCAATCTTCTTCCTCTAAATTTCTCAGTCATAGGTGCAACTTTCAAAGTTCCTCCCTTACGTACATATTTCTTATAGCTTAAGAGCCAGTGATCGGCTACCAGTACGTATTCGACCAGACCTGAGATTTTGTATATTGAAGCACCTATACCTACCATGCATGGTACGGGACTCACTAAGCTCTAAGTGGTGGACACGACGAGCGCTGAGGTAAGACAGTATCGATTTTTGATGAATTTTAAATCCATTTGACCAGGGCTACCGTTTTGATATTTGAAAATATAGGCTTATTATTATCGGAAAATAAGAATGGCAGATCATTATCGTGCGGTTTTCCTTTATGGCAGACAATTTTGAATATACTAAAAAAATTTGAAAGTAATTGACCAGCTCTGCCATTGATATAATTTGTATATTATAGTCTTAAAAACTTATATTGATCGCGACAGATGTCTACTTTCCGTATACACATCAATAAATAATAAAATCTTGCTACTACCCAGTCAGATGTATATGTTTTCCGTTCGCTGTTTTACATCAGTTTCACTTTGAGCTTAGTGAGTCCCCGAACCATACATGGTAGGTATAGCAGCCTCAATTTACAAAACATCAGGTCTGGTCAAATACATACAGGTAGTCGATCAGTAGCTCTTAAACTAGCTGATTTTTTCCCTTAATTTACAGAAATCCTTATAAAAATGCTTTTAAACTCGTAATTACAACAAGGGAGGACTGTCATTAATATTTATTAATCAATCAGTCTTTATTTGCAAAAACATAGGTACATGAATAAGTGTTACATAATATAAAGTTTCCAGTATGTTTTGTCATTTACATGACATGCACTCACATAACCCTAAACGAATGTTTACAAATTAATTCAATTAAATACACATTAAACATTTTAAAAACAAGTTAAAATATTAAATTTAAAAATGACAATATTATTATCTTATTTTATTGTATTATCATTAATATATTTGTCTACACTATAATATAATCATTAAGTAAAAAATAATTTAATTTAATGTATTACAATTTAACAAGTTTACATTGAAGTTAAATTAAATAAGGATTTTAATGAGCGGAATGAAACTCACCCACCCTATGCGGGTTAAAAGGTGATTTTATATGCTAATTTCGACGGCCGCAGTTAAAACTTTATGTAATGAATTCAATTTTATAAAAAGGTACTCTCGTGTCATCTCTCATTTGAGATACTTAGCGTGAAATGCTTTCGGATTTTATTTCAGGCTGGTTTTCATTTTAAGGCTTTGAATCTCAGAATTTTTTATTACATAACTAGTTATACCACCCGGACGACTTGCTCTTAAAAATAAAAATCTAGAAACCGATTGCAGCGTCGTCAAGCGGGATCAATTATTAATCTAGAATCTAGACGATTCTCGAATCTGCTTAAATAAACACAAAAAAGTCACCAAAATTGATCATTAACAGTGAATGAGGTGTTTAGCGGTGCCACCTACCGGGTCCAATCGTGAATCTAAATCTACCCGTGATCCACTTGAACACACGCAGAATTTTATCTAAATCAGACAAATTAAAATAAGTTTAACTTCAGGCACCATTGCCGAAATCGGCCAGGAGATATCATAAGAAGTAAATGGCTAGATTGATGTTTTTTATGATTTTTTTTGTGGTTGAATATCATATTTTAGTACTTATAAGCGATGGGAGCGAGCGAAGCGCTGTATAGTATTGAAAGGAGATTTTTTCAGAAAACAGAACTTCAATACCCGAGAAGCAGTACTAAATGCCTTTAAAGAATTTGTTGCCTCCCGTCCAGCTGATTACTTAAAGAAGGGCATCAATAAACTGCTGCTGCGTTGGTAGAAATGCATCGATTGCATGGGTGATTACTTTGATTGATAGAACTAGATCCCAGAATTGTTTAGATTCACAATTGTATCCAATAGGTGGCGCTGCCATCGGATTCTAGATTTCATTTTCTTGTGGCAAGTCAAAGGGTTCACAAATTTTGATTAAAAACTTGAATTTGATTTGTTACAAAAACAAACATGTATACGAAAGGTACAGAATTGGGTCATTTCGTATATCAAATAGAGATACATGTATGAATGTATCGAGCAATGGGACGTGGGGTCCGTGATTGACGGACATCACCCGGACATCATCAAGATTAGATGTGCTTCGATCTGCTGGAAATTGAGTGCAATTTTAATGCAATATCGGTGTTGATAGTTTTGGTCGTGATATAACAACGAAGTGTTGAAGTGATATAAGTCGAAATGGGTCAGTGGCTAACATACGCCTTATTAAAATCTTTCACTGATATTAATTAGCTGGAAACTAGCCTTTAAATATTATTTAAAATGGGGCAGTCGATATGTACTCTACATATCGACTGCCCTGCACAATAAATCAAGTATTCAAAAATATTTTGTGTTTTTTGGATAGTTAGAAAAAAACCATGATAAAACAATGTCATGAGGCTATTTTTCTTATTTCTTAAGCAAAATGTACCTTTTAAATTAGTTATCGCTGAACACAAATAAAAAAAAAACAACATAAGTAAAGACGAACTAAGAACCACTTCTTCTTTTTTGAAGTGGTTAAAAATTAATGTTAATCTGATATAGAAAACTGCAAGATAAATAAAAACGAAATAGTAAGGGTCAGTCCTAATCTGAAATCTGCTGGGGCACAAATACGTCACGCGAGTAGGGTGCCCGTGATTGACGCCCGCTTTCCGGACATAATCAAGCTGAGATATAGGACGGTCTCATCGGATATTGGACCTACTTCGTTTATAATTGAATAGCTAAGCGCGTTGTATCATCATTCGAGTGGAAAAATAAATTGTACAATAAATCAAATCTTTATTTGTCCAAACTATGTTTCGTATATTTAAGATGTGGTATAAGCCATGTTTTGTTACATACATACATAACTTCACGCCAGATCCCTCGCGGGGTAGGCACGAACAACAGAGCGCCATTTAGGCTTATTCTTAGACACCTCACTTGATTGTCATGCACGCTCGTCTGTTCTTAAGGCTCCTGACATCACCTTCTGCTAGTACACGATCAATTTGATCATGGAAGGTGTGTCGAGGCCTTCCGCGACTTCTGCATCCATCCACTTTTGCATTGTATATCTATTTAGTCATTCTTTCATCATACATTCTTTCCACATGCCCGAACCACCGGAGCATTCCTTTCCTTACCTTCACCCTGACACTCTCTTTCAGACCAACTCTCTTTCTTACTTTGGTTCTGTTTTGTTCTGACAGGAAAATAAAGGAAACAATTTTAAAGTTAACAAACAAAATTTCTTGTAACAGATACTCGACATATTTAGTACTTAGTAGAATAAGACAACAAAAAAATGAATTGTTACGAGTGCGGGGCTCGAATTAAAATGCCGTTGGAATTACTATAGAATTTATTAGAACTATACAAACACGTATAACACAGGTACAAATATAACTGGACACAATCAGTACAAACTGCACGGTTCAACAACACGCGCAAAGTCCGTCACTACATAGTATCGTAATCGTCGCTTGACTGCCTCCCCCCACCAAACCCCGTTCAGGAATCGTTTTATACTATACCTACTGGACAATACAACAATCGACAGCGTGGACTGAAGTTTCCGAGAACTCATAATCTGCACACTGGGGCCATAAACAAGTGCAGTAACACTATAATGTTTTTCTTAATTACAAATTTTAACACAAAGGAAGTCCAAATGTGGGAAAGGTAGCAAAGCAGATGTGCATTCACTTTGTCGGTGTGTAACAGTATGATAAAAAGGAACCCTAAAAAGATGTAATAAATAGTAAAAAAATCGATCAAATACTAAAAAATGACAAAAAATTTAATGATTAGTGATGTTCAGGCTCCATCGGGGATAGTGTCAAAATTAATAACAATGGCCAAATGCTTATTATTTATAGCGTAAAAAATTATGCTGTTAGTAAACTTTTTTAATTTTTTGTTGCTGGAGTATAGCAGATAAGTTCACCGCCCAACTGTGACGAAAAGTGGTAACCGTCGCCTATAAACATTTGTAACGCACACAACCACACTCAGCAAACAATATTCAAAAAGATTCTATCTGTGCAGGAATGGAGAAAGAATACAATTTCCTGCGGCCGGGCGGCCTGTCGTAAGAGGCGACAAAACAACCTACAGCCAGGTGGTAGGGCACTTGCCCGACTGGATGGCTACCACCCCTGGTCTAAAGTATGGCGCCATAACAACCTTGAGTTGTGTTCCGGCATTGGTTACAAGGTTCCAGTCTTCCTTAAGAGAGCAGCAGCGCATTTGTAGCACCTTTGGTGTTGCAAATGTTCATAGGCGATGGTAATCGCTTTCCATCAAGTGGGCCATCAGCCTGTCTGCTGAACTCCTGCAATAAAAAAGAGAGTTTTCAAAGAATTGTTATAGAGTACTGTGATTTGTCTATCACGAATAGCACTGAAGCGCAACTATTGTAAGTCTACAGGGAATAGTCTACGATAAGTAATGTATTTGATTGACGGTCACTTCCCGTGGACAATCAAGATGAGAAGTACGGCGGTCCCATCGGATATTGGACCTACTTCGTATATCAACAATTTCGAGTTCGATTTTTTATTAGCTCGCGTTTAGTGGCGGAAGATTGTTATTTGTCGCGTCATTGGATCGGGAATCGTGTTGGATGGTTTAACATCATTTCTAACGCTACAAAATTGCAAGTAATGTAATCCTTCTTCTTTGGCAACTGAAGCCTTGGATGTTTTCTTCACGACATCACAGGTCGTCAAGATAAATATAGCCAGAAGTATAGATCGAAAACTTTTCTTTGCACATCAATACTTATAAGTAAATCTACAGACTGAAACTATATCGAATTGTGCACAAAGGGCGGTTTTGTTGCTATGTCATAAAGGAATCTCCTCTAGACAAATCGAGGAATTAATTTAAACGACATCTACCGAAAGTAGACGATGGGTTTAGTCCTCTAATAACTAACATCGGTCTGAGCCCCAGCAAAGTATAACTAGTCTTGATATACATATAATTCTTCTTTACGTATATCACTGATCTCCTTCTAAACCGCTAGACCGATTGTGATAAAATTGTGTATTATAAAAAGATATACTTACAAAATAATGAAAATTTATAAGTAAAAAATTAACTCTAAATCGCTGTCGGCAGGGAGTGTGCCCAAAATGCTGGACGCATTTCCGCGTTGAACGGCAACGCTGATTCGTTGCCTTAGGAGCTAGCTAGTTTTTTGGACACGCGATATCTCAATTAGACGCGATGAGAGGTCTCGATAGAGTCGATGATTTCCAGGACCCCACGGTCTCAGGATCTCGAGTCCGAAAGCCAGAAATATGAACCCACTACCAATGGACACATATTGACATTTGAGCAAAGTCACTAGTGGCTCCGCAACTTGTCACATTATAGATGTGAAGAAAATAAGAAACAAAAGGAATAATAATTTATAATTAATTTACTGATATATATTTAACAATTGTTGTTAAAAAAAAACAAATAATGTTATAACAGTTATATTTATAAAAGGACAAAAGGTTCATCTAGGCTAGACTCCGCTCTCAGTAAGTTTGATATACCGCACTCCCCTAGGCAATTTCCTCCAGGCCGAGAAGGCAGCGTTCCGGTTAGGGTGGTAGTCCTCTCAGGTATCTTCTTTTGTCTTCTGACAAAGCTTATTACAAGTCCCAAGGGTAGTTCCCGAATTGGGAAAATAAATTGTAAGTTATATTTACTGCATTTATAAATGCTAGACTGAGTAATCTGAACAATACTAGTTGGGTTTATATTGAAATATTAATACGGGCTCAGGAAAAGTGATACAGCCGACTCAGTCATTCGCAAGATGGCCGTCGATCGCTTATTGGATATCTGCGCACACGTCAGAAACAAAATGAGTTGGATGCTTTCACTATTAGCAATTGAATTTGTTTTATACTTCCATACGTTTAAATTAAACGTGTAAATTAAATAGTAATAAAAAATATCAAGATAATAATGTAATAAATTTAATTAGTTTACTCGTAAATGTAATAATTATTTATAAAATTTGAAATATTTGTAACGTTCCGTTACAATATGCACATATATATATTCCTTAGAGTTGTTTTACCGAATACATTATTACCTGAGTGAATTCGAAAGTCAAACCATTAATTAAACTATTCATGCAACTGACATTGTTTCGAACTTTTTCGTATTTTTTAAATTCTTAATTTATTTAACGTTGATATAAGTTCACCAAATATATGTTTTTTTAACCATAGTTGTCCACCGTATTATTTCAATATTTTTTTCTAAATTCATACAGTCTCTAACAGATATTTTTAATCTTTCTATTTTACATTTTACCAACTTTTAACTGGTGATTGAAAAATCGGCCCTTATAGGCCTTAAATAAATTAAAATGAAGTTTGTCGTTCTTATTAAATTGTTTGAATTTGACTATTGGTGTATTTGCGCCGTTCGAGTATTTCCGCTGCTTCCGCCGCAAATTAATTAAATTCATAGTATCAAACAAAATGAAAAAACGCCTTTTGTGCGAGCAAAAGGACAATACGAGCCACCAGCCTTTTATACAACACGAACAGTGGCCTAGATTTCTTATTAAATATAATAATTTAAATGCGTTTTCCAATCGATTATTTCAGTGGCTGTTTCAATTATGAATGCGTATATTAGACGGATCAATCAAATGGACACCTAGACCAGAATGAATAACGGAGAAAATTCATTTCCAAAATTTACCATGCCAAGAATCGAACCCGGAGCTCCTGCGTTGCAGAGATTTAGGCCGGCAAAAGAGGCCGCCTATTAAATTTATATTTATGCTAATTATTTATTTTATTACAAGGAAGAAGATTAATGTGGTATGGGCATATAATGAAGAGACATGAAAGTCACTTGGAAAAAATAATGATAAACTATACAACAAATGTTAAGGTTTTTTTAGTTTTTTTAGAGCAGGAGTTCAGCAGACAGGCCGACAGCCCACTTGGTGGAAAGTGGTTACCATCGCAATGGACATTTGCAACACCAAAGGTGCTACAAATGCGTTGCTGCTCTCTAAAGGGAGACTGGAACCTGGCAACTGATGCCAGAACACAACTCGAGGTTGTTATGGCGGTATAGTACACACCAGGTGTGGTAGCCATCCAGCCGGGCAAATATCCTACCATCTCGCTGTGGGTGTTTTTTTCGCCTCTTTTTGCACATATATATTGATATTATAAATAATTATATCTGCCTTGACGCTCCGCTTTCTCATCTGAAAATTACGTTATCTTTACACGACTAAACTGATCTGATGAAGCCTTGTCTACATTTGCTTTAGTTAAGTGGTTAGTTAACTTGCGACACTGACTAATTAAGTACTTATCATTGTTTGAACTGAAAGTTAGTTTATGAGATTACCTTACTATGAGTCGAATATGGGACTTCTGATCTATATTCATGTGAACTAATAACATAAGGTCAAAGAAGTCGTAAGTATTAGAAGTCTTGATATATCAATTAATTACTTATGTTACTGTAAAACATTGTGCATAAAATACATGTCCATAAATGTCCTAGAGCTGCTGAACGTGCGCCTTTACGTTTTAGAAAAATAGACGGTAAACCACAGTATTTCTAAAATAGATTAAACTGTGTCAGACATCAGTGATCTCTATGTATATGTTTTCAAATTATATTTCCGTTCTCCGTGAAATACGCGGTAATCAATGTTTAATATTATAAAGAGGTAAAGTTTGTGAGTTTGTGTCGTCGTTCGGGATCTTTGGATCTACTAAACCGATTTTGAAAATTCTTTCACCCGTGGAAAGCTACATTATTCCTGAGTGACATATTGATTGTGATTAATAATAAGTTTTTTTTCTGATGTCCATCGAAATGGGCACGGGTCAGCTAGTTATGTATATAGGTCATTAAAAAAAACGGGATAAGCGGTGCATATGTTCGGGTCATGATTTCAACCTGCATTATTCAAGAGATATGATCGTCTTTACCATTGAGCCATCTTGACTTCAGAATCTGTTTATTTTTGGATGGTTCAAATTTTATTTATTTGTTTAATTTGTATTAGGTTTATTGTTTTGTTATTATCTTTAAATAATTTTAGTTGATGTTTTCAAATTTTTTAAAATCATGAATTTAACAATATGATGGTATTTATTTAAAAAAATTCATAAATAATAAATTAAACAATCAATTAATTGAATTGTCTATTTAATTATATGATTCAATTCGTAAGACTTATAAAACTTACCTTCATCAATATGATAAGTACAATTTTAAACTTTTATCGTATTTTACATATATTATGATAAAAATCTAAAATTGCATTTAATTTAAAGTACTTAATAGTTAGTTCTTAAAAAAATTAAACTTACCTCATTAATAAAAAAAATTAAAACTGTTAGACAAACATTTTGTAAAAATAAAAACACTAAAAAATTAACTGTTATTGTTACAGTTCTTAATTTTATACTTCAAAAAAGAAAACCACTTTTTAAACTGTCAAAGAAAAGTAGGTTAAGTTGTATTGCAGAGCGCTACGCGAGCAGAAACGCTGGAGCGCGTCAGATAACTGACTATGAACAGCTACGGCGTAGCGGTGCTACGTTGCTACGACGCAACAGGCAACCAATGATGCTGTTCGCACACCTAGGTATTAACTATATAAATAATGCAAACACTAAACTATCAGTTAACTATCGATAATGTTTTAACTAGATGTTTATTATTAATATCTTATACCATATGTGAACATCGTGAGGAAATCTGGGCATCGACATTATCGATGTGCAGATTTTTTAATTTGTGGGACAAGCGTGGGAAATCCTTTGCGATAAGAATGGATAGGTTCTTGTTTCGTAGTGCAATGTTTGTCGTTTGATATTTTATGCAATTTAAATAATATACATCAAATAACTGTATCTTGAAACGGGAGTCACATATTTGTCTTAAGTCTATGAAAGTAAAGCCAAATCGTAAGAAACAGTCATAACCAAGTATAACCTGTTCTTTTTCTTCTTCTGTTCTAGCACACCGCCTCCGCTGGCTTGGTCACGTAGAACGGATGGGAGAGGGACGCATCGTGAGGAAAGCATATTTGAGACGGCCGGTAGGTCGGTGTCCGGTTGGCCGTCCCAAATATCGCTGGAAGGACAGAGTGGAGGCTGACCTGTCGGAGCTACTAATAATTGACAAGAAACTGCGCAGGACAGAGCAATTTGGCATTTTCTCGTTTCGGCGGCCAGCACCCACTTTGGGTCGCTGAACCAACTGTTACTCCGTAAGTAAGTATAACCTATAATTTGTTGTTAATAAATTTTGAATAAAATTTTATTTAATGATATTATTATGTAGCTTAATATCTCACTTTGGACGTTACTTAATTAAATCATATAACATCATTAAATAGTGTAATTTTAGTAGTTGCAAATTTAGTGTGTGTGTTTTACCAACAATATTCTAACAAAAGCAGAATGTATGAAAATGAAGCAGTCACAATGCGGAATCATGTATTGGTTTATTTTATCTTTTTTATTTATATAACTTGAAAAATACTACCACCCAATTCTTCAAGTTATACAGCGTGTTTCAGACCTTACGACAATAAATCATACCACGTTTTCTTCATGACTTACTCTGCCCAAATACAAAAACGAATCAAGGTAGCTTCTTTGGTTTAGCCACAGGACCTCATTTTTCATTTCAGAAATTTACAACAACATGTATCTGTTATCGTGACTAAATCGGTAGGTTAGTGACCAAATGTATCATGTTGCCAGCTCGTCTCTTCATCATTAAACCAAGGTCAGTGAACTAATATTTACAAGATGTTCTGTTTTATTGTCTTTTTATCGTAATTAATTTGTTCGGAAATTGCTTTATTTTAATTTTGACATTACGGTTGATTTAATAGTACCAAAAACTTTGTATGGAGTAAGACTGTTAAAATTATGATTTATTGTCATTTGAAATGAAACACGTTGTATAAATAACAAATAGAAACTTTGTACCCCTTTTTAAGAAAATTGCGCGGACGGAAGAGTATAGAGATTCGCACACTTATTATATAGTTTGTATAGGGAAGAAGCGACGAATGCTTAAATACTCTTATCTATTGCGAATGCTTATCTATTTCCACCGAAGCTAAGCGGAGAGGAGATGTGGAAATAACGAAACTTGATTGATTTTTTAAAATACATTTCTCGTCTCCTCTCCTCTCTGCTTTGGTGGGAACCGGGCCTTAAGCGGATCCATCACGACATTATCTTTCGCCGTTAACACGTGGTAATTGTAACAACGTGCATATTCAGTCGGAAAACTACCTAAGTGGTGGAGACTTTCCGTCCAGGATTTGAACCCGCGCCCGTTGAGTTCAGGCTGTGTGCGTTAATCACTAGGCTACCACGTATCACGGTTTCCACTTCTATGGTGGACTATTTATTTTTCACAATTTCCAATGATATGAAAAATCAATTTTAGTATTATTATGAAAATCACGCAGTCTGACGGTCCAATGAATAGTGTTTATTAATTTGTTCCACTTAGTCAGTCAAACGGAGAGGGATGAAATATTTAAGATACATTTTTAAGGTAAATAGAAGTAGCAGTTTTATTAAATAGAAGACTATATATATACTTGTAATTAAATACAAATATATGAAATATTCGCGTTAAAGAGAAAAATATATACACGTAATATTTGAAAGAAATATTATATGAAACGTTAATTCAGTATTGAAATTGTAAAATCATTATTCAGCATTTAAGATTTTGAAAAAACCCTCAAATTTTCGAAATAATTTTAACAGTCAATTTTAGTGCATTTAAAAAAAACTATTATTTAGAGCAAAAACAATATTTAAAATAAAAATTGGTTTGAATAACATCCATCGAGATATATTTGCTTTAGTATTTTAGATTTTTTTCTATTGTGAGGCTGGCAAGCTCATGGAAAATGGTTACCGTCGCCTGTAGACATTTGCAACACAAGAGACTTTGCCAGTGCATGCCAGTTTTAAAGACAGGATACTGGAATCAGACAGGAGAAACGGGATATAGAGGATATAACATGGGATTGGAATGAAATAGAAAGATAGAGGAGATGGGATAGCGGGATAGCGGAGATAGGGTAGGGAAGATAAGAATAGGGGAAAGTGGGTAATCGGAACTCACTCATCACACGATTCTGTTTTTTCTAAACAAATAAATAAATAAATAATTGGCAGACAAACACATAATAATTGTATATCCCCAAATTAAGCAAGTAACGGGTATGTTATGGGTAATATACAACGGACTACTCTTGGGCCGATCCCTGACACCCAGACCATAGTAAATAAAGGAGAAAATTCAATATCAAACTAATATTATTTTAATTAAAAATACTAGCGGCCACATTTTTATACGCAACCTAGCAATTATGTATTCCCCGATATATAATTATCTATAAAAACTAGATTTTATTCAAGTAACATATTAATGTAGTAATCTTGCAGCTGGATCTCGGTCTATTGAGAGCGCGGTATTACTTAGATTTGGCCGGCCCGAAGAGTTATAATCAAGACAATGAGTTCACCATGGCTTTACCATGCATCTCTCAACCGAATTTGAATATCTTTAGTTGTAAAACTTGTATGTTCACGTACATGGTTAAATTATTTTTCAATACCGCTTTTCCTCGCTAGATGGCGTTGCACGATTCAAATGACATGAAAGTTAGAATGGACTTGCAACAGTTGCGCACTATACTATTTAAGACTGTGCAATACTTGATCCCGGATCCCACATAACAACTATTAGATGGTTCCAGTACTTTTTTTTAATGGACTGTATTTATATATCCGTGCAGGAACGGAAAAGACTACAAAATTTCTGCGGTCAGGCGGCCTGTCGAAAGAGTTGACAAAATAACCAACAGCCAAGTGGCATAGTATAGGTCCATCTGGATGGCTGCCACCCCGAGTCGAGGATATTAGGGGCCAGGTTTCTGTCTCCCTTTCGAGAACGACAACACATTTATAGTATCTTTGGTGTTACTAATGTTGTTAAGAGATGGTAATCGCTTTCAGTCAGGTGGGTGGGTCGTCTGTCTGTCTGCAGAAGTCACGTAATAAAAAAATAATGAAAATCTGATTGGAATCTTTTCAATTTTGTAAATATTATGATTCTCTAGTGAAACTAGATTGGCCAACGGCTCAAACCACTAAATACACTATAGAGGCTGTCAACTGTCTTATTTCTTCTGGCTGTTTACGCCATTATTAGTAAACACAAACAAAATTAATACAAAAGGTAAAATCCACATTTAATAAATTCAATATGTGCAATTATTATGGTAGTATAATAAAGAAACCTTCACCTCCTTATTTATTAATAACATTGACTTAAGTGCATTGCTGGCTTGACGTTGTGAGGGATGACATGCGTACCAACGGTCTCAACACAAGGGATGCCGAAGATCGCGCGAAGTGGAGAAGAAAAACGGACCCTGGGCGTCGAAGTGATCGCTCCGAACGCAACCGGGATTTAACGCTCGGATGATGATGATTGACTTAAGTGCATAACGTGTAATTGTCCATCCCTTTCTTTCTTACATAATTCCCTATATTTGAGTCAAATATACCTTGCTCCTTGAAGTCGTGGTAGCGTAATGGTTAGCGTACGCGCCCCTAAATCAAAGGGCGCGGGTTCGATCCTGACCGGAACGCATGCACCTCTTAGTCAGTTTTCTGATCTAATGTGCATATTGTTACAATTACCACGTGCTAAAAACGGTGAAGGAAAATATCGTGATGCAACCTGCACATCGAGATAACCGATGTGTCAAACCTGCCAAGCCGCCTTGGACAAGCGTGGCGGGTATACTGTCTGTTGCCCTATAAAGGGAGGCCCGAGCCCAGCAGTGGGGACTTTTATGGGCTGACATTATTATTATATTTATATACCTTGCTCGCTGGGTGAGAAGAAATCGACGGAAAGGAGGTAGTCTAATTGTGTTCTGTGCGTAACGTAATAAAGTGAAATAATTATTACAAAATACTTTAAGTTAAATTGTGTAAGTAATTGTTACAAATATTCTAAATATTTAACAGACTTAATAATAGTGGCCAGAAGATATAATAACATAGAAGGACTCTGCCGTATAACCATTTCAAGGAAATCCGGTGAGTGAGAGAACACAAAGGGATTTGTGTTCTTCCAATTGGACCTCCTTATGCAAAATGGAACCAATATAATATTCTAATTTTTTTTGCAAAATTTTAGTAAAGACGACTTTTTCTCAAAACTGTCAGTATGTGGGTTGGTTCTATTTTGCATAAGCAGGTCCAATTTCGATACACTGATTGTGCTCAACATTTGGTTTAATAAAATTGAAAACACTGGCTTTTCATACAACACTTACCGCTTATAATAAAAGCGTAGTATGTTTAAAGCCTTACAGTCCGCACTCCTTTCAAATATTTAATTTAAACCTGAATCCAGCGAGTTATCCGATGTAAAGGTAAAAATGTCATTCGGCTCCAAAGAAATGTGATTACGTTACAATTTTAAATGCTTTCAAGTCTTCAGTAGTCTATCTTTGTAGTTTTATAGACGTAATAAGCAAGCATTGGAACGCGCTTTCTACGTTCCAACCTTTAGATGCTTTTAAATGAAATGGCTTTATTCAAAAGTAATAATTTATTTTACAATATATATTTTGAACTGATATAATGAAGAAAATTAAAGCATAACTGAATCTAATATATTGTTACGAGTTTTGTGTGACTCGAATGAAAATGCCTTTAGAATAATTATAGAGTTTTATTAGAACTATACAAACACGTATAGCACAGGGACATATATAACCAAACACAACAAATCCAAACGTAATGCAAAAGGTCTTAATTCAATAAAAAGCACAAAGTCCGTCACAATGGTTCCTGATTGTACACACGTCACGCCTTGATCGTAGTTGTCGCTGCCCCCTCTATTCATCAGGCCGTCGTTTTATACCTCACAAATACAAATGTGTACGTATCGTAGTTGACGTAATCCATAACACCTGGCTGATAATTCGTGGCCATAAACGAGTATGTATATATATATACTACATATATATATACATTCTATATTATATACATACATTCGTGGTCTTTTTTTAATGTCTTTTGGACTAAGGTTTGACCAATTACTTTATTTGAATAATTACTGAAAAAGTTTTGTAGCGATCGCATTATGTTATATATAATAAGCCTTCTCAGACAAACATTGCCTTTGAAAATTTTATGGTACTTTGTTGAAGGGCATTATACCCTACGAACCTATTGTGGCACACTGAAATAGACCATAAGTAGTACACTGAACCTAAGTTACCATCTACTATGGATAAGTTCAAATTCAAATTCAAATTCAAAAGTTTTTATTCAAAATAAGTTCCACTGGAGAACACTTTTTGAAGGTCATACATATAGGTTAAAATTTAATTTTACTTCCTAGTCTATGTACACCGCTTCGCAACGTGTTATTGCTGTTAAGGAGAAGAAGCAGCAAGAAACTCCCCAGCAACACGTCTCGCTAAAAATTGTTTTTCTTTATATTTGTTGTTCTATTTTTTACATTTAAGTACTTTTTTTAAGATTTTATACAGAATTATGTTACAGAATAACTTTTGAAGAATTAATGGAGTTGTAGCAAACAGTGCATATTCAATAAGACAAAAGCGCAATAAAAGGATAGAAAATAATTATAGTTATAAATATAAAGACGTAACGTAATAATTTTTTTTTGCAACATATCTCCATATATTCCTTACAAGTACGGCAAGATAAAAACGTTATACTCGTACAAAACACAGTATAAGAGGTTGGAGCGAGCTGTTATGTAAATGAAGTTTTGTCATTTAAATATTCTTCAATAGTGTAGTATCCCTTTTTAAGCAAGATACTTTTTATTTTGATTTTGAATTTAGTGAAGGGCAGATCTAACATTTCACTCGGAATCTTATTGAAGAAGCGTATACCAACCCCCAAGAAAAAAGACAATACTTTTTGTAATCTAAAAGATGGCAATATCAGTTTATTACAATGCCTGGTGTTGAAATCGTGAACATCCTTATACCGCTTGTAGGCACTCAAATTATTACGAATATAAATTATATTATTGAAAATATATTGGCAGGCGACCGTCATAATACCGATTTCCTTAAAGCGTTCCCTAAGAGACACCCGAGGGCCGAGGTTGTAAATTGACCTTACGGCTCTTTTTTGTAAAACAAATATAGTCTCCAAGTCAGCAGCGTTGCCCCAAAGTAAAATACCATAGGACATGACACTATGAAAATAACTAAAATAAACTAGTCTAGCATTCTCTTCGTCAGTGAACTGCCTAACTCTTCTGACCGCATATGCAGCAGAACTAAGCTTTCCTGAGAGACTAGATATATGAGCGCCCCACTGGAGTTTCTGATCTAGGTTAATGCCTAAGAATACAGTTGAATCTACTAGGTTAAGTCTAGTGTCGTTAAGGGAAATATTAACATCGTATTCTTTTACATTGGGCATAACAAACTTAACACATTTAGTTTTATTCGGATTGAGTGATAAGTTATTTACGGTAAACCACTTAGATATTTGGGTTAAGGCGTTGTTTACGTCGTCAAAGTTCTGTTTATTTCTGTCTACTTTAAATATAAGTGACGTGTCATCAGCAAACAACACTACCTCACACATATCATTAATAAAATATGGCAAATCATTAATATATATCAAAAACAAGAAGGGACCTAGAATAGAGCCCTGGGGCACACCCATAGATATGCCAGTCTCACGAGATTTGATATTGTTAATTTCAACGCTTTGGGATCTATTGTTTAAGTAAGACGATAGAAGATTGAGAGAATCGCCATAAATACCGTAATAATTGAGCTTTTTCAGGAGGGTCATGTGTTCAACGCAATCGAATGCCTTGGACAGGTCACAGAATACACCAATGGCATTCTGTGTCCCTTCCCAAGCACCATAAATGTGTTTTAGAAGCTCAACACCTGCATCGGTAGTGGAACGACCTTTGGTGAACCCGAACTGTTTTGTATGAATTAATTTATTAATATTAAAATGTGAGAGCAGTTGATTTAAAATTATTTTTTCGAAAACCTTGCTTAAGGTTGGTAAAATAGAAATTGGCCTAAAGTTGGAGGGGTCGTATTTGATTCCACTTTTAAATATAGGAATAACTTTGCTAACTTTCATTAAGTCAGGAAATACTCCTTTATCTATACATCGATTAAATATTTGTACTAGTGGTAGCGCAATAGTGCATATTAAGTCACTTAATACTTTTAAGGATATACCCCAAAAGTCAGCTGTTTTTTTAATATTTAACGATTTAAACGTTTTTACAATATCATCTGTATCTATATGATTAAATTTGAATGTGATATTACATCGATCAACGCACTGTGTCATCAGCAGCTCAGCTTCCAGTGGTGATGATGACAAAGAGCTAGTTATTAAAGTTGGTATATCCCTAAAGTATTCATTAAATGTTTGTACAATTTCAAAGTTATTACTAATGGTGTTATTGTTGATTACAAGTTGAATTGCATCATCTCGACGTGAACTCTTGCCGGAAGCATCATTTATAACACTCCAAGTTGTCTTAATGATATTTGATGATTTTTTAATTCTGTTACTATAATATAGAGATTTGGCAGCGATGCACACTCTTTTAAAGGTCTTAGAGTACTTTTTAATATAGTGAAGGAAGTCTGGATTTTGATTAAATTGTTTTTCACTGTATAATTCATACCGTTTCATTCGACTTTTATATATACCTTTCGTAGCCCAATCACTAAACTTAAGTTTATTACTTTTGTTGATTATTTTGGTTTTAAATGTGTTTTCAAATTCAGCTTGTATAATGTCGAAGAAATTACTATACAAGTTGTTTGGATCTTCGCTGCTGAGATCCAAAGTAGGAATTGTTTTGGATAAATTATCTTTAAAGGTTCTTAAGCGATAATTATTCACTGGCCTACAGGTTAATTTAGAATTGATTTTAATACTATCAAAAGGTATTGATATAAACTGGCCACAGTGATCCGACCGTAGTACATCTAAGACTGATTTGTCGATTATTTCGCAACTACAAAATATATTGTCCAAACAGGTTGCTGAATTAGCAGTTATACGCGTAGGTTCATTAAAGACATGTATAAGATTGAACGATTTGAAAAGATTAATGATCTTGGAACGAGTTGATGATATTTCCAACAAATTAACATTAAAATCCCCACAAACTATAGGCAATTTATTAGTTTTATTTAATTTTCTTAATAAGTCCTCCATTGTGCTTTCAAATACATTATAATCTGCTGTGGGGGGTCGGTAGACGCAGACAATTACATAGCGCTCAAGCTCAATACAGGAAACCTCCACAGTCCGTTCAACAGAAAGTGACATAATGTCTCTACGCTCTTTACATTTTACATCATTTGCTACAAAGATAAGTGATCCACCATGTATAGCGGACTTTCTTACAAATGCACTTATCACTGTATAATTCTCTATGAAGTTTATGACTTGAAAAGTTTTAAGCCAATGTTCTGTAATACATAGGACATGAACCTTATGTTCTTTTAAAAAGAGTTCAATTTCTAAATCTTTACCTGCTAAACCCTGTATATTTTGGTGAACTATATTTAAATTAGAAGTAGGTTTAGCGTTGGTCATATCTAGCAGTTTAAAGTGCTAGGACTTGCAGTAGAGTTAATATTAAAAACATTAATGTTATTATTAAAATTTATGTCATATATATCAGTTATATCATACATAACTTTGTCATGATTTTGTATATTAAATGCTAACAAAGTAGCTATACGTCTTCGTAACTTAAAAGGCAGATACATAGTATCTTTGTTTAGCCTAAATTTACTATTAGTAAATTTATTTAGGTCAAAATAAAAAATAATGTCACTATGACGATGGGTCAAATTATAAATTAATAAATTCAAGTCATATATGTGCCTGTTTTGTTCATTTGTTAGATTAAGGTTTATAGATTACTTGGGCGAATTGCCATTCTAATCCATAGTCCGTTGATTTATCTGGCATAAATTACTTATGCTGTAGAGTCGAACATTAATAAACAATAATTCATCCTTTTCTTCCAGTGCACATATCTTCGACATTTAAAGAGAAGAGACCAAGAGGTATATCTCTAAAAGGTAGACTGACCCGGTTACTTAGTATAGACATGATCAGAAATGGTGCCATCCACTATGTTGAAAACAGATATCGTCGAAAACAGGCTATTCACTATCATCAATGTCACACTAGGAGTACAGAAATGAGGTAAGGAAAATGTTGAACAAAGAAAAATATAGGTTAATATACGCACATAAAACAATAATGAAATATCTATTCTATCTTGTTGGAATGAATTATGTACACCTGAGTGCTTGGGCTCAAACAAAGAGGCGGGGTAGAACTCGCGGCGCCTCTCACATACCCAATATGATACTCCAGTGCTCTTCCGATGAAATAAAATTGATAAAATTCTTACAACATTTTAGTACATAGCAGAGAAATTTTTGTCAAGCTACCTGAATTAGAGAGCTCCTTTTTTATTGCGAATCTGAAAAAGAGGCAGACGACACGCTCAATGGAGAGTGGTGACCGTCGCCTACAAACGTTTACAACACCAGGTTCAAAGTCAACGCGTTGCAAGTCTTTATATTGTAACAAAAGGGATAGGATAGCTGGTGTAGCAGAAGAGGGTGGAATTGGAGGGATCGGATAGAGTCATCAAACATCAGAAATGGGATAGATAACGGAGATATGGATATGGCGTAGGGGAGATGAGATAGCGGAGATGGGATAGGAGAGATGGGATAGGGGAGATGGGACAGATGGTAATACCCATATATGGTATATAGTAGTTAATTAATGTTATATGTTTCATCGCTGTATATTTTTTCTAAGCAATTAATATTTACATATACATGCTACTTACTAACGTAGATGAATTGTTGACTTATACTATATACTAGAATGTGAGAAAAATAATGCAAGCAAATTATTTAACTTTAATGGACAATTATCCAACCCTAATTGCGACGAACATATATATCTAAAAAATCTAATAATATAATACTGCGTATTAAAATCTTTGCCTTGAGATATACTCCTAAGTAACTTATTATTATCAGAAATGAATTAACTGTACTGGTATGTACTGTTTCGAATAACAAAGTAAATGACAAGTAACGAATTATAAAGGTTTATCCTACGGAAATTATCTAACTGATGATGAAAACCGCTTAAAAATCCATAGCGTGGTTTAGGAGGAGTTAGTGAATATACAGACAGACACAGAAAGCGCTGTTGTTGTAAAGCTATGTAAAGAAAACACAATTTAAATCCAATAAGAATGATTAGGTAGACCATCACGGTCATTGTGGATTAAATTAAAACAATTTGGCGAGTGTGCCACGGAATTACACGAATTACATCCTCCGTTACCAATTTCCCACCGCATGAGCAGTCTTACGAGCTCATACGACCGATATATGGTGGAAATACCAACAAATCGGACGAAACGCCATACTTCCACTTTTATAATACGTACCGCTGAAGAGTGACTCCTTACCATCGTCTGTTTTAGACCTTAGACTGCTTATCGGACATAGGCGCACTGTCGGTCAATCGCGTACCTATACGTTGTAAAAAAAGAGAATTTTAATAAATGTCTGGCAAAGTGTGCCAATGCTATTTATTATGATTTGCAAAAAAGTTTTATTGACTATCTTCATTAGATATATCATTATCGAGCAATGCAAATCTTATCAAAAACACAATTTATGATTGATTTATGAAAACACCGTCTGGATAAATATTATTGGTTCATTTGTCTTTCATTTTGGTTGAATCAACCAAATGGATGCATATAAACATAGAGTTGAAGCATTCAATGTTATTTAATATCGTGATATCCCTTCAGTTCTGTGACTTTCAACTATTATTCAATTTGGTAGATCCGTCTAATTGATATTAATGCTGATTAAACAGATACTACACTGATCATGTCTGTGTTTCAATTTCGTTTCCTATATAATTGATATTAGATGGAACATACTAATTGAATCAGCTTTGAAGAAATGGGTAGAACTAAAAGAATATTAACCGTGTAATTCAAATATGAAATTACAAAAGATAGGCAGACGGACCACCTGATGGAAAGGTGACTGTAAAAGGATACTGGCACCTGGCCACTGATGCTGGAACACAACTGAAGGCCGTTATGGAGGGATATTCTAGACCAGTGGTGGTAGCCATCCAGATGGGCAAAACCCTAACTCCTAGGTAATGTTCTGTATTTTTTCTGTTCCGAAATAGAGAAAAAATACTAACTCCTGCGGCCAGGCGGCCTGTCGTAAAAGGCGACAAAGCAACCCATAGCCAGGTGGACATTTGCCCGTCTGGATGGCTACCACTCAAGTCTAGAACGTGCCGTCAATACAATCCTTAGTTCTGTTCCGGCATTAGTGACCAGGCTCCAGTTTCCCTTAAGAGAGCAGCAGCGCATTTGTAACCTCCTTTAGTGTTGCAAATGTTCATAGTGAATGTTTACCACTTTCCATCACTGTTGCGCTATCAACCAGCAATAAAAATATCAAGAAGATATCAAGTTTTTTAATCAACAGTGCGACCGTCAGATGGTTAGTCATGGCGATTGCATGAGGGTTCTATTGTTGTCAGCAACCACGGAACCCTAAAATATCTAGTATAGATAATTTTATAAGCTTAAGCAATTTTCATTCCATCGATAAAATAACCATAATTTATTTATGCTCCGATAAAAAAGATTAGTCTAATCACGAGTAATTTTTTATTATTGTAATTAATATAATCAGTCCGCCTTTTGAAGTGCACGTGTAAATACATATTAGGTAAGTTTGAGTGCGTTAGGCAATTTTTCTGTCTTAAAAGATGTGGTTGCCGTACCAATCCAAAGACGTGGATTTGTATTATGAAAAATAATATTTAGCGCTTAGACAGTTTATAGTTATGGTAGCCAGGCTAGCGCACGCGTGCCAATCTCAAAGGGCACATGCTCGTTCTTACATAACATAAAACTATAAATAAAAAATTGCCAAATTGCTGTCGGCGGAGAGCGCGCCCAATACGCTGGCCGCAATTCCGCGCTGGATGGCAACGCTAATTCGTTGCCCAAGAAGCAATCCAGCTTTTTGGTCACACTAGTCCGCAATTAGACGAGTTAAGAGGTCTCGATAGAGGTGATGAGCTCTAGGCCCGCACCGCCCCAGGGTTGACACCCCGAAAGCCACAAATACGTTCCCATTACCAATGGATACAATTTGCGACATTTCACGGCCTCCTCGTGTGCAGCAGCAGCTTTGGCTATAGCGGCTGTGTCTGGAAGATGAGACGTCGCCAAAGTATCAACACATGTTGGGTCCCCAACGACATCCCGTCAAGTCATTTGTCAAGTCAAGTTATTTGGTTCAAGAACAGCTGATGCCCCGGCGATGACAAGAGACCGACGGATAATGTCATTGATTGTAGCATGCCGTGACATTCTACCAGCGTTCCTTGAGCATGACAAGTCATGATGGCCTAACTCATCACCTCTATGTCCGCACCGACAACGATATAGTACTACTAATCTATAAGTATTTTATTGACGCATTACTTTAGAATAGTTCACGCATTCACTTGCGTAAATCGATAAAAAAATTATCTTATTGATATCAACTTACCTACATATGTATTGATAAGATTAGCCACTTGACATAGCTGAGATGTTGCCGAATTAAATGGAAATACCAGATGTGATCTCATGATGCTGGAATTTGAGAAATTACGACCAGGAAAGAATAAGTCATATATTTTTCCAGGAAACAAAAACAATGCCAAAATGTTGTTGCCTTTTGCAATTTATACTTTAGAGCATTTAATTTTTAATAGAAATAAGTTTGTTTTTTAGAATGTTTGTCATAAATTTGACTTGTATACCTAATGTTGAATTATTATAACCTTATCAAACAAATTGTGATTTTTGGAAGTTTGCATAACATTCTAATATTTTTAGGTAGTAAATAATTAACCCTTGAAGGTATATATTTATCATTTTTGGTACTATCAAGTCAGTTAAGAATCAACATAATAATATTATTATTATAGAATACTAACCATTATTAGATATTGGATTTTATTTTGTTTGAAATTTTAAAAAACAAGTATCGAAAAACGGTTCTAACTCAATAAATTTAGCATCATGGTATTTTTATAAAATAAATAAATTCCTAAAATAGCAGGCAGATAAATAATATAATCAAATATTCACTCAAATCAATTTTTATCAAATCAATATATATTCCGCGATAACTTTGACAGAAAAGGACTCAAGGTCAAATAAAAAATGCATCTTAAATAGGATGATAAAATATATTCATTGAAATAAACACACATACAAATATTATTTAACTACATATATGATGTCTGTGTATATAAATGTGTAATAATGTAATATTTACATACATGTTTACTAGTAAGCTGGTCTTGCTAGTAAACGCGTAGACATTGTCTTGCCCTATAATAAATAAATTTAGAATCCGATTGCAGCGCCACCTGCCGGGTCTAATTATTATTGTAAATTTAAACCCGCTCGGGACCCACGTAAACACATACAAAATAATTCGTCAAATCGATCCAACCATTTAAGAGAAATTCAGTAACATACACACCAACGTTGGAATTTCTATAATGTTATAAAATTCTAAACTGACTTAAAATTTGTGCCAAAATATCCTGGGAATCCCGCGGGAATTTGCCTTTGAATGATTTAAAATAGCCAGATTAAAAAGAAATCGAATTCCAATGTGATTTTTTCACTGATCGGTAGCAAATTTTATGTAGCGCGTGATTTTTTTCATCCCGGGAATCACGTGGGAATTTTCTCGGTAGCGGTTTGAAGTTATTCGAGTGCGTAAAAATTAGCTTACTAGGACACAATTTTAACTAAAACGATGCAATACGTTCTTTTTAAATTCTACGGTACTTTGTATCTCTGGAATTCCGCGGGAACTACAACTCAAGCTTGGACGAAGTCCCGCGACCTCACCCAAGTCATATCCTAGTTATATTCAAAGATAGACCAAGTCAGTCAATACTTAAAAAGGAATTTATTAAAGCCTTTAGCCATTTTGGATTCATTTAGTTAAAACACGTTTAAGTAATATAACAGTAGAGTGGACAAAAACTTGCTTGTGGTAGCACCTAGCTATACATGAAAACAGGAATTTTAGATTAATTTTTATATTCTATCCGTGCAGGAACGAAGAAAAAATACAATTTCCTGCGGCCGGGCGGTCTGTTGTAAGGGGCGACAAAACAGCCCACAGCTAGGTGGTAAGGCATTTGCCTGATTGAATGGCTACCACCCATGGTCAAAATTATGTCGCCATAACAACCTTGAGTTGTGTTCCGATTACTAACTAGGTTCCAGTCTCCCTTAGCAGCAACGCATTTGTAGCACCTTTGCAAATGTCCACAGTAACTGCTTTCCATTAAGGGCCGGCTGCCTGTCTGCTGAATTCCTGCAATAAAAAAATATATAGGACGATTGAACTAGCGTTTTATGTTTCTTACGAGCTTAGGCTATCGGCGTTTTTATCGTTTAAAATTTATCCTTTGCAGTTAACCTTAATACGATTACTAATTTAGGCTAATCATAATACCTGATAAATATGATTGTAACGTATTTATACCTTTCAGATATGTATTTACTACTTCTGGCTCTGTTAGGTACAGCGTTCTCTGTACCAGTCCCCGAAACCAGAAACGATGACCTGGCATCGCTCTACGTCCTTCCCAACGACACAGCACCAACATTCTATGACGTCCGCCTGTTCTTAGATCCTGACAATGTTGAGTACTTCTTTGGAAACACCACCATCAGAATATTGGCGTATACTAACACTAGTGTCATTACCATGCATGCTATGGAAATGACCATTAACAATGTCCGCGTGTACAGTGAAAGGTATGATATTTGCAATATACTATGAAAATGTTAATGGTCAGTTTGGTTCGAACTGAATTTTAGTACTTACCCAATCACATGATCTTCTACCATCTTATTTTTCGTATCTCAATTCTAACAGTAAAGAAGAAAAGATTAACTACTTCCGAAATTTATCAAAACAACTCATTGACTGTTCAGGTAATCAGAAGGCTGGTACCCACCTCTGGTGACGGATCAGTATGGTAATCCAGGGAGGAAACGTAGTCAGCCTTCTGGGCACCTTACCTATAGAAGACAGTGATCTAGACTTATAGTCTTAAGGAACTTTGGGTAGAATACAATATAAATAAGTGGGTTAATAATGAAAGTACAAATTTTATTTTATTCAGTCATTTTACAATCGAAGAAAATTAAATTAAATACGTACAAATAAACTAAATTATAAATGAATTAACATGAAGTACGTAACAAATCGCTGCGAGAAGGAAACGTCCTTTAGGAGGCCGGCTGCATTGCCACGCTGTATGGTAATGCTGATTCGCTGCGCGAAATACGACCCAGCCTTCTGATCATGGATGGTATCAAAGAGTTATGAGTTATATAAGTTAATTTTTCTTTTATTGTTTTAGATTAATTGTTGTCAAACTACTTCTTCAATTATGATATTTCAGTTGTTTATTCACAATTTGGTTGGTGCTTAGGTAGGCCAGTAGAATTGTTTGGACTTATAGAGATGTTAAACTAATCAATCTTATTGCTAGTTTTAATTCATAATGATATAATTGTACGATGATAACTTGTATATCAAGAAACTCTTAAAATATATAAACAAATATTTCAATGTGTTTATATCGATGTATAATAATATTCCTACATATTTATAAACGCTTCAAGTTGATCATCACTTTGGCAGTAAATATCATTTGCATCGATACTTTCATTTTCAGGGTTGAATTCCACATTTTATTTTCGTTCTCTCGTTGTGCATATGATTTTGAGCATTCCCGCGAAGTATTTTTATGTAATATCATAAGTTTCTTCTTCACCGTTATCTTGTCTAATCTTAAACGTTTTATTAACTGTTGTTGCAACTTTATCTATATTTCAAGAAAGGTTCAAATCGTTATGCGTAAAAAATTTGTGAGCTCAGGTTAGTACAATTAATAACACTTCCATTACATTTAGATCAGAGAGAAAAGGACATTAAAATACGAAATTTATTCCTAGAATGAGATATTACGTCGCAGACTGGATTTAAACAATGTTAACGGTTCACAGAATTAACGTCTCAATGCTAAATTGAAGACCTTAATCAAGATAATACAGTCATATCAACGTTTGAAATTTGATTTTGAAATACATTCTTTATCATTGCTGCTTATTTGATTATACATCCATAATAATGATTAATTAATACTAAGATGTAATTAAGGCTGATTTTGATTGCACTCCTAATATTTGAAATGGGAATTATATTATATAGGTATTTCTAGGGTTTCGATACCTAACACTGTAATTTAACTCTTACAGCCTCTTCATAGGATTTGTTTCTGTCTGTGCATCATAATCTCAGGAACGGCTAAAGCCAGGAATACAAAATAACGCTCATATTTGTATCTAACTTTAGTGGAAAATTTACAGAAATATTCTTTAAATTGTTGATAAAAAGGGAAAGTTGAAAAGCTTTTAATTTACTTGTAAACTAAGGTTTTACATCTGCTTCGCACGGAGTTTAGCATTTCTTGCACATACCACTTTTATTTTAGGCCTAGCAGCGGCAACATGTTTTTTTATTCTACCCACAATTGATTAGTTTCCGTAAAATGTTGCTGAACTTGTGTAAGCTAATTTCTTGGTGAATTTATCTTCTATGTAATGGGAATAAAGGCTACCACGGATGCGGCTATTTCTTAGATAGATATATGGATAACACTTTAATGTACACCACTACAGACAACTTACGAACTGGTATTATTCTAATTGTGTACAAAAGGCGATCTAATCGCTAAAAAGCGATCTCTTCCAGACAACCAAGAATTGGCAAGAATATTGCTGATTAGGGGTCGCGATGGTGGTATTGTCTTGTCTTGTATTGACACAACTGCTACTTAAGTACTCCTAACATTCTACTCCATAAGTACTGCTTAAGTCGCTCAAGTACGTACAACCCCTCACTACCTTATAAACAGAATAACGTTAGATAATGATTTAGATTTATCCGTGCAGAAAGAGGTCAGAGGTGACAAAACGACTCACAGCCAGGTGGCAGGACATTTGCCCTCCTGGATAGCTACCACCCCTGGTCTAGAACATGCCACCATAACAACACATTAGCAGCCAGTCTTCAGACTCCCTTTAGACAGAGGCAGCACATTTGTTGCACCTTTAGTGTTAAAACGGTTCATAGACGATGGTAGCCGCTTCCCATCATATGGGCTGTGTACCTGACTACTGAACTCATGAAATACAAAAAAGAGTTTCAAGATATCCATGTAATATTATTATAGTTATTGTATTGTTTATTAATTTCTTCCTCAGGAATCTAGATGAAGATCTGTTCGAAAATTACACTTTGGCAACCGATGATACCCACTTACTAAGGATCAGGTTGAACCGAGATATGGTGATATTGCAACCACATATTGTGCATATCGACTACACTGCCAGGTTTGCTGAGAACATGTTTGGTGTTTATGTGTCGACATATGAGTATGAGGGAAGCAGAATGTGAGTAAAAATCTTTTAAAACTTATATAATGTGTTTACATTTTTATGATATTGGCTTTGATTGTTATTTGAAGGTAAATAAAGTAATTGTTGAAAGCAAGCCAGGTAATTGCGCATTTGCCAGTCTGGGTGGCTACAATTCCTAGTCTAGAGCTCGTCGCACAACATCCATATGTTGCGTTTCACAATCGGTGATTAAAAGTAGTAGTAAGGTAGTTCCGGTAACCCCCTTGAGGCCACCAGCACTGTGTAATATAGCACTGGCGTTACAGAGGCATTGAAAATGTTTATAAGCTACAGTAACCGATTTCCATCAAATGCACCGCCTACATAATTATTTTTTGTACTCCAGCAACAAAAATATGGTCAGTGTTTCATTTTTTTCAAAAACCTAATGTAAATGAATTTTTTACCATTAATCTCCTAAAGAAATATATAATGTTTGCGCTTTAGTTGGTATCTCTTTTCAAGAATATTTCAACAGATCAAGTTTTATTTTCAGGAGCTTAATTACATCGCAGCTTCAACCTACATTTGCTCGCCGTGCCTTCCCTTGTTACGACGAGCCGGCTCTGAAGGCTATATTCAGGACCACAATTTATGCACCATCAACGTATCCGGTTGTAAGAAGCAACATGCCTTTGAGAAATGCCACTTTAAAGTGAGTTTTAGTGTTTCTTACTCCTTTTACAAATGTTAGTATGAATAAATATTAGTTCCTACACGACCACTTGAAGCAATTGATCATTATTCCAATTTCCACACTTGTTAATTATTTTTTTTGTATTTTATGAACTGATTAAGCAAAAATTAAGTATCCTTATAAATTTCTTCTCAATTTCATATTTAAAAAGTGAACCATAAGTTTACACAGATCTCATGCACTATATGTAAATACAGATAAATTAGCTTCAAGACGTTTTTGCGTTTGTAGAAGTGTACTGTCAGCACATAAATCAATATATTTTTTATAGGCAGGTCCTTAATCCGAAATTAATACTATTTAATGATGTTAAAATAATAAATATTAATATTAAACATGATTTTTAATACTAAAGGAAATTTAAATTTCAAGTTTAGAAGTCCTATAAATATATAAAAAATACTACTTGAAACGCAAAAATGTCTCGAAGCTAATTTACCTATACGATTGCAACTATTTCTACCTAGAAAACTAAGTGTAACTATCCACCGAAGCAATCCTTCAAAATACGGGGATGTTATTCCCAAAATTCTTCTTTCTGGCTTCTACTTAAACTTTAAACTAGTGCAATGAAGATAACTTATTTTATATTGTGTTTTACTTCTAATGCATTCTGATTATTTGTAGAATACCTATATATAACTAGGTCATCGAAGTCCATGTGTAAGGTTTCTAGCAGGCTAGCTACGTTAGCTGGCTGGATTCGTTGTCCGAGTCCTAGCTCTCTGATTACTTGAAGAGTCGTATAGGCGTTTTAAGTTGCATATTTGTTTGAATGGTTTAGCTGTTTCCGTCACCAAACCGACTGATTTAGCTTGTACTATCTTTATTATTTTTTTTGCAGAGAAGACGTTCCGGGATATCTTAAGCACGAGTTTGATGACACTTTAGTAATGTCAACGTATCTGTTAGCATACTTGGTATCTAACTTTGACTACGTCGACAATACAGCTGATCCTATCTACCATATACCCTTCAGAGTTTACTCTAGACCTGGAACACAAACTAATGCTCGTTTTGCTTTAGACTTCGGTCAAAGGAACATGATGGCTTTAGAGAATTACACTGAATTTGAATATGCTTTCCCAAAACTGGATAAAGCTGCTGTTCCGGATTTCGCTGCTGGAGCCATGGAGAATTGGGGGCTGGTTATTTATAGGTAAGAATAAGTTTCTTTTTTAGGGTTCGTATCCTTTTGAAAACAATGGAACATTAATAGAATCGTAATGCTCGTAATCGTAATGTAATAGAATCGTAATGTTTGTGTTTGTGCTCCACATTTATTCTCTACGAAATTACTAGTTGTTTTATTGCCTAAGGCAGGAAAACAAATAGATAGTTCACCAGACGTGGAGTGGTTACCGTCATATATGGACCTCTGTAACATGAACCGCACTGGTATAAGACAGAGGCGTGTGGTTGACAAAGTAATTTAAACAAAAAAATCCCTTCTCGTATACGTCTATACCCAAGAGGATGGAATTTGTTTTTAAAGAGTCTTGTTCCCGATATCTACATCTTCTCGATAAACTTGTTTGATTTTAATTATAAAATCAGGCCAGATGGTAGACGAACACTAACCTAAAAAATACGTCACCAGACAGTAAATAATTTCTGAGTTAATACTTCGTTCAATTAATTTCTCCCTTTAATTGCCTATTTCGTTAAAACCCTATTGATGGTACACCTGCAGTCGTCATAACCGGGTTTGAATCAGTTGATTATCAACCAAATGCATCAGTTATTAAGGTTTGATTTATGTTATCAACTCTTTTTATATAAGTCAATAAATTTTCCTTCATAGTAAGCATCCCGGGATTTTTCGTCGTCATATTTTATTATGATCAATAAATATTGTGTTTTACGAGTATCTTATTAAGTGTCGATTGGCGTTATGCCGGATCATAAATGTGACTGATTTAACTACTATTGTCAAAAATTCCTTAAACACTTTTTTAGATTATATTAACTTTCTCTATCTTTGTATAAGAAGTATTAAGCAGCTATTCGTATATATGTTACAGTATGGTTAAATTTAATGGGAAAGTTACTGAGGCTGAAGATACAAGATTATTCTTAGTTTCGGTCTTAGTCACAAACATATTGATGCTACTACATCTAAAATTTTTGTCACGCTTCCTAGCTGTTTCTCACTGAAAATAAAGTTTATTATTATTTTACATAAAAGTATAGTTAAATATAAATCCCTAAATATACAAGATGCTTATATTCGTGTGATAGGAAAGTTCTAAAGTAGTCAGTAGTAGTTTAAGATCTTATTCATAGAGAGTTAGAAAAAGTTTGATCGCTTCTTTAAGAACCATAAGAAGCGTTCAAGCTTACTCTTACTTTCTATGATTTAGAATATAAACAACTACTGCTTCTACTTTAAAACTTTCTTCTCAAACGAATATAAGACTATCTATGAATAAGACCGGTGTCAGACTGTAACGCTATCGAGTGTCAAAACTCGGATTTTAATAAGTATAATCGTGTATTTATCCTACTAATCCTAATCATCCTGACTGCAAAAACCGTGCACTACATAGACAGCACCTGATATAACGTGCATATTTTTAAAATTACCACGTGTTGACTGTGAAGAAAACATCGTGATTAAACCTACACATCGAGATAGCCGATGTATCAAGCTCGAATTAAAACAGAATTCTAATGAATTGTTATAGACCAAATCGATTAAATTCAGATCCTCGCCTAAGAATTGGAGTTCAAATCCTTTATCCTAGTTTGTTTTTTTCATTCCTTTTAGCAGGCAGTTACCACACATACACGAAATAATTTATTACATACATACATACATAACTTCACGCCAGGTCCCTTGCGGGGTAGGCACGAACAACAGAGCGCCATACAGGCTTATTCTTACACACCACACATTCTTGCAAATAATTTATTGCTATATAAAAGCAAGGTTAAAACTGAGTATTCATATACGTGTCAAAATCTGTTAATACAGAAAACAGAAACCCAATGGAGATGCATCTAAGAACATGTTTAGGGTTTTACATATTTTCACGTAGCAGTTAAGATTTTTATATATATAGTCCTAAGTTAACTGTTAAATTAATTAAGCAATAATTACAACTAGAGCACACCACTCGTCGTCTTATTTTGTTCTCCTCTCTGGGGCGATTGAGCCCCAGGCTCTCTCTTGCCAGTGGTACATTACCCTATCGAAAGGGGTAACATCATAGATGCATCACACGATTTATAAAACAACACATTCAAACGCCACCTGATGGAAAGTACAGTTGCCGTTGCCTATGAACGTTTGCAACAACAGGGGTGTCGCCAAGGTGTTGCCGACAGACATTTTATAACGACCATCTTAAAGAACCCCATGTCATAGTGCAGAGGGCAAAATCGAGCCGGAAAGTTCCGTCCATATCATTGTTGTATACGGAAATGTTCTAGAGAATCGTTGCGTAGCTGGGCGTGGGAGCTCCAGGAAATCCGAGTGAGCATCCAGTACCCTTCGATGATTATCGGAGCGGTTGTATTAATAAATAGTGTTGACAGCAGATCAAACAAATCCTTGAAATACTTCCCGTTGCACTGGCACAAAATGCTATTTATACACTTTCTCGCTTCAGTGTGCAATATACTATTGTCCTAACCTAAATAAACAAAATATCTTTTCAGAGAAGTAGCACTTCTCGTGACAGACGGTGTAACCACTACATCAACTAGACAGAACATCGGCAGGATTATTTGCCACGAAGATGTGCACATGTGGTTCGGTAATGAAGTAGGACCCCAATCTTGGACTTACACTTGGCTGAACGAGGGCTTTGCTAACTTCTTTGAGAACTACGCTACTGATTTTGTAAGTTATATCTGTTAAAAAAAAATCTTTTAGTCAAGATTATTTCACATGTACTTTGTTGACTCTTTATTCCAATGAAACTATCCAATATTTTAGGAATCATTTTTTCTCATGTTTAGTTTAATGTTCATAATGTTTGGCCAAAATATTTACAATCAATAATATTTTAAAATTATAAACCTTGCGTGTTTGTACATTGAAGTTATAACAAATAACTGGAATAGATTACACAAACGGCGGATAACATGATGTAAATTTATTTAGAATTCTTGTCTCTTTGTTCAAGATTCACGTCAAGTTACAAAGACCTTTAATATCCGTATTATATTATAGAAGAACTCTCTAAAAGCTCTTATTGGTATCTAGGTACTACCAGAATGGCGCATGATGGACCAGTTCGTCATCGCGTTGCAGAACGTCTTCCAATCAGATGCGGTTCTGAGCGTGAACCCAATGACTCACCCTGTATACACCCCGTCGCAAATCCTTGGAACTTTCAATTCTGTTGCGTATCAAAAATGTATGTAATTTTCATCATATTATTACTCTCTTTTCCTTCACCTTCTGGCATACGTCGCCTCTCCCAGCGCAAATCGTCATATCATCCTTCACATAATCCAGCAATCTCTTTTTGGTTTTACTTTTATATCCATGAATCCTGCAGTTCAACATATTTTTTATCACGTGAATTTAATCCCTCCTCATAATTTTCTTTATTTTCTTCATATTGTTACTACCTGTTAATAATGGTGCCTGCATTGATTTTGGTGGAAATTGAAAAGTTGATTGTGTGTTGTGCAGTATTATTTTCAAATAATGTTTATTGTTGTCGGTTAAAATTAAACAATACTTTTTCTATTAAAAACCCAATTGTTTAGTCAAAAGTGCCTTTTTGAGTTGCACCAACTAACCAACAATTCTCTCGTTTGGCATCAGTGAAAGACATACACATACAATATGACGAAGGCTTGAAGATTCATGTATTGAAATTTGTTTACATAAAAAGTTCAGGAGACATAAGAAAATTTAATAATACGAAGACAATTATTGTAAAACTTGAATATAATTAACCACTCATTTTTAAAGTGAGCAAATTTTAATAGCACTGATTACACGCTCGTGTCTGTTTATATGTAAATACATCATAACTTATCCCAGTGACCACAAAAACTAGATACAAGTTAATATAAACATTTTTCAAGTACTTATGATATTTTTGAATAAGTTTGCATTTGTTTGTAAGAAAGAAGGAAAAAGATTTATTAACTTAAAAAAACGACGCTATAAAAAACATATAGTAGTACATCTACATAAAATTTTACACAAAAACAATATACGTCTCGAGGGCTTCAGGCGTATACGCAAAATGCCTTTTTATTGTTGTTTACTAAAAAACTATGCATGTTACAATTTAGAAAGTCTTACCAGTATGCAAATTGTACCTAAAAAGAAGGGATTCCAAATTGCAGCCTTATACAATCAACTAGTTTTGTTTTATTCACAATTTTGTCCCTTTTGTAAAACTGCACTTTTGTCTGTACGCTCATTTGTTATGAAGACCTCCCTTGGACTCACTCACGTGATGATGGAAAATTGTTATATTTTAGATAATTCCCACATACTTGTGTAAGCTACGTTATTGTAAAATTTTATCAAAATCCATTTAGTAGTATTTGTGTGAAAAAGTAAGAAATATACATACATTCCTACAAACTTTCGCATTTATAATATTAGTAGGATATATATACCGATATGTTTCCTAAGCATAATAATATCAGTATTTAAATGTATCACTGCTAGGCTGGGGCCTCCCCACTTCAGAAGAATTAAAGGCATGCCCGTTATCTTGTCCGACACGTTTTGTTAGGTCTTATATATCATTTATCGATATTGGTATGTTTCATCATAACGTTTCCTGTTGTCAAAGTATGTTAAAAATCTATATATATATACATACATACAAATAAATAAAATTGAAGTGTCTCTTTGTAATTTCAAAATAACAGCTTTTTACTTAATGAATATGAAAGTTATACGGAAAAATCCATTTTAAAATTTCATGTTTGTCTGTCGGGTTGTTTTTTGCTGGCTAATCTTTTTTATGTTTATAAGCAAACTGGCAGACGGGGTCCACTTGATGGCAAGTGGCTACCGTTGCCCATAGACCTCTGCAACACTAAAGGAGCCGATGCGTTCCCTACCTCGTTGAGACTTTAAAAATCCGTTTACGCCCTTTTCGAAGAGCCCCATATTGTAGCGCTTTAGGAAAACCGCGGGGTCTAATCTCTGAAAGGGCTTGACCGATTTTAAAGGGATTTTGACTTTGGCAGATAGCTGATGTTATAAAAACTAACTTAGGCTACTTTTAATTTCGAGAATAATAATGATTGAAAGGCCCACGCGCACGTCGCCCTTGTCGACGACCTGGGAGGTAAATTGAATGCAATGCGGACGAAGTCGCGACAACTAGGTTAATACAAATTTCATCAAAGTTATTCTAAATGTGAAAATTAAAGGAAGATTTATTTCATCAAACACATTTTATCCGTGCATAAACGGAGAGAAAATAAAAATTCCTGCGGCCAGGCGACATGTCGTAAGAGGTGACAAAACAACCCACAGCTAGGAGGTAGGATGTATTCCCGATGGTTGACAACCATAGTCCAGAGCATGCCGCCATAACAACCTTGAGTTCCGGCATTAGTGGCCAGATTCCAGTCTCATCTACGTGTTCGGCAACAAATTGGTAGGAAGAACCTTTCGTGTTGCAAATGTTTATAGGCGTCGGTAACTACTTTCCATCACAGTTGGGCCGTCAAAAGGCAAAAGTATCAAAAAAGAGTAAATTTTTTTGGTTTTTTGGAATTACAGTAAAACGCATTTCAGTAGTTTTCAATAGCAATAAATTCTGTAAGAATGAGTATTACTGCTGTCTGACATTTAGGTAGATAGGAAAAGTTAAATAGTTTCTATGAATTATTATATTTGTATTCGCCCACTTTATGATAAATCAAGATGTGTCAAAAGATGTGACAGAGAAATCCATATCGAACAAAGACTAATAGTGTATGGATTATGTGGCTATGAAATAAGCGATAAATTTTGACGTGATAAAGCCATACTGTCATCATTATCTTGATTACACTTCTTAGAGCCTTTTATACCACGCTCTTACAAAATATCGACGAAACAGTTCAAAGGCCTTGAGTTTTTGTTTTATTTATTTTAATTGTATGAGTTCAGCAGAAATGTAGACGGCCCACCTGACGAACATATTCAGCACTTAGTAGAATAACACACGAACTTAAAAAAAGAAAAAGACATTAATTACATCCTGATAGTGTGAAGAGGAATATTAAAACAAAACAATAAAGTACTACCAAATGTAAAAAAATAAATTAATAGTGATGCTCGGGCTCCATCTGGGATAATGTCAAAATTGCTGTAGCGAAATGCGTATTATTTATAGTGTTAAAAATAAATATTAGTAAACTTTTATTGCTGGAGTACAGCAGACAGGCTGACGGCCCAAATGTGATCGAAATTGGCTACCGTCCCCTATGGATATTTGTAACATCAAAGACGCGGCCAATGTGCTGCCGATCTCTAAAAGGAGGCTGGAACCTGATGATTAATGCCAGAACACAACTCAAGGTTGTTATAGCGGTATACTTTGGATTAGGAGTGGTAGCTATCCAGACGGGCAAGTACCCTATACCACCTGGCTGTGGGTTGTTTTATCGCCTCTTACGACAGGCTACCCGGCCGCAGAAAATTGTATTCTTTCCTTGTCATGCACAGATAACCTTACTCTTTTATTAATCGAATTTTAAACAATTAATAACAGTTCCATAGCTCCCCTCTCTCATCCCTCTATTTTATTCCCTATTAAATATATCTATGTCAAAATACGTAAAAGGTGGCTTGGAAGAGACTGCTTTAAGCAATAAGGCCGCCCATTGCCACCCAAAGTGTGTTACTGTTTTTAAGTTGGTCTACAATAAAGCCTTTTTGTTTTTATTGTTGTAAAAAACGAGCTGAATTTGTAACTTATTTGTAATTCACAAACAAACAAATTCCTTCATTCTATCTGTATATGCCTTGAGAAGTATGCTGGAAAAATAAACACAGTCGATAATACAATGCATTATCGACTGTGTTTATTTTTATTACTTGATCTATGGTAACTAGCTTGATCGCTAGTTTCATAGCCCTATAATAGACGGTATACGCGCCTGTCGTTGCCTTATCTTTAGTTGAGAAACAGTTTGATATAGAAAACTTATCAGTTTATCAAACTGCCATACATGTTTTACGTGTGAAACTATAAATGTAGTGATTACAAAGCTTGTAATTGAAATATATTTTGGTTTTTATATAGGAATATGAAACAGGATACATATCCTAAGGTTGTCTGGAAGTATTTGCTTTTAAGCATTAACTCGACATGATATTTTTGTTCAATATCATAAATTCCATTATGGATTGTCCAGCTCTTACTTCGTCTTTAAATATCAACGAATCACAGCGTTACCTTCGTAATTCTTCCTCACAAACTTTTTGTTTGATACCACTGTTTCCAAAACTAACTATGTCCAAAATGAATATCTGCGTCGTTGTACAGATACCTATAACATATATTTTATTTGTTTAATTGAAATAACAAACAATTATTTCTTTATATAACATAGTTTGTAAGTTATTACGTCTAGATTGAAATCCAAGCGTGCTGGCAAATCAGTGTTGAAATTATATTTTCGCAAACAAAATTATTTAAATGTCGGTAATAATGATTCAATAAATACTTAAATCTAGGATATTAATTTTAATGATACATTATAAGGAAACTACATGAAGAAAAAGAAAGCATTAAACAAATTACTAAACAAGTGAAGAGGTGTACCTATTGTTTTAGCATAGAAATTATTTCTTTTTTAAATAAAGGTTTTTGGATTATTTTTAAAAGCTAAAACTTATAGTGACATAGACATTTTTAATTCATCTAAGCAAATCGTTAGCCAAAAACTCTATGCTTATCGGTAACGTTTTTTCATATATCTTTATAATCCATGAAATCCTTCAAGTTTTAGAATGTGTGCTCGACAAGTAAATGCATTTAAACTGCCGAAAAGTGTGATTTTACTCGGTAGTTTATTATATACTTGCTTTGCCAGGTAGTGCGGTATTTGCTCGACTGGATTTCTACCACCTCTGGTTTAAAGTATGTCGCCATAATAACCTTGAGTTGTGTTCCAGCATTAGTGACCAGGTTCCAGTCTCCCTTAAGAGAGCAGCAGCACATTTGTAGCACCTTTAGTGTTGTAAATGTCCATAGGCGATGGTAACCGCTTTCTATCAAGTGGGCCGTCTGCCTTTTTGCTGAAATATATGTATATTCGTGTGTTAAATTTTCCCAATCGCTTCGGCAACGGTGCAATCCGATCTCTGTTCCGAGTCTGATATGAATGTATGGCACTATGCTTTATATGTATAAACTCATTGACCCTTACGTATAGGGCTATACTAATATACGTGGTAGGGTAAGAAGTCGTAACACTTTGAGATAGGGTCTGGCCGAGTCCCTATTAAGTAAACCCGGAATAGCACGCGGGGCCCTTTTCTGCATGCGAAAGTGTAAATAAAATATAGTAACTTCTTTTATATATTACAGCTGGCTCTGTGATCCGGATGATTCAACATTTCCTTACACCTGAGGTATTCAGACGAGGATTGGTCAGATATATAAGGGCTAAGTAAGTTTTATTATGTATATTTTTAGTTATTAACATTCTTCTAAAGCGTGTTGCCTAGAAAATTTCTCGTTTTTATTACCTAAACTGGGCTAACAGACTAATGACTCGCTTGAGTGGCAGTGGGTACCGTCATCTATGAACGTTTTCTACATCAGGATGATGCTCACGAAATGCCTCTAGGATGTTAGTGCCGATAGGATATGGAGGATGGTATAGAAAATATACGATACACGATTCTAGATTTTGTATGAGCGTACTTACTTTACTAGTAAAAGGAGTCAAATGGCGCATTATTTTTTGTTTGAAAGTTATTAAAAAAAAATCATAATATTTTACCAGTTAAATTAATAAGATGTTATTTTAACCGCAGTTCTTTTACATGCAAATAATGTAAGAATTTATTGTATTACATAAAATATGTGTCCGCATTCCTATTTATAAATCAACGTTTCTTATGCAGTTCAAGAAAAGCGGCCGAGCCACAAGACCTTTACGATGCCTTGCAAGCCGAAGCTAATGAGTCAGGTGTTAGTTTACCGGCCACCTTGACTAATATACTGACCAGATGGACAACCCAAGGTGGCTTCCCGGTCATCACTGTAAGGAGGACTTCACCAAACGCTGATTCTATCTTCGTTGCCCAGGTATGTAAGTGTGTATATTACAGCCGATAAACGTTCCATAATAATTTTTTTTAATATTACGGCCTTCAAAACTGAACACATCCAGAAACATATTTAAATACATTAGAAATATAATATTTTGTAATTTTTAGAATGTGATCTCTTATATGAAGACACAGCTTGCCTTATTATCTAGAATTTATAGCACTAAAACTAAATTCTAGTAAGCCGTTGCGGACGCTTACATGCATGTGCGCACGCCCGCACTCAGTATAAAATCTTATTATTATAAATATAAAAAAATACAATTATATAACAAAGAAAAAAAAGAAAATGTTAAATATTACTGAGCATTCAAATTTTTTATTTTGTATTTATGAAGCAAAAATGTGTCTATATCGTTGCGGACTATGTTACAACCAGATGTCATGCGATATATAGGGGAATGTTGGCCAATAACCAAAAAAGAATGATTTTGAACCAATGCGTGGTACAGAGAATGACATTGGCAGGTTTACACATCCGTTATCTCGATGTGGAGGCTTCATCACGATGTTTTCATTCACCGTTAGTATGTAGTTAGTATGCGGTAATTGTAACAAAATACATATGAGATCAGAAAACTGCCTAATTGGTGCATGAGTTTCGGCTGTCATTTGAACCCGCGCCCTTTCAGGTGAGACGCGTGCGTTAAGCTAACACGGCTTCTAAATCTAGTAAGTGTACCTTACTAGATTGCGTACGCTCACCTCCTCCCCCTTAGGATCCATCATAGGCGCCCGTGGGTCCGGGGGCACCCACGGGACTTCCCCCCCTATTGATGAAGAGGATGGTCCACCCCGAGGGCCATCCTGGGGCATAAGCCATGCGTTGGGGCGTCACAGTTGTGTACCTATGGTCTATATCCTGTGACGCCCCGTAAAAGCGCGAGGGATAACAACTGTCAATTTTATCACCTATATTCTTCTATATAGGTATATGGAAGAATATAGGTGATAAAATTGACAGTTGTTATTTCTTCGAATATGTTTTTATTTCTTTCATTTTTGTTGTCCTATGAAAATCATAGCATACATACATTAAGTAGATTTTTAAGTTTAGGTCATCACATTCTATGGGTAAAGTGCCCAGAAGGTTAACTTATTATGTCAAAACCTTTTATTTAAACCACGAGTTACTCGAGTCACTGTTTGACTTATTTGGTTTTTGACCATAATTTAAATTTCAAATTTTTATCATTAAAAATACATAACTAGATCTCGCCACATGTGAAGATTTTCTCGCTTTTCGACGTTTTGAAATTTAAGTAAATTATGATCAAAAGTACAAATAAGTCCAACAGTTACTTCACTTAGTGTGAATAAAATGTATCGATATAATAAGTTAACCTTCTCAGCACTATACCCATAGAAGATGATGACCGAAGTTTAATAATCTACTTATAGTCTCAAGGGATAATAGGTAGAATGAAATATAACTATTATTCATTGAATAGATTTAGGCTGCTTTCTGAATAGTTGGTGCAGCAGTAACACATACCGAGCGAATCAGGAAATTTAACCTCGGTAAGCTTACGGTCCCACATGTATCGAGTATACTAAATCCGAACCGCTGCTGCACCGACAAATCAGAACGCGGCTTTAGTTGCGTTTTCTTTATTGTATTAGTTTATAACATGGTTTGCTGTTATTAATGCAAATAATTAATTTTTGACATTGAAGTTACCTCAAAATCTTTTCTCTTCTAGATAACGATTCGATGTTTATATACAACTCTAATTCCGATTTGTTACCTTGATCTACCCATTCACAATCCCTTTGGGCCAGTACTGGTGTAAATTGTACGCTGGGCTCTTTAGTCTTTAAAAATAAAAATGGGAGGAATGTTCGGTAAAAGCAGATGTAAATTCTTTTAAGCCTTTTATCCGTAATGCGCTTGTAGACAAAGTCTTTGCGATCAGCTAAATCCACCCAACTGTAATGAGCGGTGTAAGTAATGCTGTTTAATGGGGTAAAAGGAAATATAGTGCAAAAGTAAATTTAAAATTAAACAATCAAATATGAATAACAAATGATATTTTCTAATGTAACATTCCCTATTTAAAACTACCTTATACACTCAGTTATGTCGCATCTAAGAAAGGAGTTTGCATTACAAACACGTGCTATTGCAATCGTCTTATCTAAATAGTACTTAATTTTTCATTTTAATTGATAACTGACGTCAATGATAATTACTAATTACTAACATAAGTAAACAGGAATAGGTGGATCTTTGAGAAAAAGTACTTTAGCTTGACCCATTGAATTTATAAGTACAGATTTCATGGTTTTCCTTTCATTAAATTTACCAAGTATGTTAGAGAGATTTAATCCTTGTGATTGACCCTAACGATCGATGAAATAAAATTACAGGTGTAATTTTTACAGATTTAAGTCGGTTCGATTCCCGGGTGAAGCAAGAGAATTTTAGAAAATATTTAAATACAGTTTTATTTATTTTCACAAATAAAGAAATGTTTCTTTGAGTAAAATTTGCTATCTCTATTATTTAGAGTACTTTCCCTCCAGGTGGCATTAAAAATCCACCTGTATATATACACACATATATATATATATATATATATATATATATATATATATATATAACCATATTGTTCTTTCAACAGGAACGCTACCTTACTGACACTTCTCTGGTTTCGAACGATCGTTGGCACATCCCTATCAACTGGGTGCTATCCACCAACATTGATTTCTCAGACACCAGCCCGCAGGGTTGGGTTGGCCCTAGCTTCCCTGCTTTATCTTTCGACATTCCTGGAATCTCGCAAGCTGAATGGTTTATTGTTAACAAGCAGCAAACTGGTAACTAAACACAGTGTATCTATTTATTTGTATGACTCAAAAAACAATTAACACCTTCGCTGCCGGCTGAAATTTCTGGTGACACGCGTATGGCCAAAATATTTTTTAAGTCTATAGAAATTCAACAGACGTAGCCCGCATGTATGAGGGGCTGGCGAAACCCCGCTAAAAAGATACATACATCATATTATACAACTATATATGTACAAAAATCACATATTTTTAAGAGACCTTACCGACATTGATTATTTTAAATTTTATTCACTGGTTACTGAGACCATTAATAGAAAGATGGAGTCAGTCTATCTATCCTTGGTTTGAACAGTGAAACCTCAGGTCTGATATAGTCTTAGTCAAAATCCAAACTAATGATGTTTTATTGCCTTTGACTAACGACTTTTTGTCCAACCTAGGAGAGACTAAATAATTCTTTAAACATGTTACAAGTGCAATACGAATCGATGATAGACCGAGTCTGCCTTAGTCGCTTCTAGGATCGACTAGGCAAACCCCGAAACCGAATATTTTACGTTCAACGTTTGATTAAACAGTTATAGATACTTTTAAGACTAAAAATACTTAGGTCAAAGGCTGAAATTGGAATTTATTTCGGGTTCTGTTGAAAGGCTTTAGTCAAACCTTGGATAAACCAGTAATTCCAGGAAGAAACTGCATATCGTCTTTTATAATAATTATTGTGACGACTCTGGTCCCTACAAAAACAAAATCTACCTGCATATCTGAAAAAAAGCACATTTATTACCCATCGGTATTGAACTAATAACATTTAGATTCTTTTGTGGTCGTCTTCTATTGTTTACTTTGTGTTTAAAATTTATGATTAGAAAACAGGCATTGTTGTATATTATGTAGCAGATCACTGCCAACGGGGAGCGTGCCCAGAAGGCTGGCTGCATTACCACGCTGTATGGCAATACTTATTTGTTGTGCAAAATATGAGCCAGCCTTCTGATCACGGGTACTGTCAAAGAGTTTCTTACATATGTCCTTATTGTATTGTATTATTTTATGGCTATGGCAGTCATTAGTTAGGTGTGTCGGTTTAAGTCGACTTAGATACGTAGACATTGTACATGACCTGATGGAAGGGGGAGTCAGTTGAGCGATAACTACGAACGAAGCAAGACATGTGTACTACAATCGGGAATCTATTAGTGACGGACTTTGCGCGTTTTATTGAATTACGACCTTCTGCATTACGTTTGGACTTGGTGTATTTGGTAATATTTGTACCCGTGTTATATGTGTTTGTATAGTTCTAATAAACTCTATAGTAATTCTAACGGCATTTTAATTCGAGTCTCGCGACTCGTAATATTTACACAAAACTAAGAAATATTCATGACTAACTTTTATTTAATAATTGAATAATTTTATTGCCTTTATCGCTGTTTTAATTTATCAGGATACTACAGAGTCAATTACGAAGAGGAGAACTGGGCAGCCCTCGGTAAACAACTCAGTGAAAACCACGAGGTGATCCATTTGCTGAACCGTGCTCAAATCATCGACGATTCCTTCAACCTCGCCAGGAACGGAAGACTAGTAAGTGTTTCTATCTTCACTAAGGACAAATCTATCACCAACCAATTAGGTGTGCGGACACGACTGGTGCATATGATAGCAATACTCAACTGTGTTATCGATTATCTATTTTGGGTGTTGCTTTTAACTACAATTATAACGGAGAAATAATACAATCCCCCCCCCCCGCGTTGGCCTAGGCTGCCAAAGAACCATAAGAACCTTGAGATTTGTTTCGACATCAGGCTACGTTTCCCTTCATAGCCGTTACGCAATTATAATACTTCCAGTGTTGCAACTGTCTATAGGCGACGGTAACCACGGTGGGCCTTAGCCTGTCTGATTTATTTCAACAATATAAAAACATTCGTCCTAGGGCTATGAAAAATAAACATCCGATTCAAATATTCCATATTTATACGAGACTAGGTTGATTATATTTGTCCGTATAATCGGTGCAGGAAGGGGGAAAGAATACAATTTCCAGCGGCCTGTCATAAGAGGACAATTTGATCAAAAAGAGAATATGTCCTCCATTTGGAAATCTACTTGTGGTACGCTCGTGAGCCAAGTCCACCCCACGATTTTGGTCACAGTAAAGAGAGAGTACGCGGTTGAAATGCGGTTGTTTAAAATGTCACTTTTTAATCTGTTTTATCTATATTAACCATCATATAGTTGTAAAGATAATTATATATGTCAACTAGCGGCCCCGACAGACGTTGTCCTGCTCTGAAAAAATAAAAATCTATGACCCGATTCCAGCGCCACCTACCGGTTCCAATTGTGGATTTAAACCATCCGGGGACCCACTCAAACACACAAAAACAAAATCGCTCCCCGTTGTTAAGAGGATTCTAGAACCCTATCTCAGCGCCACCTACCGGTTCCAACGGTATAAAAACTATCCTATCTTTCAAGTTGGATCAAACTGCACACGGTGTACAAATTTGATTAAAATCGGTTGAGTAGTTTAGGAGTCCATCGCGGACAAACATCATGACACGAGATTTATATATATTAAGATTTTAGTATTGTTGTATTTTCTAGATTAAATGTTTAAACGCGATAAAGCTGCATCAAATATACTGATATTCATGTAAAATAATCAAATCAGGGGACTTCAACTTCGCGCCAATATTTCGAGCCGTTTCAGCCAGTTGTATAAATTCTACTTACAAATCCACTTGAAAATTACTCATAGATTGAGACATATTCAAGCACTTATAATATAAGCTATCACTTTGATATATACAATACACAGTAAAACCTAAACAAACACCCAACTATGTCACAAAACACTCCACTAGATGGAAAGCGGTTACCATGGCCTTAGGTCATTTGCAACACCAAAGGTGCTACAAATAAGCTGCTGCTCTCTTAAGGGTCACTGAAACCTGGTTAATGCCGGAACACAACTCAAGGTTGTTATGGCGACATGCTCTGGACCAGGAGTGGTAGCTATCCAGTCGAGCAAATGCTTAACCTGCCAAACTCTCTACTCCTACTTATAGTGTATTTCTATTATAATCTTATTATAATATATCTTTTATTGTGTTAAATGAGTCTGAAAGTATATAAAACTGAAGCTTTATTACAAATTAATATATCAACGAATAAAATGAAACGCAAAAGAATATTCATTCGGTAAGATAATTGGAGTGGAACAAAACAGAATTGCGGCTTGCAATATTAACTGGTGGTTCTCTACGAATAGTAACAAGCTTCGAACCGCCTCGCTTGAGTTTGGACGGCGTGTAAGTTATAAGCGAATGAACACGAGGCGAGAATAGAATAGGATATATATTTATTGAATAATGCATGTACAAAGATGTTACAGTTTTTATAGTATCAATGCATTCGGCCCATCATTGGGCGTGCAAATTTAAGATTACATGATTTTATATATCAATAATTACAATATTAAATTATGAAAAAAAATTACAGTCAATGAATCAATACAACTAAAATTAAACAATAATAATAATCAGATATACAATATAATAATAATCTAAGTAATAAAATTAATGTCTGCTATTCAAGTATGTCAAGTGTGTATTCATGCATATATTTATGTCAGTGTCAGTTCATAATGTTTTATCCTCCATAAACATGTTAATATTATAATAACATTTAGTGGTCAGTAATAAGTTTTTTTTTTAAATAGTGTGAGATATATAAAAAAGAATGTATCAACTCCGACGCACGACTGTAGTTTAGGTGCACAGAAAAACATAACGCTTTTGAGTTAACGCTTGTATTAATTTCCCGCTTCATACAATTTCCATACCGGAAGCCTTAATGAAAATCGATTCTTAAGGAGTTAAATCATAAGAACAGCAACAAAAACAGCATAAGAGTTGTTTGTGGCAAAAGCATTCTTTCAGTCGCTCACCCTCACACTCACCATATAAAGTATTTTTAGACAGATATTACTGTAAAAGTCACCAAAACAAAATTGATATTATCCTCATTTAAAGTTCAAAACATTTTTCACACATTAAAAAGACCTGTTGCAATGAATATAATTCTACTTGTGTAAACTAAGGGGCATATTATATTTCTAAAAAACACTAATTATTTTATCAAAATAAATGTGACATTTGCGTATTCATCGTCTCATCACTCTCCGCTGCCAACTTTTACCATGCGACCATGATAAGTACATCGGTAACAAGTGTTCGTGAATTTTATAGAGCAGGAGAAATTTGCCAGTTGAAATAATTACTGCTTTAGCTGTCGCACCTAGAATCAGATAATGGATCATTCACCATTTAATTGCTCGTTTTGACATGGAAGAATACGAAGAACAACCGCCAAATAAAAACATAACTATAAAGAGCTCCTAAGCCTAATTATAATTCAGCATGGCTCTTTCATGTCTAAAATGCCTAATTTTTTTGAAAACTTGCTTTTGCCTGCAGGTTTCTTCGCGTTAATAGAATAGAATAGAATATACTTTATTACATATCCATAAGATACAAGTCAAGAAGTTTAAGTACAGAAGACAATAGGCGGTCTTATCACTAAAAGCAATTTCTTTCAGACAACCTTAGGATGGATTAGAGAAAATTTGTGTAACGTGGGTTTTGCAATATTATTAGAATAAAAAAAGTATATATATATATATATATATATATATATATATATATATATATATATATATATATATATATATATATACATATATATATAAGATAATAATATATATTTTATAGACAGAATGAAGGATCGGCCCTGTGGAAATCCCACTTGCTCTAACCTCTTCTTGAATATGTATGTATGTTACGTGAAGTGGGCATGTTACAATAAAAATAATGTGAAACTTACTTTTGATAATACATATAACAGGTGTAACACCGTAAAGGTTGAAAACAGATGGCCCATTGATGAAAAGTGGTTACCGTCACCTATGGACGTTTGCAACATCAAGAGTGTCGCCAACGCGTTGGCGACCTCTATGCAGTTTTATAACGCCCTACTTAAAAAACCTCATGTCATAGCGCAAAGGCAAAAAACCTTGGCAGGAAGGTCTCACCAGATCATTATTGTACGCGGAATAAACGTTCTAGAGACCTTTCCGTAGTTGAGCGTGTGACCACAAAGAAGTGGGGTGAACATCCCGTCGTTGGCGAGCGGTGCAGTTGTAAAAAAGAAAGTGAGTGGCGGGCGTTGGCACCAGATCAAACAATACCTCAAAGCACTCCCCACTGTATAGGCGGTAAACAAAACAAAACATTAAAATCACGGCGTTGTTATTTTCATTTCCATGACAATTTGTTAGCGAATTTTATCCGTGCAGGAACGGAGAAAGAATACAATTTCCTGCGGCTCGGCGGCCTGTCGTAAGAGGCGACAAAACAACCCACAGCCAGGTGGTAGGGTATTTGCCCGACAGGATGGCTACAACCCCTAGTCTAATGTCGCCATAACAACCTTGAGTTGTGTTCCGGCATTAGTGACCAGGTTCTAGTGTCCCAAAAAAGAGCAGCAGCGCATTTGTAGAACCATTGGTGTTACAAATGTCCATAGGCGATTGTAACCACTTTCCATGAAGTGGGCCGTCTGCCTGTCGGTTGACCTCCTGCAATATAAAAATAAAAATAATTGCAACTGTGGTGTCAATGATACGCGGAGGAACCATCTTTTCGGCTTTAGTCGTCTATATATTCCGGAACGGAATGTATCATATGTCATTTTTCTGAAACCCTGACAACGTGTATGCCAAATTTCGTGAGGATCTGTTGCGTAGTTAAGGCGTAAAAATAGTTAGATAACAATTTATTGCTCACTACAATAAAAAAATACAAAATCAAAATACATACAATACATCTTGGCAAAACAACAGGTGCCCTTCTCGCTAAAAGCGAGCTAGTAATCTGGTGATGTAGGTGTAACAGATAAAAGATCGGGCTATACAAGTTAAATATGCATATTTACACTAATTTATTTTAATATATACATAAATCCAGGTATATATATATATATATATATATACATATATATATATATGAAATCCCAATATATACATATGTATAAATATATGAAATAATCGAAATAAGTACATTTATTAACCTTATATAATTATATATGACAAGCATTGATGACGGGTGGTCTGGAAGAGATCGCTTCTTAGCGATAAGACCATTGTGCACATTTAGAATATTTTTAGGCTATAAGTTTTTCTGTGCTTTTTGTAATGGTGTACAATAAATAAGATATGACAGATAGAATAGGACAGATAGGATTTTCTAAAGGAGTTCCGAAATTTAGGTAATGTTTTCGCCTCTCTAAAAGCGTCACAATCAAACTTATATGACACATTTAAATTCTTATGAAGGAAGTCTGGAATGGTTCGGAAACTAATAACTTAATATTTCCTTTTTAGAACTACCAGCACCCCTTCGAAATCTCTCGTTACTTGGTCAATGAAAAGGACTATATTCCATGGGCGGCTGCCAACCCAGCTTTCAACTATTTGGAGATGGTTCTCACTGGATCCCCTGCCTATGAGTTGTATCAGGTTAGTTTATTTTTCATTAAGCCCAAGTGTTGGGTGTGGGCGCGGGTGATTCTGTGCGCAACAACAAGAGACAAGCGAAGGGAAGAAGGCTAGCGGGCTCCGGGTTAAGCGACAGTCCCGAATACACCTGAGATTTAATCTTGTAACTTACTGTTAAAATTATTATGATCACTTAAATAATGTACCCATACTAATAAAATTAATATATTTATTTGTCTGTAATGTTAATTAATGAAATTTTTTAATTTGCACTATGCCCTATAACCACTCGTTGATCATAACCTCAATTATTCGTAACTATGTTACACGTCAGCGTTGCTGGTTTCAATTCAGATTTAGACATTTCACATCCATCTTTACATTCCGTAAATACCATCAAGATAAAGAAGGTGTACCCGTTTAGCTAGTGTATTTTTAGTTCTGAATTGTTCTTTCGTTATTTTAGAACCACTGGTAAACTTCACACTCCGTAGGCCTTGGAAGGTTCTCGAATAATACCTATAAAACTTAACCATTGCATTTCTTCAGTACTACGTCCTCAACCTGACAGCGCCTCTGTACGAAACCCTCGGCTTCACAGCTCGTGATGATGAAGAACACGTCTCGGCATACCACAGGACCATCGTATTGGATATTAACTGCAGACATGGCAATCAATTGTGCATCAATCAAGCCCAACAATTGCTAGAGAACTTCAGGAACAATCCAAGTAAGTTATTTAGAACATATATCTATATATTCTTTTTCCTTAGAAAACATACAAATTATGCAATCAATTACACTAATAAATAATTTGGTACATATAACGCCGGCTTGCTAGTGTGTCGGTTTTTTATAGGATTCATTTCGGAGAATTTCGGACCTGTTTCACCTGATTCCCTCTAGACTATTCAACCTTCGGTTGAGAAGACGCTTTGGTCTACATCATCGTTTCACAGTGGAAATACCACCAGTGTCAACGCAGCGTTTCGTCTCCACGTTTTTACTACGTACGGCTGAGTTGTGGAATGCACTACCAGAGTCCGCGTTTCCCGAAAAGTTATATTCCGGGTATCTTCAATTGTCGTAACCGTGCTCCATTTTCAACCGCATCATCCTCCAAGACCAGGCGTGATCGTGGTCAAACGCAAATCTATTTATTATACCAAAATGTAAAGATGGTAGGGTAGCCATCCAGGTGGTATGGTATTTGTTTGACTGGATGGCGACCACCCCTGGTCTAGAGTATGCCGCCATAACAACCTTGTGTTGTGTTCTGGTATTAGTGACCAGGTTTCAGACTCCCCTAAGAGTACAGCAGCGCTTTCCATTAAATGGACCATCTGCATGTCTGCTGAACTCCTGCAATAAAAAAAATAGATACTAAAGTAGGAAATGTTTAGAAAGAACACTTTATTGAGTGAATGCAATCCCACGGGAATTTTCCCGGGAGTGGTTTTTAGTTGTTCGGGTGCATAAAAATTAGCTTATTCCGACACAGTTTTCACTAAAGCATAAGTTGCGGTACTTTGTGTCTCGGGATTTCCGCGGGAATTTCAAGTCTAGCGTCGATAAAGTAGCGGGCATATCCTAGTTATATTATATGTTTTTGTACTTATATGTATTGTTTATACTTATCATTTATCATTATTTATAAACTGCACCAAAGTCATTACTTAAATAACGTTTTTTTTTAAAGGTTTTTAAATACAAGCATTTGAGATCCTGGATATCATGTAGCAGCAAAGTGGTAGCCAAGACAAGTAAAACGAGCCCAAGCACGACGGGTCTATCTTGTCTAGTACACGATTTCCTATTGCCACATTCCGACTCCATCAGATCAGCTCCATGGTACCATATTATTGCATTGTCACGCGATATACATATGCGTGCATAATTTCAGCTCAATCGGAAACCGGGAAGTTGATCAATTGAACTTGTAAGATCCACCCGAACTCACATATATTCATTGCAAGTTAAATAAAAGCTTGTAAAAGCTGTCAAACTCTGCCAAGGGTTGCCTGGAAGAGATCGCTTTGTAGCGATAAGGCAGCCCGCTGTACTATATACTCTCTTGTAATTTTCAATTTTTGGATATCTATGCCTTGGTGTACTTTAAAGAGTTATCTACGTATCTATCTATTTTCCCCGATCTTAACAAAACGCATACCAATAATTTCAGATTTTTATATGTGCACTAGCTGACCCGGCGAACTTCGTACCGCCATATTTTCTGAATTCCCAAAAGACTTGGTTTCATGACACAAAAACAAAATCACCATAATCGGTCCAGATGATTAGGAGGATTCTAGAACCCGATCTCAGCGCCACCTACCGGTTTTAATTGCAAATCTAAACCATCCGGGAACCCACTTAAACACCCATTCATTCATTAGTGCTCCGCTCCTATTGCACTTAGCGTGTTGGTATATAGCCTATAACCTTCCTCAATAAATGGGCTATTTAATACAGAAAAACATTCAAATCAGACCAGTAGTTCCTGAGATTAGCGCGTTCAAGCAAACAAAGAAAGAAACAAACTTATCATCAGCTTTATATATCAATATATATGAGATAAAACTCTCTCACCAACACCACAACTTGTCAAAATCTCTGCTTCTATTATGTAACGTTGCTGAGAAATTACATTCAGTCTGTTATAAGCTGTTTAAGAAATTAAAGGCTTTTAATTATCCCACGGGAACTCTTTAATTTTTAGGGATCAAAAGTATCCTATATGTTGACCAGGGGTATAAGCTACTACTATACAAAATTTCATGTAAATCGGTCCAGTCGTTTCGGAGATTAGCCGGTAAAACAGACAGACAAACCGACAAACAGAGAAACAAAAAATTCGAAAAAATCTAAGTTAGTTCTATTTCACTTCTTAGTTCTCCCTGACTCGGTTTTTAGCATTTTTTTTCAGTGTAAAGAAATTCGACCCATACAATTTTATTGTATGTAATAGATAAAAAATTACCAAACAGGATTTTTTTTCAGGCAATCGTTTGAACCCTGATATTCAGACTACCGTCTTCTGTTCTGGTCTTCGAGGAGGCGACGAAGCTAATTTTGAATTCCTTTGGAACCAATACTTAGGCACCACTGATTCTAGTGAACAAACGATTCTGTTGAATGCTCTAGGATGCACTTCTAACGCAGATTTGCGTACATTGTAAGTTTTGCTTAACAGTATTTTTTTTTAAGGTTACCACAGATATTCAAATTCATAAAAACATAGCTAGTTACGCGCTGGTTTTTTGATGGTCTCGTCGCGTTGGCAAAAATAGCAGAATGGATCACGCAATAAATAAAAGTAACCCTCTATTGACAGAGGACAGGATACCAGAGAGGACTCACCGATTATTTTACTTGATGACGATGCCGGAAGCCAGAAGACACAGCACTTTTAGATTTTATAGTTTATTAATTATTTGCACAGCACTTATTTGTAAGGGTAGCAAGAGGGTGGCGCACGCGCACGATAGTTCCGCCGTAACAGATCGATCACGACTGGGCCGTCCGCTAGGTGGCGCGGCATTTCTAATCGGCGAATTATGGGATAAGGAAAGGGTTATTAGGCGCTGTAAAGGTGTGAAGGAAAGGCACATAGAAGGCACTAATATCATTACGCGATCCAATTCTTTAATATGGCCAATACATATTCCCCCCAGCTTGACAGGACCCAGTCCTTCAAAACCAAAGCTAATTTCAAAGCAGATCATATAAAGGACTAATGAACCCCAAAATTATCCCTATTTACGCAACCCAACTTATTAGTCATTAAATTTAACTAATTTAGTAATGCGATTACTTACGCATATAAAGGTAGTAAAAGATAAGTAAATTGAGATTACATGGCAAGGTTTATCCGTTACATTATTTGTAAATTATGAATATTTGATTATTATTTAATAGATTTATATATGTTGTTTACATTTACGTTAATATTTACGTTTATTTAAATAAATGGACTGTAATTATTGTGTAGGCAAGGGGTAAATTTTAACCACTGGCCTACGATAAACACCAGTTTTGGTTCGGACGTTAACTACCCTAACGATTCCGTCATTTCCAGGGAAAACGTCTTCTATTACACCGATTGGCCAATCCAACGGTGCGCTATTATCAGATCGCAAAAGAACCACAGTTCCTTTCTCAATTGGTTTAGTGGAGTTTAACCATTTTTGACGCGATTGTAACGTATTAAGGTACTCAAGTTTCCACCTTTTCCAAAAGGATTGCACAAGCTGATCTACTACTCGTTTTCTATTGGATAATTTGTCATTAGAAATGTCTTCCGAAGGCAGAGATTTTAGTGGTGTCAAATTGAGAAAATGAGCAGGTGTCAAAGCAAGCGGCTCTGATGGATCCGAGCTGAGCACCGACAACGGACGTGAATTTAACACGGCCTCTATTTGGGTGAGTACGGTTAACATCTCCTCAAATGTGAGAAGTTGTTGCCCAATTACCCTTGCGAGATGAGTCTTCACAGACTTAATCTGGCTTTCCCAGATTCCGACAAAATGTGGCGCTGCCGGCACATTGAATTTAAATTCTATTTTTTGATCTCTCAATTCATTAGCGAATTTTTCCTTATATTCTTCAGAAGCTATTAAAGTGTACATGTTGTCAAGGTAAGTCCTGGCCCCAATGAAGTTGGTTCCACAATCGGAATATATCACTGCTATGGGCCCACGTCGCGCAATGAATCTCTTTAAGGCATTCAGAAAGGCTTCAGTGCTTAAATCGGACGCCAATTCGATATGTACGGCTTTCGTAACCAAACATACAAATAGACATATGTATGCCTTTAGGCTGTGAACACCTCTTCGCCTGTAAGGTATTATACGCAGCGGCCCGGCATAGTCTGTTCCGACGTGATAAAAGGGTTTGGCTTGCTTCACTCTATATGAGGGCAAATCAGCCATCAACGGGAATTCATTTTTTGGAGAGCATCTAAAACAAGTGTTGCAGCGCTGAATACGTTGCCGTACAATATTACGAGCAGACAGGATCCAGTACCTTTGTCGTAACAAAGACAATAACAATTGGGGGCCAGTATGCAGGTATTTTCGGTGGTAGTAATCGATAATAAGATCGACAATATGGTCGCGTTTGGGAAGTAAAATCGGATGCCGGCTATCGAATTCTAGGTCTGCATTCGACAAACGCCCACCAACGCGAAAAACACCTTCATGTATAAATGCGTTAAGTTTTTGGAAGGCAGGAGACAATTTTTTACCAGCCTTCAAATTCTTAAATTCGTCAGCAAAATAAAGAGACTGCAAGGCTTTAATAATAGCTAATTCCGCAATGTCTAAATGACGAATCTCAAACTTACTTGGTATGATTTTAAGGAAACGCAAAACATACATGACAATCCTGATTAGTTTTGGCCATGAAGAGACTCGCTGTGCAAGAGCATACAACGGCGAAGGCTCTTCAGAGGTCGTCGTAACCATAACCTGCACTCGCATTTCAGGTGGATCTATAAGCACGCTAGAGTCAAACTGGCTCGTGGGCCACATATGAATTGGCATATGCGCAAAAACAGGTCCGCGAAACCATAAAGGGTGGTTTATTAATTCCCCTGGTGTAAGGCCACGAGATAGACAGTCTGCGGGATTCTCCCTGCCTGGTATATGGTAGAAGTTACGTGAGTCAATCAAGTCCTGTATTTTCGTAACTCGATTGGCCACGAATGTTTGCCAGCGAGATGGAGGCGAATGGATCCACGCTAACGCTACCGTGCTGTCCGTAAATGCATATATGTTATTAATTTCATATCTTTCAGAATATGTATCAATAACAATGCGCATTATTTTAGCTAATATTAAATTAGCACACAGCTCAAGACGCGCTAAAGACACATTTCGAATGGGAGCTACTCGCGATTTAGAGCATACCAAATTTATGCAATAACTATTGTCGGGTAATAGAACATGGATGTATACTACGCCTCCATACGCTCGCTCAGATGCGTCTGCGAATCCTAAAATAGTGATTTTTGAATTGGCAATCACACCCAAGTGACGTGGTAACTTAATATTTTCTAATAAATGTAACTCTGAAACTGCTTCCAGAGAACAACTATATGTTGGGGTGGTGTTTCGTCCCAATCAATATTTATTTGCCACAATGTTTTTACAATTAATTTAGCATACAGAGTGACAGGGCCAACAAAACCCATTAGGTCCCAAAGACGGGCAATAGTCGACAAAATATTTCGTTTTGTGCATTCACGCACTTGCTGATTTATTGAAAACGTAAAGAAATCATCAGCCGGCTGCCAATGTAACCCCAATATTTTTAAATGGCAATCGAGATTAAAATCCACGACGTCGGTAATTCGATGTGAGGTTGGGATGGCATTCATAATTTCTGGAGAATTGCTAGAAAACTTCACTAATTCGAAGCCTCCAGCACGGAATAGGGCAACTGCCTCTTTGGCTAATTTAATGCCTTCCGAAACAACGGAACAAGATGTAACCAGGTCGTCCATATAAATATCCCTATTTGCTACCGTGGCAGCTACCGGATAGCGAGCACCTTCGTCCTTCACTAGCTGACGTACTGTCCGAATAGCAAGATAAGGGCTGCAACACAGGCCAAATGGAACTCTTGTTAATTGATAAAGTTGTATTTTATCATTAGGGTCGAATCGGTACAAAACTCTTTGAAACCGACGATATTTTTCATCAACAATTATTTGCAGATACATTTGAGAAATGTCTGCACTTATCGCAATGGCGAAAAGACGGAAATTCAAAATTATTTGAAATAAATCATTTTGCAAGTTCGGCCCTGTATGTAAAATATCATTAAGCGAATAACCAGAAGAAGACTTCATACTGGCATCCATCACGACGCGGACCTTGGTTGTCGTCTTATCTTGACGCACTACGGCGTGATGCGGTATGACGTAATGAGGTTCTGAGCCAATATTATCAGTGATTGGTTCTAGAAATCCTTTTTCTAAATAATCCTTAAATACGCTGTCGTACTCCTGCTTTAATGAGGCACTCGACAATAACTTACGCTCTAAGGATAAATATCTACGCAGTGATAACTGCATTGAATCCCCTAATGAGCATTCATCACCCTGAAATGGCAGGCTGACGGTATACCGACCGCTCAAGTCGCGAGAGACAGTATTACTATAAATGTCTTCGCATTGTTGATCATTAGGACCAAGTGGTATACAAATATTCGGGATATCTTCAATCTCGAAGAACTTATTCAAAGAACTTTCGATTTCACATGTATGAAACATATGTACAACATTTGACGTTGCATTATTTAATGCGGGAGCTTGGCCTATAATTAGATAACCTAATGAGGTCTCAATAGCCACAGGCTCATTGTCCAAACGTGAGATTTTATTAGGCCCTATAATACGGGCAAAAATATTTGACGACACAATAAGGTCGATTTTTGACGGCTTGTAATAATAACAATCTGCCAAAATAATATTTTTATTACGTAAATAATCTAACTTCTGAAAGTCAATCGTTGAAGTCGGTAATTCAGTCGTAATATTATTAACTACATACGGTTGTAACATAAATTGAACGTTCTCATTTATTCGAGAGCGAATCGTAAGACGAGTAACACCTTCGATCGCATTTGTGACGTCACCAACCCCACAAATGTATTTTGTCTGTGATGTATATAAAGGTAAATTCAATGATTTGCAACATTCCACAGTAATTAAGTCCTTTTGTGCCCCGCTGTCTACTAAAACACGCACAGTGTTCGTAACATTTCCGTAATCGTCGATAACGTAGCACAAAGCCGTGCCGAGTAGCACAGATGAATATCCCGCGCGCGCCTGAGTATCGACACTCATTACATTGTCGTCGAGTGCGCATAATGATACAGTGGCGGGCGCCGACGTACACGGGGCGGCCTGAGTCGATGCGACGTTGCCGTTGCTCATAGCGCGGGCGCCGTCAACTGCCGGCGGCGCACGCACATGAGAAGCAACACTATCGGAATCGGAAGGGAAATGCAAAAGAGCGTGATGACTACGCGAGCACGTCGTGCATCTTATTTTTGAGTTGCAATTTTTAATAGAATGATCATTACTAAGACAATTAACACATAATTTATTACGTTTAATTAATGTAAAACGTTTATGAGGAGATATTGACAGGAATGTGGGACACTCGACCAATTTAGTGTGGTCAGTTTTCCCACAAGAAAGACATTTCACGTCCTCCTGTATGGTCATAAATGTTTTAACGTTATTAGTATTTGAGCGCGATCTTACAGATTTAACTGACAATTGATTAGTATTAGAACTAATATTTTTACGAGACTGAGAAGGTAGTTTTACGTTTGTTACATTGTGTGCGCGTTGTAAAATATGTGAATGATTACGGACAAAATCGATAAATTCGGAACAAGTAGGCATACGAGATTTATTAGCATTTAATGACATTTCAAATTCTTTAACTATTTCTAAATTAACTTTCTTACAGCCCAGATAAATAAATAATAAATCTTCTAAATTGTCAATTTTTAATTGTTTTAATGCCGAAATAATCGAAGAAAATTTATCGATAAATTGTTCCAAACTAGCGGGTGAATTCGACTCAACCGCCGGTAAATTCATTAATTTATCTAAATACGACGCGGCTAACAAACGAGTGTCATTGTATTTATTTAACAACGCATTCCAAATAACAATATAATTATCAGCCGATGGTAATATACCGTGGCACACAGCAAGCGCCTTACCGTTCAACCTACCTACTAAATATTGTATTTTCTCGTTATCAGTTAAATCGGGATTCTCGTGAATCACCGTACGGAACGTTTCGTAAAAAATTGGCCAATTCTCATATTCCCCGTCAAAAGAACACATCTCTAATCTAGGCAATTTAATATTCCTAAGATGGCCCTTATTATCTGACGAATTGCTACCATTTTTGTTTTCAGTTAATGATTTTACCTTATATTTAATTTGTGCATAAAGTTGTTCGAAAGCAATTAACGATTTATATGACGGTAAGCCCGCTTCACTTATTGATGATTCGTAACAACATCTTTCTTCAATAATTGCTATATATTGCTCACGTATTGAGTCGATTGTACAACTCGACGCGAGAAATGACTCGACATCCACCATATTTTTAAAATGTAATGTATTCATAGTATCATAAATTGATTGAATGTGTTCGAAATATACGGATAATTTGCCTTGTAATCTCATCAGTTCCCTCTCAGGGTTCCTATTCGATTTAGCCATTGTAAATGCTAATTAACGCGATTTAAACCATCCGAATCGAAGTGACCAATAAATGTAGTTACGCGCTGGTTTTTTGATGGTCTCGTCGCGTTGGCAAAAATAGCAGAATGGATCACGCAATAAATAAAAGTAACCCTCTATTGACAGAGGACAGGATACCAGAGAGGACTCACCGATTATTTTACTTGATGACGATGCCGGAAGCCAGAAGACACAGCACTTTTAGATTTTATAGTTTATTAATTATTTGCACAGCACTTATTTGTAAGGGTAGCAAGAGGGTGGCGCACGCGCACGATAGTTCCGCCGTAACAGATCGATCACGACTGGGCCGTCCGCTAGGTGGCGCGGCATTTCTAATCGGCGAATTATGGGATAAGGAAAGGGTTATTAGGCGCTGTAAAGGTGTGAAGGAAAGGCACATAGAAGGCACTAATATCATTACGCGATCCAATTCTTTAATATGGCCAATACAATAGCAACGGACGTTGTTTAAAAAAATGCAGTTATAGAGACTGCCGACAGAAGTGAAAACTTATTACTTTTAGTATTAAAATTTGAAATGTCATGTTTGAATTAAAACACTATTTCAACATTGCACAGTAAATACACATTGAACTTTTCATTGAATGCATACGATTTCACTTATAAGATATACATAGCACTAATGTTGCACAATACATCAGTTGTATAGCTACAGATATACTGCTATTAGACTGGTAAACAAGTGCCTTTTGGACCAACTTTTTTCAGCAGTCTCTGAAAATTATGTGGCTTGCGTAAGCCAGAGTACCCGTTGTCGGCCGTATTTTCATCCCTCTGGGAAATTATAAATATTGATCTTACAGTTTCGGAAGTCAAGGCTTTTTTTAGGAAATTTCCTGCTCTTTTCGAATCTTTTTTCAAATTTGAAAAATCTTTATTACTTTTTGAGATATTTGCAAAAAACTAAACCCCCCCTTTTTTTAGTTAATTGTTAATAACTTTTACAATTTTTGCAAGCGGAACTTCATTTTTTTCAAAAATCATCTAGATGCCATTCCGAAGCGAACGACACCTCATTTATAATTTTTGGACACTGCTGAAAAAAGTTGGTCCAAAAGGCACTTGTTTACCAGTCTATATAAGCATGTCGGTGACGCGAACGCATGAGATTTCACCCATCTAGAAGCATCTAACGCGCATAGCACACGGCCGCTGCGCATGCGCCAATCATGAGTATGTCGGTGACGCGTACCCATAAGATTTTCCCCTACCAAAAAGTGCCCAACGCAGTCAAAGAAGTTTGCACTCCAAAAATATGTTTGCGCATTTATCATCTGTTAAGCATTTGCTAAGTATTATGCTTACTAAACCATGTATCAATCAATGTGCCTAGATAGGTCACTTTCACCTCTCGTATAACAATCTACTATTAAATATTAAGAGGGTGACATGTAATGTTGTTACATAAATTGTAGGAAATTTTATCTCGTGTATGTTTTCCATTAGATGTTTTTATTTCAAAATGGGTTGGAAAGCAGATATTGACAAATAACTGCAATTAGTTGATATTCTTCCACTATGGCGGCGCCAGCGGCTACGAGGTGCCAAAGTTGACCTTAGATCTACACACATCACACATCACATCACATCACATCACATCGAAATCTATAAAATGATCCATTTTCAAAACTCCCGTAAAACTTTGCAGGCAACCCTTTTATCGTCGCAAATCACTAGATGTAACGGATTAGTAGCGCCAACTATAATTGCAGAATGTGTTAGGGATGATTTTTTTATTAAACGATTGTGAACCCTTACTAGATATTCTTCTTACATGATTAACACTTACAAAATTTTTCTTTCAGTTACCTTGATCAAGTCATCGATGATGAATCTCCAGTCAGAGAGCAAGACAAGCACAGCATTATCGTCTCGGTTATAAATTCCAGTCCTGAAAATATGGATGCAGCCTTAGATTTTGTCATTGAAAACTTCCATTTGATCCAACCAAGGTAAATTATAACTTTTCGTTTATAAAGTTAGTATTTATTAAATTATTTTCAAATAATCCAAAACATAGGACCTCAAATCCTAAATATTTATCTAAGTTTATGTCGTCAATATTGAAGGGTAAAGACAGAAGTATCTATTGCCATTTTTCTGCACCACCTATTTCGGCTGATTCAATTTTTTCTCATTTAGGTTGCCTGGAAGATTACTTTGAGCGATAAGGCCGCCTATTGTATTGCCTAGAAAATATTGTAATTAATATGATCTGTTGCTGTAATATTATATTTTCGTGTGCAATAAAGTGTTATCTATCTATCTATGACAAATGTAATAAAAAAATGGATACAATAAAATAAAACTTAACTTATTTGTATTGTATCTACCCATAGTCCCTCAAGACTTTAAGTAGAATACTGAGCCTAGATCACCGTCTTCTATGGGTAAGGTGCCCAGAAAGCTCGCTACGCTTCTTCGCTGAATATGGGCAGAATACAATACTTATAAGTTAAGCTTATAAATCAAAGAAAGAATAAAATTTACCATAAACAGAAAAAGCAATACAGTTATGTAAAGTGAGGAGACTATAGAAAATGTGGATCAATATTACCAGCATCCATCGGTATAGATCGGTTCTGATTTCTTCGTACCAAGAACCTGTATGCATGCGTCATTAAATGGAGTTTTAAATTGCAAAATTAACCTTTCTGTTAACACAACAATTATATGTTTTCCCATCAGAGTACAAGGTCTTACTGGAACAACGAATATTCTCAATGCATTCGCAAGAAGATTAACAACACAAGAACACTCCGACAAGGTAATTTTCTTTAATTGATATTGAATATAAGACTGTTAGAATTATCTTTGACGATATGAATATTAAAATCATAATCGTGTTGTGGTGTTTAATGCAATTGTCAAAAGCTAATGCATATGTTCTTAATGGTTCATTATATCTAGTTCATAATAAGTATTCACAATAAGGAGTTGTAACGAATTTCGAATAAAATATGATTACATTATGACAACTCTATGATTTATCCCATTTAAAAATAAATTATTCAATGTGTTTAATGATATTATTCAATAAAACACATAAAATTAGTTTAATAATGAATTAAACAGTAATTATTCAAAACAATATTGTACATTACGAACAAAATTTAAACATGCCTTGAGAGACTAAAGAAAAGTTAGCTGCATGTGTTTACGCAAGTCATTGAAATATTGACATAGACCTGATAGCGTTTAGTATGAAAAAGACCATCTTAACTCTGCTTGTAATTACCTTCTGTACAAACTTCAGGGACATATTTAAATTTTGATTATACTACAACTATGATAAGATTGTCATTAATATTTTATTTGTTCGTAGATCGATGAGCTATACAGACGTCATCAGAATATCTTTACTGCTGGAGAACTAGCTTCCATTGCAGCTATACGAGAAAACATTGCTGCATCTATCACTTGGAATGAGAACAACGCAAGAGTTGTCGAAGCTTGGTTAGAAGCCAATTATGGCGAGCCAGAGAGAGATAGCTCTAGTGCTCTTAGTTATAGCTTCTTGTTATTTGTTTCCATGATTGCGGCGCTCTTATACTAAGAAAAGTTTTGGAAGTTGTATTAAACTATTTTGAAATAAAGTCTGCAAAACAAAATCAAGCCACAGTTTGGTTTTGATATACGAGTATGTAATTAAGAAGTGTATAAAATGCTACTGAACGACTAATGAAACTTGTTTTCTTCAGAAATATGTCTAATGTTTCACAAACTTTTCTAATCCCTCCTAAGGTTGTCTGGAAGAAATTGCTTTCAGTGTTAACACCGCATATTATTTATTTTCTGTACTTAAACCTCTTTATCACTATCTTAACGTTGTATAAAACTATTTCTTGTTCTATTACAGACATACTTCTGTGTTGATTTTGGTTTGCATAACTATGTCATTATGTAATTAACAACACACCATAATGAGATTCTGAATTTTTTATACGTGCGGATTGTATAATATATGTATTAATATTTTATATATTCTGCAATAAATTTTCTAAAGCACATCAAAGAGGACTATAATCTTGATTTAAATTCCATTGCGATTGTTATTCAAAACACCTAAGTCAAAAATATTGCTAAATAAAAAACAAACAAAAAAAGGACTCGTGTCTATCACGTACCCACAATTTAATTATTGGTATCAATAAATATATAGATATATATTTTTGTAAGATTAGCTTAAATTTTGTACAAATATAATAAACAATTTAAAAAAAAAAACACTTTATTATTAAGAACATTTTCAAATAATTTTCTGGGCGGTAAAGAAGATAGTATACCTCTGTAGTGTCGGGTCCTTTCAATTACAAGAAAACGGACGATATATTCGATTGTCATGGACAGATCGCCATTTGACATAGATGACTATATCTTTATATACAGGTCTCCTCACGATACTCTGTCAGCATGTGATAATGAAAAAAATATATAAAATGGATAAACAAATTTACTGAGAAGCCAGGATTCAAACGCAAAGAAAAGATTACTTTTGAGAGCATTAGATAACTATATAACTTTTTGAAATTCATCATACTGTCGTTAAATACCGGTTGCATTTGGAGCATCCTCCTTAAAAGCTTGGACCCCGCTTTCTTCTTTTTTGAAATTTGTAATTGCTGAACCATTGACTCGATAAATTTACATATTTACATCCCATAGCACTTATTTTTTACCTAGCCTGTTAATGAACTCGAATAATTTACGACGTACAGAATAAACTGAATTTTTCAACCACTCTTCAAGAATAGAGAACATAGGGGATCACATTTATAAAAATGGCTCAAAATTTAAGTTATTTGTCATTTTTATATTATTAATAAAGAATCGTCGTGAATCAATAAAATTTGTTTCGAGAATAGAAAGAGAGGAAAGTTTAGAGAAAAGTTTGTGATTAACAACAAGAATCGTTGTAGGAAAGCAATCGGGATTTAACGCTAACGGGACGTTGAATAGTTATTTAAAGGCATATAGGATATGTATATTTGTAAGAGGATCATTGAAATGCCATTGTCATGTGTGATATGTTGTCAATGTCACTCTGCCGAAGCGTCGTTTCTAAGGAAGCGGGATGAATTGTCAGGTGTCAGATAAACTATAGACGTATTGGAAAATTTTCTATCGGATTTTTTCTTACATATCTGCTTATCTTATTGGTTGTACTTCCTTTTCTATAATAGTGGTATAGTTAAGTAGATTTTATTCGTTTTACTGTTTTTTCCATAATGTTGTTTGTTAATGAGGATATTCCTCAGGACAGAGGCAGCTTATTTTTGATCCTAAGGACAAGTCCCCAGGGGTTTATAATTACCCAACAAATTACCAAATAAAAGTCATGCTAACTCCAATTTAAGCACTTAGATTAAAAAACCCGCGTCGGTCCCTCCTGTTGCTGCCTCAACTTAGCACACGTTCGTTCGCCCGGGTTACGAACCAAACACTAGCATTACATATTCTGCCCAAGACTCTAGTCCCTTCATCGTGTATGTTGCTCGTTTCTCTAAATGATGACTTCTCTACATCAAATAACATGAGAGATTACTTGATGTAGAGGATTGTTCGTTGCACCTCTCATAACTTATCTGCCTCTGTTCCTCGTTTTTAGATTACGCGCAAGGGATTCACCACTCAAAATACTTTGGAATGGTCACTGCAAGAACTGGTTGAATCACCTGAATGTCGTTTCGGTGCTTTTCCAGTAATTAAGGCAAGGCGTCTAAATAAAAATGATCGCATCGACGGGATCAAGATTTGAGAACCCATTGGTAACATTGTTCTTACAAAAAGGATATGGTGTTACTGCTAGTATTGAAACATGTACGGTACTAAACGGGATCTTGCAAAAAAACATGCTTGCAAAAACGAGATGTTGTCGTGGGAAAAGGCCCTAAGCGTTGCATGCTGACCGACCAAGAATCAAGCCTTGCCCCCTTTGAGCTTATGACGTCAATATATAACCACTAGGCTAGCAAATCAATTATTATTTTAGTTGTAGTGCTGTAGCCGACACTATGTTCGAGTGAGACTTAAATGTTATATTAAATTTATATACATTTGATAATTTTATATAGAATTCCTGAGGAATTCATTCCTCCAATTTCAATATCGGTTGATTAATTGAGATCTTCAGAAAGATCTACAAACAAGATACCTGAAAATGGTCATATATGATTACAGATTGTATAGATTACTATTTATTTACATCTTGACATTGATTTTGAAATGTGATATTACAATTTTTTCTTTGGACTATTCCTTGTGTGCACTTTCACCTTAATAAAAAACACGTCACATAGACCCGGTACGATTCTCGAGTGGTCACTTTGGTGTAACCACAGTGATATTACGGTTCTTTTTGGAAGTATGAAGTGCATCAGCTACGTACAATAGGCAAAGCGATCTCTACCATCACGCAGACCACTCACGATCCGTGCTAGGAGCTATACTTGACTAAACTATGCAAGCACTGAAGGTGCACTGTGGTTTAACATAGACTTCACATTTGAAAGGTTGGTTATTCTACAGGCCATATCAATTTTGAACATTGTCGGCTACAACAAGAAGGCCTCGAGATAAAAATATAGCAAGTAATAATGATTGTTGACATTGATTGAAGTATTCTTGTACACTTATAGCCGAAAATATGAGCAACGTATCAATTTTACATACATACATACATAACTTCACGCCAGGTCCCTTGCGGGGTAGGCACGAACAACAAAGCGCCATTTAGGATTATTCTTACATACATCACTTGCTTCTTTGATATTCATAGCTCTTGTCATGCACGCTCGTCTGTTCTTAAGGCTCCTGACATAATTTTTGGGGACCATGCAAGTAGGGCGAGTCACCGTCTGCCCAGTTTTCCATGTTCCCTGAACATTGCGACGGGCAGACGCCATAGTCACCATATTCCCAGACCCCTAGTACCACTAGTAGTTCACCCCAATAGCCCGGTACTTTATGTCCTCATTTCCCACAATAGTCTTACACTGGCCGGGACTTGTCTTTGGGTACTACATACACTACATCAACCTGCCAATTTTATTAGAAATTATAATATTTTAACCATTAAAAACCATAATATACCTTTAATATTTGTTCAATAATATTATAATTGTTTATGTCCACTTCACTCTCTACTAAACTTCCCACCAAATTCGTCACTGTCGTCTACTTAACTCTTCTTCAACTCTCTCGTATCTTGGACGCTTAAGTTGTGATACGCACTTGGGATTGGAAGGAAACACCGGTTTTTTAAGTAAATGCTCTAACACAGCTGTATGTGACTCTTTTCCGCAGAGTTGACCCTATACACACACAAGTCACGACATACTGCTCCGACGATAAACTGTCTCACTCATAATACCGTCACCGATATTTTGCTTAGACCAACCACATCCTGCTACTGCGGTACTTACCTCTAAGTTTACCACAGTAGGTCACTTTCCTCTTAAACTACGCTAAACACCTCCTTCACTGAACTGTCCACTAAACTTTCCATTAAAATCGTCGAACTGCTCTAAATCAATATTGTTACGAGCTACAGGACTCGAATTAAAATAAATGGCGTTGGAATAACACGTATAAAACAGGTCTAAATAAAACTGGATGCAACCAGTTCACACTGTATTAACTGCACGATTCAATTACACGCGAAAAGTCCGTAACTATATTGCTAATCAAAAATACTATATACGTCTTGCTACTATCGTAGTCGTCGCTTGACTGCCCCATCCCTCTGTTCGGGCATTGTTTTATACTAAACTGTATAATACTATTAAAGGCCCGTTTAGGCACATCAGGCAAGCTTCGACGCAATGCAATAAAAACAAGGATTAATTCGTTCGACACTAATTACAACCATAAGATAAGTATGATAACAATAGATGTTTTTATTGTTTAAACATGAAGTAAAAAAATAATTCATTCTTACTACATGCAGGTGTGCGGTCTGATAACAATATGAGGATAGTGACCCTAATAATGAAATAGATTTGGGCTCTAGTGCTTTAGTTAGTACAATAGACATACAGCCAGATAAGGTCCTACGTTTACTGAAATCACTCGATTTAACGAAATCTGGTGGCCCAGACTTTATTCCACCTCTATACATCGTAAAGTGTGCTCAAAACCTTGTTGCCCCGATCTGCGTCCTCTTTAGACGATCTGTGATGGAAGGGGAAGTCCCTAAAATCTGGAAATCTGCATTTGTTACCCCTATATTCAAAAACGGCGACAAATCCAATATTGCGAACTATAGGCCGATATCCAAACTTTGCCTTTTCTCCAAAGTATTGGAAAAGTTGGTACACTCAGCTGTATATACAGGCCTGGCTAGCAGTCTCGGTAAAGACCAACATGGATTTATGCAAAATCGGTCAACTACCTCCAACTTAGTACTATTTAATGAATATCTTACAGACTTTATGGATAAAGGGGCGCAAGTTGACGTGGTCTACACAGATTATAGTAAATGTTTTGATCGAATAGACCATCGGATATTCTTGCGCAAACTTAGGTATTCCGGAATTCATGGCGATTTATTTCGGTGGTTTTCTTCCTATGTACGAAATCGAACTCAAAGAATAGTATTACATGGAAACGCATCGTTATGGAAATTAATACCTTCCGGGGTACCACAAGGATCCATCCTTGGTCCCCTGCTTTTTAATATTTTTATTGCTGATGTGACACTTTGCTTTAGAAATTCCATAATTCTGTTATATGCCGATGACATGAAAATATTAAGACCTGTACGTAATAATGTAGATACTCTTCTACTCCAAGAAGATTTAGATCGTTTTTCGGAATACTGTAGTCTTAACAGACTACAACTGAATGTATCAAAGTGTTATACCATTACCTTTTCAAAGCAAAAAAGTACCATAAATTGTGACTATACTTTCTATAATAACATAATTAGCAGAGTGAATGTTATCAAAGACTTGGGAGTCCTGCATGACAGCAAACTTATTTTCGATAACCATATAAACCTTATCATTAACAGGGCAGCTAAGTCTTTGGGATTCATAATGAGAGCTACAACATATTTTCGATCTTTAAAACCATTAAAAGTTCTTTACTGCTCATTAGTTCGAAGTCATCTTGAATATGCATCTCAAGTTTGGAATCCGAAATATAGCATATATATAAACAGATTAGAACAAATTCAAAAGAAATTTTTAAGATACCTAGATTACCGAGCACAACAATCATCTAACAACTACTACGATCGTTGTAAAAAATATCATTTTTTACCTCTAAATTCCAGGCGCAATATAAGTGATATATGTTTCCTGATGAAGTTGGCTAGAGGTGAGATTGATTGTCCAGATATGATCTCAAAAGTATCATTACGGACTAATCAACTTGGCCTTAGGCAGAGAGGATTACTCCACACACCTATCGTAAATAGCAACTACAGACAAAATTCGTTTATCATACGAAGCTCAAATTCCTTCAATGAAATAGTAGTAGATTCAAAACTCGACTTGTATTGCACTCCCATAAATTCTGTTAAGCGCAATTTGGCAGAAAATTTCTTCGATGCAATAAATAGTTAAAAATTTGTTACAATAATATCCCTTAATATTGTGTATGCACATGTCTTTTGTTTTTATGTTTTTATGTCTTTTTTATATGTTCTTTTTTTTCTACCAATAGGCGGAGGTTTATTATCAGCATTTTTTTTTTAATACTATTGTTTCTATATTTTGTATTTATTAGACTGTAAACCTTCCTAAAAATAAATAAATAAATAAATAAATAAATAATATAAAAGGATACATATAATTAAAAGAGAACATTAACCTACGTAATTGTTATATTTTGAAGTCTGCCCTAGCTTAGTAGAACACGGTAGACTAATAAAATAATGACTAAATAAAAATCTAAACCATTTTTAGTTAATTATTATTGTACAAGTATTAAATAAGAACAAAACAGCACAAGAATAATTTAAAATACAATCTTATCGACAAAATATTCTCGGCCATATTTTTTATTTATTTCAGCACTCTTATTCCAGGGCGTGCATATAGGCCACTTACATCTAAGTTTATACATACCAATTAAAAATATGTACCCACAATACTGTAGACAAGTTTGCAATGTCTTAATATTTTGAGCGTATACTTAATATTGCACTGTAATGGATCTGTTATTACTGGGGAAATCTTTATCATTGGTCATGATGAAATGGTATATGTATCTTTTAATCTAAAGTATCTGAAACTATAGATTTATATCAGTCAAGCTCTATTCATCGACGTAGACGCGTCCACCATCCAGATGAAAATACTTCCTGCACAAGTTAAAAGTACCTGAGTGTAAAATGGGTACACTAACTTTAAGCTGTGTTTTTGCGCTCTTCCTAGTTCCGATTTCTAGTTTACCAATTAAAACTGACAATAGTAGTAATAGTAATGAAGTTGGGAAATTAAGTAATGATTTACCGATAACAGTGACAGAACATTTAGACATCGTAACTACTGATAGTAACGTAGAAGTTAATTTAGAATTAAAGAAAAATAGTAGCATTGTAAAAACAGTAAATGTTTCACGGACTATGAGGAATCAGGTTAGGCCTGGTATGATAGTGAATAGTTATGCTGTTGAAATTCAACCCAATGGTGATACATTTGCTGGTAGAGCAGTGATACAAGTGTCAATAATTGATTCAAATACAAGAGAAGACCCTGTTATTTTCTATGCACGTGATTTAAACATAGCTTCTGTAAGATTCGCTTTGATTGGCGGAAATACATTGATGGAGGCATCGTTCGATGTTGACGATGATGATGGCCTGCTAGAAATTGATACGGGGTTAGAGGCAACTCTATACACGTTTCATATTGAGTACACTGGATCACTGGCTACTGCTGGTCGGGCTTTATGGAGAGGAGAATACAATGGCGCGTAAGTACAAATACCAAGCTATTAGATTTTATTTATACATCGTTACTGTAAGGACTATGTGTCGGTATAGTTATATTAATTCGATTTTTTTACTTTTGCTTAATAGCAAAAGGGACATTTCACCTGATAGCAAGTGGCCCGTCACTTATAGACAACTTCAACAATAAGTGTAGCGCTCTGGTAAAACCACGGAAGAAAATTCATTCCATAACAGAATTAATTATGATATTGCACGTGCAACAAGAAATTAAACATAGTTCGCCTTCAAACGTTTAATTTAGGTTTTATTATTTATATTTACTTGGAGAAATACCATAAAAGTAGTGATCTATACATAAAAACATTAATATTTTCACAGCAAACAATATATCTATCGCTTCTAAATTAATTGTGGCAACAAGATTTTGGAATAAAGCTGCTAAAATCCAAAATACTATGTTGGTGATAAACTTATTTGTAATCCAATTAGCTAAATTCATGGAGTTTTATGTATACTCCCCCTCACGATTTATAATCCTTACTAAGATAAATTTTGAAACTAAGTTTTTCACAATATAAATTCATACAAACTAAACTCAATTAAAAATTATCTTAAGAATAAAAGAGGTGATTATGATATTTAGAAAAAATAAACGTGAATCAAAATAATAACAGTAACAATAACAATAACAGTAACCGACGTTGCCCCTGCCTTTTATGGCATTTTTAGGGGCCCATGCAGGGAGTGGCAAGTCACCGTCTGCCCATTTTTCCATGTTCCCTGAACATTGCGACGGGCAGATGCCATAGTCCCCATATTCCCAGACCGCTACTACCACTAACAGTTCATCCCAATAGCCCGGTACTTTTTGTCCTTATTTCCCACAATAGTCCTACACGGCCGGGGCTTGTCCTTGGGTGCATTATTATATGGTGTAAACAGGGATAACCGCCGGTCAGTGTCACGCCACATATTTACATTAAATTTGTCAAGGGGCCTCTACGTGTTGGCCTCCCCATGCCCCCCCCCCCCACGCAAACCCTCCAAAAGTCCGGGCCCTTTATGGCCCGTGGTCTTGAAAGATTAACTGTAGCAATAATAGTAACAATAACGAGGGCTTTGTGGCGAAGTCTTAGGTGAGTAGCGACACCTGGAACCTGACTGCGGGGGCTAAGTGAATATTCTTAGCTCCAGCTGGCGCGTTGTGGAGGTCGCTAGAGCTAAGACTCAAGCTCCAGGAGTAGAAGTGATAAATGGACTAACTCCCACCTATGTTGCCCCTTGAAAATCTTATATGGTATTTTTCGCGGCCCATGCAGTAGAAGATTTTTCCCATGTTTCTTTAATATTGCGAGACGCAGATGCCATTATCTCCATAGTCTCCGATCTGTAACTTCACTAGCGGTTCATCCTAATAGCCCGGTACCCTTATATCATTCCTTACAATAGCTCTACACATACTGGTCAGTGTCAAGTCACATTTAGATTAAATTTGTCAAGGGGCTCAAAATTGCGGACCATTTTATGGTTCGTGATCTGCAGAGACACATATTCGAACAGCATTATATATTCAAATTTAATTTAATAATGTAACAAACAACGAATACGATAAACCTGATATTCTGTGTGTTCTTTAAAAGCAAATTTCATAATGCAAATATAATTCATATTTTAGTCACATGAGAACACTATTAACCAATTGTAAACGAGATACATATTTTTTATATATTATTGAGGTGTGACAAGAGAACGTAATATAACAGATAATGTTTCTGATCTCCACGTTATCATCTCTTGAAATATCTTGATAATGTCAATCAAAAAAATAACTCTTGTACTATTAAGTATTTTCTAAAAGTGCAGGTAGGCGAATACTATTGATTATTATATTACTAGTGACGCCGTATGTACAAGATTAAAATCACCCCACTGTTAAGCTCAGACATTACTAGTTTATGACATCGAACAATAGACCCGGCTCTTAATTATAGTGGATTGGTGCGTTTCACAAATTGTTGATCATGATGTAAAATATATTTTTCTATGCTGCTAACACGTGATCACTGGTCACAATATGCCGCCGACTAGGTCTGAAAAATTATTGATGTGATGCATATCTCACGGCCACATAATTTTTTGAAACACCAGTGAGTGCATTGCAGTTTCCATGAATTTACACATATTGCATATAAACAAAATTTCATTTTTTAGTTATATAAACATTTATGTATAATACATACTAAGGTCCAAGCAGGTAAAGAGCTTCATTTTAAGGTAGATGCAGTTCCATAACTGAAGGTAACACATTAGAATATAATAAATTCCTAATACGCCATGGAGCTTTGTCAAGCCTGAAAATAATCTTTAAAACTGTTTCGTATAACTCAGATAAATTAACAACAATAGCACCGTTAGCAGCTAGCTAACGATGCTATTATACCATACTTATCAAGGTATACAAAGAAAAAAATCCCACGTACCTTGCCACATCTGCACAAACATGTTATCTTTTCTTAATTCCAAATGACATTATCGACTCAGCTATCTGATCAGATTACTGGTCTTCATAAATTCACCGATATCCCATTCATTTGAGAATGAAACAGTGCAACATCGTATGGGACGGCAAACGGTTTAAAAGAGCTAACCGGCCATTTTGCTCAAAAGAAAAATGGTCCGGAATAAATTAAGTTGGAAGTTACTGTTCTATTTATTATCGTTAAACGTGTTTACTAAATCATTACCAATAGATCAGAAAGAAATAGACAGTACGTTAAGAAATCACAATGTGCCAGACATTAAAAACTTGGTTTCGTCGCCTGTGTCAGAAGCCGTTCAAGAAGAAATTACGGATGCAGCAATAGAAAGCAATAAAGTGAATGAAACAGTAGCGAGAAATCGGACAAGAAACTTTTTGCATAGGCAGATAAGGCCTGGACAGTCTGTAAGGCGATATGCCATTCAGTTAACATTCAACGGAAACTCTTTTGAGGGTCGTGCTGTGATAGATGTTGAATTAGACCAGAACACAAATGAAGATCCTATAGTTCTTCACGCTGAAGGTTTAACAATAACTTCAGTGGAAGCTGGAGTATTTACAGAAGCAAATGCCCAACCTGCTGATTTTTCGCAAGACGATGGACTGTTGGAAGTGGAACCAACACAAGTTGCACTTTCATATATCCTGATCATTCAATATACAGCACAGATAGACGGAGGTGGACGTGGTCTTTACATGGGCGAAGGATTTGACACGTAGGCTTTGTTATTACTTTACGCGAGTTAATTCTAAGATTTGGGTTCGATTATTCCTAGTTAAAAATAAACAGCTACAAAACTCTAGAGTTCTGTAGCTTTTTTAGCCAAAATAGAACGTTTATGAAACCTTGATATTTGTCTTTTTGTATAACAGTTTTTTTTCTTTAGAAATTTACTCGTATGTATAATATTTGACTAAAAAATCACGATGTCTTATGTCGTATGATGCTAGCAGTGGAGTTGTACAGTCGGTAAAATACTGAGAGTTATGGGTTCTTTTTAAGTCAATTAGAGTGGAGATATATTAACGCCCAAAGTCGTAAATTGGAGTGTATATATATTCCTTTTAATTTTTAAATAATAACGTAGAAATTTCTATGAAAAAGTAGAGGTTTAAAAATACTTTCAACGAATATAGTTCAGATAAAATTCGGAAAAATTGGGTGCTTTCGGGTAAAAACTTCTTTGAGATTCTGTGGCCAAATAATGAAAACAGTGGGCGTTTATCAAATTTGCCAACCCTTCATTCTACTCACTTATTCCATACATATGAATAACTATTTATGACTTTTAAAATCTACTTTAAAACCGTTCGACATTTGACACAGATATCGTGTAACAAAGAAGTCCTGGGAACCACTCATCAGATCCTGATTTGGTGATTATGGGACTATCGCGGAAGCATACCTCTCTCTCTTCTCTTTTCTTTCACCATATCCCAATTAATTGGGGTCGGCACAATATGTCTTTTCCTTCCACACTCTTCTATTCTGACATACATCTTCTGTCACACCACAAATATGGATATACCACCATCACGTGGAAGTATACCTATTATATAATAATAAAAAACAATTTGAAATTCGTCCCACAATAAACGGAGAAATTGTGTAACATGCAAACAAAAAAGTGCCTGTAAAAAAATGCTGTGATACTGGAACGCAAATACAAAGCTTTTATGACAATCATATTTGAGCGTCATTGAAGGAGTATAGATAATAATAATATTACACTAGTCGTAACAAGGACTATATAGTCTATGTCTTTCCAAAGATTAATTTTACTATTCACAGCTCGATGATGGACCAATTAGTAATGTCCGACTTGATTTATTATATATATATATATATATATAATGGTGACAAATAGAGAATTTTCTGTAATATCTGTAAGTTTATAATTTGGACACATTCCACGGAACCAATTTTTGCACATGATGAGATTATCTGCATACGCCACCATATTTAAATATATGTTGATTGCTAATTATATGGGCGACGTAGCCCAGTTGTGGATAGCCTTTAGAAATAATAAAAAACATCAATATTAACTTATTAATTCATCTATATATTTTTGCTAAAAAATACTATATCGTGTAATAAATATACTCAAATTCAATGAACATATTTTACGTATATTAAATAAGCCATTTTTGTACATTTTTTTGCTATTTTGAACATCTGTTATTTCTTATAAGGACGCTACAGAGCGAACCAAATGGAAACGGCCGAGTCAAATTTTCGCCTCATTATTTTAATTCTTTGATGTGTCGTTAAAAACCGACAGAGGGACGAAAACGCGTTTTTGCAATGTGCATTAATTGCCTTATTCGCGGAAATATAGTAAATATATGGAATTACATTTCTCTACAGAGCCTATTATTGGGTAAAGGAATCAAATATGCTAATCACATGTGACTAGTGAAACGTGGGGCTGAAGTTTAGCAAGCAAAGTCAATTACACATAGACTTTTACTTCACTATAATGGAAATATAGTAAAGTATTGTGATAGTCATACCTAGTGTTCTCTTTATATAGATTCTAGTAGGCTATCTTAAAATAGTCGTATGGTTTATATTATACAAGGCTAAAGGAATAATTGATAGTCCTGATTTGCAACTATTGATACTAATGACATCTTAATTACTTTCAGATCGTACATTGGTATGAACCTACACCCTACCCACGCTCGCCGTGTCTTTCCATGTATGGATGAACCGACCGAAGAGTCTATAATTAGATTTACCTTTGAAAATGTAGGTTACACAAATCTCATCGGCAATTCGTTATTGGAGGATAATAGCAAGTGAGTAGAATCTTAATTACAACAAAATACTGGCATTTGACTTCCTAGTCTACAAATTAAACTCTGCAAGCTTCAATGCAAATAAGTCTAGACAAGTATGTGGCTGCATATCCAACCTTTTTTTATCCAAATCGCGTTCCGTTCCTATTGGAATTACAAGCAAATATTGTAAATTTCGTTTGTACAGCCAGGAAAACGAAAATTTTCCTGTTCTAGCATTTAAGACTGTTCTTTGAAACAATATTTAATTTTGTGCACTCATTGTCTTGTTAGACATTGGCTGGTATTTTTTCCATACTAAAACATGTGAAACTGTATCACTATACTATATCACTCCTAATATGTTTAAATAAATAGTTTTGGAATGCCATGTTTTCAAAGTTAATAATCTTTCATTGTGCTAAATTTCTTTTTTGGAAAGCACTTGCTAGGATTTAAAATTACACCAACTTAATTCAGTTCAATGTTTAATTTTCTCATCACTATAATTTATCAGCACTCTTTGGTATAGAATACTAAACAACTTCACGTTTTGATTTAAGCATACAATTCAGAGCTTTGCAAGGTCCACCACATCTGTGGGGCGTGGTAGCTCACAACATGATACCACTCAGCATTCCTACCTTAAACGTGGTTCTTCAAGCGAGATCAGGCGTAGCTGGTCAAACCTCTCAAGCAGATATAGCTATAAATTCATACTTCAACAACATGAACGACTGGACACAGAAGGAGTATTTCGAAATCGTTTTGAATCAAAACAACAATTTCAATATTTTGGCTTTACCGGACGTTGATAGAGAATGGCATACCTTATCTACGACTGGTATTTGGTAAGTATTATATTTATATAGTAATGGAATCTCATACGCTATAAGGCTGTGTTTGGACTTCCTTATTGCTAGAGATTTGCTATTTTGTGCTAGATAAATTAGGCATGCTTTAAATGTTGTTAATATTCAAAATAACCTACTACGATTGACCACCCGGCCGCAGTAAATTGTATTTTTTCCGTTGCTGGACGGAAAGAAGTCTTTTATCGTTAGCATGCGAATATTGGACAATGTGTGGTAGGTATATGTGAATTATTGTAGAATATTAGTTATATTCTAATAATATAACTAGACCTATCTCCACGGATGATAAAAATCTCACGCGACCAAACGGCTGGGCTGTATTTTGGGCAACGCAAACGTAGTAACGCGGCCAGTGTTTTAAAATCGTTTCCAGTTGACGGTGATTTAGGACCTTTTAAGTATTTTACTTTAATTCGAATTTGTAAAAATCTTAATTTTTATTATTCAGTAAATTATAATTAACACATTATAATAATATTATCCATTAATACATATGCCTAGGGAATAGGTATAAACTTTTAGTGAGGATTTGAAACCAAAACACTTCAATTAGATTAAATTAAAAAAATGACGAAAATATAATGCAACCCAAATATCTTTTCCTATTCAATGTACAAAGCAATTAAGCTCAGGATGTTAGCAACATTAATTAATGTATTTCACATTTAGAGCAATTATTTTGTACCAATAATCGTTACAGCTGTTCTTGGAACATTTTGGAAAACGAAAGATAATTTGCTGTTAAGTTAAAAATGTACCGAAAAATTTAAAAACCTAGCAACTGGCATTACTTTTGAAAACAATATTATAATAATAATAATAATAATAATATTTGTGCATTTATTGTGTTAGGCATTTTCTGGTGTTTGATTATGTGTTTGCGTTTGATACGTAAAACTGTATCAAAAAATATTTTTTAATGGAACAAACTTAATAAATAGTTTTGAAAGTGCACAGCTGAAATATGCATAAGTCTTAACAGTCGGAGTTGTACCGACGGTAATTAATACTGTCATCGAGGTCTGTGCTGTTGTGGGTTTTAAACTAAATTTATTTCTCTATCAGGGAGCCTTATTTACTAATGGAACAGACTCATTCTATTACACAACGAAAGACAGCTTTGGTGAAAATAGGAGAAGCGATTGCCAGACAATGGTTCGGTTATGTAATATTTCCTGAAAACTGGCGATACGAATGGGTTGTGTCTGGACTTGCTTCTTATTCTGCTTGGGAGATGTTCAAAATTGTAAGTTTTCTTTTTCATATTTATAGTAGCTTTGCGGATAATGTTGTTTTGTCCTGAAAAAATAAAAATGTAGATCTTGGTTCTAGTCCCACCTATTGGTTCCAATTGTGAATCTAAATAAGCTGGGGGTCCACTTAAACACACAAAAATAAAATTTTCATTTTCAAGATCGGTCCAGGAGGATAGGAGGATTCTAGAATGCAATACCAGTGCCACCTACTGGTTCTATTTGTGAAACAAACGGTGGGACTTAAAGTATGGCGCCATCTATTTGATGCTTAAGTAACTTAGTTGATAGCAAAATTTATACTTAACCAACCATTCGGTTATGAAAGGATTAAACAAAAATATTTGCTTATAAATAAAAGTGAAACCTATCCTATAACCTAAGTTGGAACGAATCCAGAAAAATGAAAATAATAATCTAAATCGGTACAGTAGTTTCGGAGTTCTACGCGGACAAACACTATAACGTTCAACGGCAGAATGTTATGTAGGTCGTCGGAGCCATGTAATTTTAGTAGTATCTGCTGATTTAATATAGAGAAAGCCCTCAGATTAAAACTGACTTAGTTTATTTTTAGACTACTGTTTACTCTATGGATAAAATTAAAAAAAAACTAATTGTCGCTAACACACGCGTAATACCAAGATACATAAGTTTTTAAAAGCACAAATCGCACGTCAATAAGAAACCAAAGTAAATACAAACATAAATATTTTTTTCAACAACATTTTTTTTTATAATATGGAACACGATGTTAAGATGTAAACTAGTTTGTTAGTTTTGCATCATCATATCTTTGCCGGAGTTTAAAGTGGATGTCCTAAACGTAACCGGGATTTAACGCTTGAATGATGATTAATCTTTAGTTAGGATATTACTTCGATAGATTTCATTATTTGTTATTCTTAACTTAACTTGCTTGTCTCGGGAGTATAATTGGCTTCAATCATCAGTCTCCACTATTTCAGCTACAAACCGGCACCATGGGCAATGATATCACTCTCTTGGACGTAAACAGTCTTTTTGTAGCTGATATAATTCAGGAAAGTTTACTTCGCGATGGATTCGCCAGTTCACAGCCTTTAGAATCTAACAATGATTTGTTTGAAGAAGAAGATATTCGAAATCATATATATAGCAATATCAAAGTGAAGGCTCCAGCTATATTGTGGATGTTGAGAAAGGTTTTAGGAGGGGAAGATACGGATTTCATTCAAAGTGCTGCAAGGGCTCTACTTGCTGGCAGGTGAGCTACCCTGATAGTAATATTCGTGTTTCACCAAAAATCCTAAAGGTGGAAGTAAAATAAAATACTCGAATTGCGTTTATATCATTCAAAGACAAAATCAAATAAAATGTATTTGTTCAAAACATGGTTAAACAGTTGGAATATATGTGTACACATGTTTTGCTCACATAGGAGCATACAAATATTTATGATAAATTTTATTAAATTGTATAATGTTAAATGAATTATATGAAAAAAAAACTGATAAATGACCAAAAATAATAGTAATAATAAGCATAACATTCATAAGTCAAGGAAGGTATTTATTTACAATTGAGGAATTCGTCCACTAGTAAAACATTCTATTTAATTCATTTAGCCAGTAGTGAAAATTTTGTATGTGTCTATTTATTTAACGAATAGTGAAGCGTTGTCTGTATTTAAATAAATATATGAATAATAATTCTATAATTATTATCATTTCATGCAAATTAAAGTAACATAGAGGCTTCTGTCCAGTAGAGGGATTAAAGAATTTATTAAAGAAATTATAATAAATATTATTATTATTTTAACTAATTGGAAAATCTATAATACTATAAAATTCTGAACTTGCCTTGTGTGTACAGTAAAGGTATTTAAAAAACACCTGGAACACACTTTAGATTTACTTAAAGACTATGGGCAGATTTCGATACTTTTTATCCTGGGAGTCCTGCGGGAAATTTTCCTGGGAGCGGTCCGAAGTTGTTTGGGTGCATAAAAATTAGCTTATACGGATACCGTTTTTACTAAAACGATGGCATACATTCGTTTTCAAATGGTGCGATATTTTGTGTTCCGATAATCCCGCGGGAATTTCAAGTTGAGCGTAAACAAAGTCGCAGTTGCAGATAGACTCAAGAAGTTTAAAAAGATATCACATAAAAACAAACTCTTGATAGGTTGTGCAACTATTTGTTGCATAAAGTCTATCTGATTTTTGGGAATAAACTCAATGATCTATATTTTGAATTTTAGTGTATAATTGTTCATTACAACATTATAGATAGATAGATAGATACATTTTTCGTGTTTAAATAACTATTTCTTTTCTCTGTGTATTTAGTTCTCTGATCTCCGATCTATTTCTATCTGTGGTGACTTGTTATTAGCTCACTATCACTTATATGTTATTATAATAACGTGAATAGATAGTCATCCAAAAATTGCAATAAAAATAAAAATGAGTTACTGAAATAAATAACTAAATACATTACAATAATGCACATCCCCGTAGATTTATCAAATTCTGATAAAATGTTTCATGTCTTTATCTGGCAGTCACTATCGAAATAAAGGCACGAAGTCCCACTTGAGATGAACAGTCTTACAAAAGATATTTTTGTAAGATAAAATATTATAGTTGATTCCAAAACTGATAAACCATCAGTTTTTTAAGATAAAAAGTATTTAATCGAATTGATGGTGTTACGAAATAAGTTTTTCTAATCGGTTTAGGCATACCAAAGGCTAATACCGTTTAAGTTTACATTGACTCCCAAAGTGGACCCACGTGCTCACATGTGCAGACCTGGGACTAAAATGAGAACCGTATATTACAATGATGATACCCCGCTATTATTATCAAATCAGAACTAAACACTAGAATGATGATAACAACTCGCCTCTGCTCCTATTTTTTGAGGTAACAATATTGTGTACACGACTACCTACGACACAAAGAAACCCATGAGGTTTCTGTGTCACAGTTATAATGTAGTTTCTAATGTATATGAATTTAAGCATATTGGATAATAAATATAAAACAAAAAGTTCAAATTCAATAGGCTTCTACTATTTGAAATTACTTGAAAGAACCTTGGACTATCTTTATACCATATCTAATACTTTGATGAGCCAAGGTGGGTATTAGTTGCTTTTAAAAGTATAAACTGTACATCGTCCTGTCACAATTGTAACAATCAGCTCACATAAGACAATCAACAGCAACCACACATTCTATATACCCCAAATTAAGCAAGTTACGTTTTTGTTATGGGTAATATACAACGGATAAGTACTCAGTGGCCGTTCCCAGACCATAGTAAATAACGGAGAAAATTTGTTTCTGAAATTTACCTTACCAGGAATCGAACCGGGAGCATCTACGTTACAGTGAGCTAGGCCGGCAAAAGCTTAGCTCGCCCGACCACAGAGGCCGTCATATAAGGCACCTAACCTAATGTATATTTGCAGTTTTAAAATTAGCTTTTAATAATTTTTCATTATTTCGAAAATTATACCACAGTACTGTAATAAATTATTACTAGCAAATTCATGAAAATACTCAATAAGAAAAAAAAAGAAAAAGAGTGTATCTCTTTTTCTTTCGCCATATCCCAATTATTTGGGGTCGGCATAATATTTCTTGTCCTTCCATACTTCTCTATTCTGACACACATCTTCTGTCACACCATAAATCATTATATCATCGTTCACACAATCCACTCATTTCTTTTTTGGTCTACCTTTGTACCCATGAACCCATCCATCTTGTAGTTTAACATTCCATATGCCCATACCACCTTAATCTTCTTACTCTCCATTTTTCAGTCACGGGTGCAACACTCAAAGATCCCCTTGCGTATTCATTTCACACCTTACCCATTCTTGTAACATATTCAACAACACTAACATAAAAATACATTCTTCCACAGAGCATTACAAACAGTAAACACATTAAACTTTGTTGACGCTCTAAATAGTGACTGGATTTTTAATGGTAACGATGCTGTTGAAGACATATATGAGTTTTTGGAACCTTGGATCACGGTAACTGGATATCCTCTTGTTCATGTTGGATTAAGACAGGGTGGAGTACTTATCACACAGGTAACTTTCCTTAGAACTATACATTATTATGTCGTGTATGGTTTGTGGTTGTATGTCGGGTGTAAACACTGAAATTAAAGTAATTAAAACAAAATAAGGCACTAAAATAAACTATCAGTATATTTACTAATAAAACATAAAAATTAGATACTGAATCCCAAATTGACGTCAAATAGAAACCTTCCCAAAATGCTGACTTTTCCTAGTTAAATGGCGGCGTTAATACGTTGCCCTAAATATAGGCCCTAGCCCTTTGGTTACCTGAGACTTCTATCAAACGTATTCATAGGCCTCGATAGATTCGATAACCCTCGGGACCCCATGGCCCTAGGTTTCTACACTGAAAGTCATAAATATGTATCTTTTGCCAGTGTATACATATTTACGGACTTTCAAGCTCTCCTGACGCTTGGCCGCCGCGCCAGCCGCCATGACCGTGTCTGGAAGATGGGAAGGAGCCAAAGTGTCTACGCGAGTGGCGTTTCACATTAAGTGTCGATCTATTGGCTCGACACAGTCCATTCAGCTCAAGAATGGCCGGTATGTCGGTGGTATCACTTGTAGCATGATACGGTATCCTTCCGGCATTTTGAATACATGACAAGCCATGTTGACCCGAATATTTGACTTTGCCCCACACCGGCAGCTTTGAGGGACTACAGCCGCTGGCCCCAGTTGAAAATAGACAGCAATTCTGAACCTTATGTCGTCTAGAAGTGTGTCTAAATTATAAAGCCAATCAATCACTTTTCCTTGAATTAAACTTTATTCTCCATTCAGTCAATCAAACTTCTGACAATAACCAAATTGGATACATATTACTATTGTAACACCTTGAAGTGCGGCCTTAACGTTTATTCATTGCTACTTCTTTACTACTAGTTGTTGCCCGTCGTCTAAAATCGACCAAAATAATTAATATCGAAGACTATAATTCTATAATCATCAATTTTTCCAAGGCTTATACTGTTAATTTGACTTTAACAATAAACAAAAGAGTGTTTGTGAATGTTTTTTTACTGATTAAATGTAAATATGCATAATTTAAAAAGGAGCCTTAAGAACAGACGAGCGTGCATGACAAGAGCTATGAATGTCAAAGAAGCAAGTGAGGTGTCTAAGAATAATTCTGAATGGCGCTCTGTTGTTCGTGCCTACCCCGCAAGAGACCTGGCGTGAAGTTATGTATGTATATATGTAATATATACACTCTATTTTACTGATCCTCTTAGATATTCTTACATATACGCTAAAATAAATCAATATGATAAATAATAGATGTATACGATAAAAATCAATATAAGTTACACTGATTATATCATTTCTAATTTACAGGAGCGTTTCTCTATTACACAGCAGAATCACGTGCACTTTATCGTACCACTCACTTATACCACAAGCAGAAATCCAAACTTTGAAGAGCCGAACACATATCCAATGCTGATGATGGATGCCACGACTACGCTGAACATGGCTCTTGATGAAGATGAAGGGGATTTTGTTTTGTTTAATATCCAGGGTCAAGGTTAGCAATGCATTTGCTTACATAGCAGCTCTCTTCAGCCTTTTATACAATCTTTTGTATAAAGTTTTTATTTTGCCAATCGTGAAAGAAATTGCCACGACACACCTTCCATGATCAAATTGATCGTGTATTAGCAGAAGGTGATGTTAGGAGCCTCTAGAACAGACGAGCGAGCATGACAAGAGCTATGAATGTCAAAGAAGCAAGTTAGGTGTGTAAGAGTAAGCCTGAATGGCGCTCTGTTGTTCGTGCCTATTCCGCAAGGGACCTGGCGTGAAGTTATATATGTATGTATGTGTGTATATGAAAGTAATTTATGCAGGTATATTGCAGTATAAAAAAATTATTACGTCATGTCATTATTAAACTACAATGATATTGTCTTTCCTTTTATTGTATCTTTGTCTTACTGAGTATGCAGTGTTTGCTACAAGTCTATTAACTCTTCGAAAAGTAATTGTCTAAAATATTTAGGTATAAAACTTATTTAGCAAAAAGAGATTGAGCTAGTTAAATAAGAAAATCAATTTTTTGCTGGGAAAATCTTGCCGCTTCTTCTCCTTAACAGCAACAACACGATTCGAAGCGGTGTACATAGACTAGGAAGTAAACTTAATTTTTAACTTATATGTATGGCCTTTAAAAAGTATTCTCCTCTGGGATTTATTTTGCATAAAAACTTTTGAATTTGAAAGTACAAAGCAGACCACGGTATAGTCATCATTCAATCAAAGATCAATTGCATCTTTGACCGATTGCACAATATAATTTCTTTCTTCCATTTGTATCTTATGTTCATATATCCAATGGAACAATACTATATTTGTATCTGATTTCCCTCTACTTAAATTTCCATTAATATATTTTTAACAGCAAGTAAAATTGTATCTATATATCAAAAATGTGTAAATTGAAATTATCAGAAACCGACTATGATATATTAATAGTTTTGAAAATGAACACTGGCTTCCTTTTAATTATTAGCATATTTATTCAATCTTCCTGTTATAGGTTATTATCGAGTCAATTATGACGGTGAATTATGGGAAAGAATAATCGAAGCTCTAAACGATCCTGATAGGAGAGAAGAGATACATCCATTAAATCGTGCAACGGTGAGGCTACTGAAATATTTATGCATTTGGCTAGATAATTTAAATGTCAATTATGTAATCATGTAATATCTATTTTTGTTTGCTTATTTTTTAACAGAGAAGATTGTTTTTATTACAACAAGACAACAATTTTGAAGTTTTTAAACACACATCACACTTTAGTTTCATATCTAAAATGAACGACTTTTATAGCTTGTAGATGACGCTCTTAACTTAGCAAGATCTGGCCGTTTAGATTACGATATAGCTTTTCAAGTGGTTTTATCTATGGAACATGAAACTGACTATGCGGTATGGAAAGCTTTTGTGAGAAACATGAATTTCTTGAAGAAGGTTTTGGAAGCAATGGTCATTGAAGATGATGATTTAGATCCTGATATTTATTTGGTAAGCAATGATACTTTCCAATATGTATAACAATTTATTGGTTGAAAATTAACCGTTATTACTTACTTCAGTGTTTGTTTCCAGATCATAACTGATTATCTCAGCTAACTATTAAGATTGACACACAAAATATTATTAAATCAAATTAAAAATGATATTTTGCAATAAATTTATTTATCTTATATATATAAAAATCTTGTGTCACTATGATGTTGCCAATAAACTCCAAAACTACTAAATCGATTTTAATCAAATTTGCACACCGTGTGCAGTTTGATCCAACTTAAAAGATAGGATACTTCTTATCCCGTTGGAACCGGTAGGTGGCGCTGAGATCGGGTTCTAGAATCCTCCTAATCACCGGGAGCGATTTTGGTGATTTTATTTTTGTGTGTTTGAGTGGGTTCCCGGATGGTTTAGATTTGCAATTAGAACCGGTAGGTGGCGCTGAGATTGGGTTCTAGAATCCTCCTAATCACTGGGAGCGATTTTGGTGATTTTGTTTTTGTGTGTTTGAGTGGGTTCCCGGATGGTTTAGATTCGCAATTAGAACCGGTAGGTGGCGTTGACATCGGGTTCTAGAATTCTCCTATACACCTGGACCGATTATGGTGATTTTGTATTTGTGTCATGAAACAAAAACTTTTAGGAATTCAAAAAATATGGCGGTACGAAGTTCGCCGGGTCAGCTAGTAGTTTTATATTTGTATTATAATAAACAAAATGAGAATTTTTTTGAAGTTTCTTGTGTAGGTTACCAATGATCAGAGAATTCTCTCAATAGGTGCAGTGGCTACGAAATTCTCATATATAATCTCTAATTTTTTTCATTCTCATATATATTCTAATCTCATCTATAGCAGTTTATATCACGAAATAAGACAGTTGATGTATGGTAGCCAGCTAAAATTTAAGTAGGTAACATTTTTAATATCTTTATAATTTGTAAAAACTAAAATTTTGTTATTGGCAGAGGATGGTTCGAAGAACAGTGATCGCTGTTGAAAATGAACTAGGCTTCTATCCTGATCCACTCATTAACGAACCCGTCATGGAGACATTGACACGAGGCTTGGTCATGAATCACGCTTGTAGAGCTGGATATAGACCATGTATCGCTGCTGCCGTTGATTGGTTTTATGATCCTAACAGCAATGAACCCGCCGTGTAAGTGTTTATTATTACAAATATATAATCTATATGTGTTTGATTTTCTCTAATACCTATAGTATAATAACCTATGTGTTATTGTATATATATGACTGTGTATATATGTATGTATTTGTATATTTATTTCTTAAATTAGTTTGAATATTTATGTATCTATTGCCTTTTTCCTGCACCACCTATTTCGCCTGATTCAATTTCTGTCATTTATGTTGTCTGGAAGAGATCGCTTTGAGCGATAAGGCCGCCTGTTGTATTTTCTATAAAATATTGTAAGCATGGTCTGTTTTTGTAATTGTATATTTTGGTATGCAATAAAGTGTTATCTATCTACATGTATCACTGAAGATTTAACTGTGTATATTACGTAATTGAGATCCAACTTCTCGTTCTCCAAGGGCTCGTTGCTCTGATTTAAATATATGGACTCTTTATATATTATTATATTTTAATCAGGTTATAACTCAAAATTCCCCATACAACTGAGTAATCTTCTAAAACATAAGGATGAAAAATACATATTTTTTTAAATCGTTATAAGTAATTTATCTTTTATTATCTGCATTAATATGAACCGGTTTTAATGCCTTTTTGAAATCCTCACACCAACACATATTACACATACAGTCATATTTCCAAGCTAAACAAGTTACATTTCTATTATAGGTTTGATTAAAGATTAATTAAGCATGAGATCTTTCTTTTGTATTATTTTATTCAAAGATTAAGATGTTTTTCAATTATTATTATTTTTTTTTATTGCAGGAGATCAGCAGACAGGCAGACGGCCCACTTGATGGACAGCGGTTACCATCGCCTATGGACATTTGCAACACCAAAGGTGCTACGAATACGCTGCTGCTCTCTTTAGGGAGCCTGGAACCTGGTCACTAATGCCGGAACACAACACATGGTTGTTATGGCGACATACTCTAATACCTAATCCTGTTTCTTTCTCTCAATTCCGTCCCATATCTATTCTGCCATTCCTTTCTAAAGTCCTGGAACGCCTAGTCCACCAACAATTAAGTATTTTCCTTAATCGGCATTCTCTCCTTAATCCCTATCAATCTGGTTTCCGTCTTGGCCACAGCACAACTACTGCCCTCGTGAAAATCACCGATGACATTCGTTATGGTATGGATAATGGTTTATTGACTGTGCTATCGCTACTGGACTTCAGCAGTGCTTTCAACAATGTTAACTTTAATATATTACTTGGTATTCTAAGCTCCCTTAACATATCTCCTACAGTAATCGACTGGTTTCACAGTTACCTGTATGGCCGCCGGCAGCGGGTTCGCGTCGAGGATGATTATTCGTCATGGTGTGAACTCACTGCTGGTGTTCCTCAGGGCGGCGTGCTTTCTCCCTTATTGTTCGCTGTTTTTATTAACTCCATCTCTAATCAACTCACTTCAACCTATCACCTCTATGCAGACGATTTACAAATTTATACACAATCACCTGTTGCCACCTTAGACAAAGCAGTTTCAAACATAAACTTAGATTTTGAACGCATTCTGCAGTGGGGCAAGTCATTTGGGCTTCATGTCAACCCTGAAAAAACGCAAGTCATCATCATCGGTAGCTCACGGATGCTTAACAAGGTCGACTGGAGTACCATACCTAGTGTGATGTTTGACGGGACAATCATTCCTTTTAGTGATAGGGTAAAAAATCTTGGCATTATATTTGACAGTGAGCTGTCTTGGCGACCTCATATCACCGAACTAAGCCGACGGCTTTACCTCTCATCCAAATCCCTTAGAAGGTTGAGCAATTTCTTACCCACTATCACCAAAATTAAGCTAGCAGAATCCTTATTACTTCCTATCCTTGATTATGCTGACGCCAGCTATCTAAATTTAACCCAAGAACAACTTAATAAACTTGAGCGCCTCCAAAATTTTTGCATAAGGTTCATATTTGGACTACGCAAATATGACCATGTCTCTGAATTCCGAAAAAAACTCAAGTGGTTGCCAATTCGATTTCGCCGGAATACTCGCATCCTTGCTTTTCTCTATATTATTTTATTTGTCCCTAGTACTCCTGATTACCTTAAATAAAATTTTGAATTTCTTTCATGCTCTCATAATTTACACCCTTCCACTAAACTTAAATTGAACACTCCTGCGCATAACTCAACTTTTTATAACAATTCTTTTACTGTTAAGGCTATACAGCTCTGGAACGCGCTTCCTGTTACAATCAGACAAGCAAAATCGCTAGCGATATTTAAAACTATGATCAAAAAATACTACCTGTCGTTGGAATATGATATTTAAATTCATTTATATATTTTGTAGATATGTATTTGTATGGTATGTATATTAAGTATATATCTATGTAATATATAAAATTTCTTCATATATGTATATATATCATGTATGTATTTATTATTAAAATGTAAGTAGTTCGTACTATATGTTACGTATACCACCATCGCCATTATCATCTCAATTCATTCCTGGGGTTGTCTGGAAGAGATCGCTTTTTAGCGATAAGACCGCCCTTTGTACATAAGTAGATATAATTTTAGTCTTTAAGTTCATGATTGTATTGGTGTACAATAAAGTGTTATCTATCTATCTACTCTAGACCAGGGGTGGTAGCCATCCAGTCGAGCAAATGCCCTACCACCTGGCTGTGGGTTGTTTTGTCGCCTCTTACGACAGGCCGCTGGGCCGCAGGAAATTGTATTCTTTCTCCGTTCCTGCACGGATAAAAGTTAATTACTTTGACAATATTTCTGTCTCCAATTCAATTAATTATAACAAATCATAAGTTGGGGAAAAAGTCTTTTCGCATATAGTATGTATGAACTTTTAATAATATTGTATACATTAAATAGACATTTTTATCTGGCTGGTTTTGGTATCACTAAAAAGTTTTAATTTTAAAGAAAACCAATTCAAAATAGGAAAATGTGTGATTTTCATTTGTTTTTCTTATTGTTAAAATAAGTGAATCTAATGAAGAAATTCGATACACTTTAAAATTTTACCACAAAAAACGTTTTCAATCCGGAAATTTTGATATCAAAGATGCAAGTCGCTCTGGTCGTCCTGTTACGGACGAAATTGATGCTACTTTTTAAAAAGTGGAGCACGATCGGCATATTAGTAGTTACAATGTAGCTGGAGAAGTGGGAATCAACCACAAAATGGTTTTGGCGCATTTGAAAAAAGTTGGTTACACAAAAAAGCTCGATATTTGGGTGCCTCATAAGCTCACTGAAAAAACCTAATGAACCGTGTACTCATTTGTGATTCTTTCTTTCGACGTAATGAAACCGAACCATTTTTGAAGAAGCTGATAACTGGTGATGAAAAGTGGATCACGTACGACAAGAACGTGCGAAAAAGATATATATATAGATATATATATAGTCAAAGGCCGGTCAGGCTTCACAGACTGTGGCGAAACCCGGGTTAACTCGCAACAAGGTGATGCTGTGTGTATGGTGGGATTGGAAGGGCATTATTCATTATGAGCTGTTACCGCCAGGCAGGACCATCGATTCTGAACTGTACTGCGAACAACTGGTGAGATTAAAGCAAAAAGTTGAGGGAAAGCGGCCGGAATTAATCAACAGAAGGGGTGTGGTTTTTCACCATGATAATGCTAGACCTCACACATCTTTAGCCACTCAGCAAAAATTACGAGAGTTTGGCTGGGAGGTGTTATTGCATCCGCCGTATAGTCCTGACCTTGCACATTCAGATTTTCTCATGTTTCGGTCTCTGCAGAATTCCTTAGGCAGTGTCAAATTAACATCACGAGAGGACTGCCAAAACCACTTGACGCAGTTTTTTGATCAGAAGCCCCAAATTTTTTATAGCAATGGGATCGCGTCCCTGCATACAAGATGGCAAAAAGTTATCCAACAAAATGGCACCTACATACTTTATAATACAATATAATACAATTCCAATTCATTTAGATTTTACTGTATTCAAATAGAGAGACCTAAAATCTCCAATATGGAAGCTAAATTAGAATGTATTAAACGTTAACTAAGTGATTTTTGAAACTATTTATTTAATTTTGTGTTCTTTTTCATAACAATTTAGTAATTAAATTAACTACATTTGTTTTAAATCTGGTATTGTTAATTTAATATTTAGTTAAACTTTTTTTAATATTTGCGTTTATTACACGAAACATTTACGCGATAATTTATGGCCAGAGAAAATGAAATTTAATCTTTACCTATTACTTAAATTAATAGATTTAGATTTTAATAAAATACCCTTAATTTTCAGGAACCCGAATATTCCACATGAATTACGTCCAGCAGTGTACTGTGCGATGGTCAAAGAAGGCGAAAATGATGCAATAAACGCGTTATATGCAAGGCTCGAGATAGAACCCACACATTATGAGAGAGTGGTGATATTGGAGTCGCTTGCGTGTTCCCAGGATAATGGGTTTATAAGCACGTAAGTGTTAAATCTTTTCATAATTGTAATAGCAATGAATATAGTAAAAGTAGTTCAATAAAAATATAGTAAAATTCGAGTAAATATAATCAACTAAATTTGCTCGAAAGCAAAATATTTTAAATATTACAATCATAAATGGACAGACGCGCTAATAGGGGTAAATGTGAATTAAATGTAACTAGTTATTTCTCTGTAAGTGAATTGTAAATTCTTTTGAAAAATAAATGTTTTAAACCTTAAAACCTTAAGTGGCCATAGCGTACTTGCAGGAGGCTTAGAACTCATAACCAATTTGAAGAACGTGTATTTGCTACAACACAGACTGGTTGTAGAGATACTGATAGGGTAGGGCTTAGCTTCAAACCAGAGATGTGCTGCATTGCATACTTTTGTCATAGGGAATCGTTTAAATGGTGATCTGATCGTTGAGTAAGGCGTAGGGAGGGTTTGAACGTATTTACGATGACTTCGGAAGGAACATTCAAGGGGAAGGTAACCTTAGAATATATGCGGCTTACAATCTTGCCATTGTGAAATTATAGCTTCATAATAAATCACTGTGTATATACGAATGTTTATATACAATTTTGTTGTTTTTATACTTATACTCACGGTTTAAAATTATCATCACTATTTCTAAATTGCACCACAGTCAGTTTTGAAAATCTATTAATCACTCCCAGGGGTTACCCGGAAGAGATCGCTTTTTAGCGATAAGGTCAGAATTGGTACTATCTTTCGTAATTTACTACTTTTGTTTGACTATGCTTTACAATAAGGAATTACCTTACCGTACCTTAAATGACTTACTAGAACGCAAGGCATGTACTCAAATCGAGTACCTGCTGACTAAGAGGTGCCAAGCAAGGTGGGCAATTGCTACGATACAAAGATGTACTTAAGCGTCAAATGGTAAAGTGCAATATTGATCCCAATCGATGGGGGAAATATTAGCTAAGAATCGTTGTGACTGGAGATTCCGGGTTAAGTCAAGAGTGCAAGAATTTGAATCCCGTCGATGCATCGATTTAGATAAAAAGCGGGACAAACTTAAGGCCCGACCACCTGCGGCTATAACTTATAATTTTGTAAATGGTGTTCTGACGTGTTCAAGATGCAAGCGCGTTTTCATAAATAAGGTTGGCTACGGAAGTCACTTCCGTGCGCATGAACGTCGAACAGTCAATAGCTGAAGCGATCGCCGTAGCCGAAATCTGTTAGGAAGACATCATCAATTAATTGTAAAAATAGTTTTCTTCTACTGTCTACGAAATTCAAATTAATAAGCCTGCCTTCGTTTTTTCTTATTTCAGGTATCTTGAAGAGACATTGGCAGGCAATAGCCCTTACACCACAGAAGAGAAAGTACGGATATTCAAGGCGGTAGCCGAAAGTAGCTACGAGAATGCATTCCAGGCCCTCTTATTTATGACTCGAAGAGCTAACGAAATTAGGAACTCGTAAGTTGTTGAAAACTCATGCTTGCGGTCTTACTGTATCATGCACTTACTTTTTTTTGTATTGGCTGATGAGTTTTAATGAACTATGTAATAAGGAGAGAATTAATTTTGACTCAGTTCTTTTATACTTGACCTTAACTTTTAACTTCTTTTGATATTGCTTTAAAATGTTAATTTAAGTCTGAGCAATCTGAATTATTCGTCACTACATGCTGTATTTCATTACACGCTTCATTTTAAACATTCCTATGTCTATTTTATTTAACTTTTAAGAAATGTGTTTAAAAAGTTGGGTAAATACAGTAACGTGTTAAAATTGAGCACAACCTTTAATAATAAGAAGCAGAACATTGTACTGCCATTCTCTAGCAACCACTTAATTTTTGAATCGTTTCGATTTCACCATCAGAAGTCGCCACTGTTGCGCCTGTTCTCTACACAGGATATTATAATACTCTATTTGTTTGACTATATTTAAACATAATTGGTTTTTTTTAGGTATGGCGGCGATGAAAAATTAGAAGAACTTATTTTTGCATTATCAGAAAACATGGTTGACTTCTTAGCCAATGATGTAAGTATTATAATGGCAAATAATTCTAATATTGAAATCCGTTAGGCATCTTAATGTGTTTGTACTCTCAATCTAAATATATATTGTTCTATAGATGTTATAGTCAACATTACCATTGCCAGGTGCTAGGGAATTTGCCCGACTGGATGGCGACCCCCACCCCTGATTTAAAGTATGTCGCCATAACAACCTTGAGTTGTGTTTCAGCATTTGTGACCAGGTTCCAGTCTCCCTTAAGAGAGCAGCAGCGCATTTGTGGCACCTTTTGTGTTGCAAATCTTCATAGGCGATGGTAACCGCTTTCCATCAAGTGGGCCGTCTGCCTGTCTGCTGAACTCCTGCAATACATACAAAATAAAAACATCGAATCTCAGTAGTCCTAAATTTACCTAGTTAAATATCATATCCGGTAAGTCTTAGTCAAAGTCGCAAACCAGTAACGTGTTTTGATCTTTGACTATCTTTATTTCTAACTTTGGAGAGAGTAACTTGAAAAGTCAAAGGTCGGAATTAAATTTGGTAGACTTAAATTAGGTATAAATTGTTACAAAGAAATATCATTAGATTTCTTGGACCTCGGCCTTTTAAGCCAGGTATCATCTGCAAGCAAGTTGTTAAGTTACTTTAACCAAAAACCATGATTTGTACATAGCTGGCAAAGCTGCTACGAGCTGAATTCACTGCGTTCTGTTATAATCGGCCCTTGCAAGAAACCATAAATAAAACAATAATACGATATTTACCCATATCCTCATCCTGTTTTGTCCAGAAGCTTTCGTCAACAGACTCGAGCAACCAAGCCAAGTATTCTACAATCGTCTCCATGTGCAGATTATTTCCAATTCGTCGTGTCATCCGTCATCAAAGGCGTGTCCCAACAAGTAGAGGCTTTAGTGATTATTTTATTAATCGTCATACTTAATCCAGTTTTTGTTCTCTTTCAGTTTAGTATATTTGTGTTCGCCCAGAACAACAATTTAGACGACTCCCAAATGATAGCGGAACGTGCTTTAGACCACGTCAACGAGAATATGTTGTGGGAAACGCGATATTTAGAGTATGTTTATGAGTGGATCGACGAAAACGACGCACCTACTTTGATGGTGTCTTTAGTATTAGTTTTTATGTCGTTTGCTGTAGCTTTATTTAATCATTAGAATTTTAAGATGTTTTTAGATAAGATATCCTGGTGACAAAAGTATGCAATACTACTTTTTTGATTTAAAACTAAGATAGCTTCCGTCAGCATAGAAGTCGAATTTGTTGAAGGTTTTAGTGTTTCGAGTTACTGTTTCACATGAACTATCTAAGGTAGCGCTGTAAATGTGACTCTAGACACATTAAATAATTGGCTGTAAACACACTGTGATGAAGACAAATATTTCCTAACCAATATAATGAGAGTAACTGAACAAAAACCATTTCGTGCTCGGTCAACTCGCGACTTAAATACTCTAGAAATTATTTGTGATTCATAAATCATCAGTGTGCAATATTAATCAATAGTAACACATAGTTTCCTATCTTTAAAAGCGCACATATATTGTGTGTCACTTTGAATATTTATTGAAACTGAAAAAATATAGATAATTTTAAAAATTGACCTTCAAATCTTTCTCGCATATTGAAAATTAACATGAGTACTAAAAATGTTTAATGTTATGTAATTCACAATAGCTTAAACACCATCTGAGATATGTGTGTGCGTGTGTCTACATGTGTGTGTCAAAAAACTTCAACTAACTTTTGTGTAATTGAAATATTACTTTTTCATCTGGATTAAGGTATTTCTATATTCTTAACAATAAATTGACATACTATGCGTCCTATGAGTATGTTAATTATGTTGTCTTTATACTAAAATTTCACTACTTTACGATAGATGGCAGTAATTGCATACAATTGTCACCATTTATATATTTTTGTTTTTATTATATTTTAGTTACTTGGTAAGATAGTTAGATGGATAGAAGTTAGATGTAGTCTTTTTTCTATAAAATTAATATTAAAATGACTCTATAATATCACCTAAATATAAATAATAAATGTTAGTACAATTTAAGTTCAATTTTAACTAAATATAGCCATTATTATATCATCGTATAAGAAATATTTACAATTATCGTGTGTTTGGCGAGTGGTTAGAAACTCAGTACTATAGTTATTATAGTATATGCAGTTTCAAAAAGCTATTATATTGAATGGTTTTGGTGACTTCAGCTTATTAATGAAATACAGTTTATTTTTCTATAATAACTAAGTTTTATTTATAATTAGGCTTTTGTTTCGAGGCTTATCAAAATTTGTTCATTATAATAGCTGTATTGTATGGTCACTTCTTACTACATATTCTGTAATGAGAATGTTTGATTATGTATTAGAAGATGTTATTTTTATTTAACTTACATAAATAAGATTTTTAATATAAGTATGTAGAATCAAAATTGCACAAAGTATGTAGATTTAATACAGTTATAGAATATGTGAGTATATTTTACATGAATTATTCGTTTGTAGGTTATATTATTAATTTATTTATAAAATTAATCTTTACTACTATAAGAGAATTACATTGATGATTAAATAGTTAGAATTATAAATATAATTAATTATTAGGGTTTTTTACTGCGTTTTCACTCATATTACTCGGGTATAAGTAGAAAGGTAAAATAATAAACTATTTTTAAGTTAGCAATTTATTAACTAAATCTGGAGCAAACGCGTCCTCTTGCTTCACATTTAGTTTATATAGTTATGTCAATTTAATATTATACAATATAAAAACATTTAATATAAATTAATATGTTTAATATATTCATAAGTATATATTTTAATTAGGCACATTACACAATTATTTAAAATTATTTAATAAATAATAAGTTAATAATTAATTGTAATATGTACATATTGCATTAAAGTGAATTAAATTAAGATAATGACATTTGTTTTATTTTAACTAACGAAATTTCAATTAACAACACATTCAGGTGGTGACATGAGACAAACAATTATTTTCTTTGCGGCGGGATTTACTCGTTAATAATCTTGATGTATACACGTAGTGCTGTAGTAAATGTTAATATAATAAATACTACTTCAAATCAGGTTGGCTTTGACTCACCTCTATATTTTCGTTGGTATATGAACTTAATTTCTTTATTATTATTATAAAACCGAATTCAGTATGCTAGTTAAAGAACGCTACTGCCTAGGGTTTGACACACAGCCGTGGAGTAAACGGTACTATTCCATAAACAAAAGATGATAAGATAGCTACTATAGCAATTTGACGAAGAGACCTGGATAGAGAGTGGCGAAATACATACATACATATCTTCTATGTATACGCACTTCAACACAAAGTTCGAAATCAACATATTTGACAAATAGTTAATAACTAGTAATATTGATAGTGACTAGAACTATAAACATCTATATAAACCGCACGCAGAAGGTTTGCCGATAACTACTTACCATTATTGCAATTTTTTACTTACTATTAACGTATATACTTATGTAAAGTATATACAATAACAAATTGATTTCAATAACTATTTCTGTAAACTTTTTTGTCAACCCTACTGACCATTGACGCGTGACATCGTGAGGCTATCGGCAAACCTTCTGCTCACGAGTAATTAAAGAAAGCATAGGTATATTGTTTCATTTTTGGTGAACTTCAATCAAAATAATGGTCCAAATCTAAGGCGGAATGTATTTAAAGATTTCTAGTTTCGTAAGAGAGCTGTTCGAGTATAATTTACGTTAATTACATCTTCATAATTTATTGAAATTTTATTAGGTAGTGAAATGATTTGTAATTTAATTACTTGTAAATATTGACAGTACAAAAGTATTACATAATTTTAAATATTACAACTAATTAACAAAATAAAACATATAGATATAAAGGTAGATATTTTCATAACTGAACTTTCGTTCGCTGGTGTCAGCTTCTCGGTTACTGGTGTTAAAGTCTGAAAGAAAATTGTTTGTTATGAAAAAGATAAACTCCGATTAAAGATGATTAAACCTAAGTATACTCCAAAAATCATTTGTACCTCTATTTAAGGTAAGCTGTAATAGTTATTTTGAATTACACAGTATGTTTTGATCAGTATATACACATTTATTGTTATTATTATTGTTACAAATGGAATGAACAAAAAATGAGTTCCCAACTGAGCTTTTTTTACTGTGACATGGGAATTTGACAAAAATGTTAAAAATCCCTTTCGTACTCCTGGTTACAAACGTCAATAGCAATGGTTATCTTCCACCAGATGGGTGGTAATTAAAATATTTTCTGTAAGATTTGTAGGAAATAAAATTGTGCCGCACATATTTTGCGATGATATCAATATTATAATACCTAAGACATTTTGACGTGTTTACAGCGTGGGCCCTTTGGAAAATGTGACAGTTAATTCTTTATACATGTTCATTCATGTTGAATTTTCCTAATTCTATCTAGATGAATCAAAATAAATAAAAATCTTAAAGGGTATTTACATGGAGAGAGTTTCTTGCGTCGAAGATACGATTGTCGAAAGCAAGAAAAATATGGTCATCTAAACTAAACATACGACATTGTAAGTGGAAGGGCGATAATCACCTGGTCATTTAACATTAACATTTTGTGTACACAAAATTTTAAAACAAAAATCGTTATTTTGTTCAACTATCACCGGTAACCAGTCTGAAGCATGAGTGTAGTGCGTGATGTTTTAATTATCGCTGCTCTTCTAAGACAAGAATGAAATAAACGAAGGCGAACAAAAAGATGAAAAAATGATGAATGATGATGATGAAAGATGATGAAAAAATACTGCACTCAATGGTGCAGTATTTCTTGCGTGACGGTTTTTATACATTTCATGTTTACTATTTCACAAACACTCGTAACTTCCATAAAGTTCAACTAATTTCATATTGGCAGTAGATCCAAATTTATACAGTTTTTGTGTTGTTTTGAAGCAAAATACCGTGCTAATCATCGAGCTCGAATAGTCAGTCTCTCATTCAAATCAGTTCAAACTGATTTGTACAATACTCGCATGAAAAAAATGTATTAAAATATCAATTTTTGACAAATCGAGAAATCGTCGACAAATATCTCAAAGCGATTTTTGTCGCAGTGTAAACAAAACTTGGTGATAAATTATCGTACGATTATCGTTTGACATACTTTAAGGCGATATTTGTTTATTGGAGTAAATGTAAACATGTTAATGCGATTATTGTTTAAAGAGTATAATAGTGTACGACTTTTCCCCTTAAAACGTGCGATAAACTCTCTCCATGTAAATGGTCCTTTAATTTGTAACTCTCAAAACAACCCACAGCTAGGTGGTAGGGCATTTGCCCGACTGGAAGGCTACCACCCCTTGTCTAAAGTGTGTCGCCACAACAACCTTGAGTTGTGTTCCAGCATTAGTGACCAGGTTCCAGTCTCCATTAAAAGAACAGCAGCGCATTTGTAGCACTTTCGGTTTTGCAAATGTCCATAGGCGACAGTAACTGCTTTTTATCAAGTGGGCCATCTGCCTGTCTGCTGAACTTAAACAATAAAAAAGAAACTATTGGCCATGAGATGGTGTAAACACTATAACACAATTATTGTTGTTTTGACATGCTTCAGAATGTTTATGTAAACTAAAAGGTTCTACTATTGCCCACGAGATGGTGCAGACAGTATCGAAATTAGTGACGGCTGGTAGATGCCATTGTGATATTTTCAGAAATAATAACAGACATTTATAATTGTATGTTCACACTGTAAATATAAGCAATGATGTTATATCATATAACTAGTCTTGTTAATTTATAACTTATTTTATTTCGTCCACGACATCACAGAATTTGATGGAAAATTACCGTGAAATATTTTCTCTTTCTTGCATTTTATTATCCATTGTACCATTGGCAAAATCAATGATAATAGTCTGACAGCAATAATCCTACTAATGCTGTTACTGTTTATGCATACATTTTTAGCGATTATTTTATTTTAATCATCGGTTAAAACTCGGTGCACACCAGCCTTAGAAGAAGGAGAAGCAATATCTTAATAATGAACTCAGCTATATTTATTTCAAAAGGAACGTACGGGAAATGCCTTTCACACATCGGTATTCTTTCGGGAGAGGACACTAGCTCCTATAATGCAGTGCAAACTAGTTTAGGGGCTAGTAGCATAAAAAAATACTGTCTGATACATATAAAAGTTTCAAATAAATAAAAATACGATATTTACAAGTTTCCTCACAATTTTTTATTCAATGTCAGCAAATGGAAGTTGTAATAACATTCAGGATGTCAAAAGAACTGCCTAAGTGATACAAATTTCTCAAACAGGGACAAAATTGGGAAAAAATTGTAATCTTGTATAATATAGATGGCCTCTGTAGTTGAGTGGGTTAAGCCTTTTTCGGGCTACCTCACTGCAATACAGAGGCTCCAGGTTCGATTCCTGGCATGCTGAAATTCGGAAACGAACTTTATCCATTATTTACTATGGTCTGGGTGTCTGAGATCGGCCCCAGAGTAGTCCGTTGTATATTACCCATAACATAAGGATAAATTGCTTAATTCGGGGATATACAATATGTGCGTATGTCTGCCTATTATTGTTTGTATGTCTATAAAGACATCGTGAAATAAAAATGGCCCGGACTTTTAGGGGCCACTTTTGAAGTTATGCCATTTATCACTTTCACCCTTGGAGCTTGAGTCTTAGCTCTAGCGATCTCCACTCTGTGCCGGCCTGTTAAGGCAAGTACGGAGGCGGAGGCCTTGCCTTGACCCCTGGAGCCAGGTCCGAGGTGTCTCTATTACTATTATTATAAAATATTAATTTTAAAATGATATTTAACAATTATTAGTTTATAACAAAAATGTGTATGGCAGAAAATGATAATGGTTGTTCTAACCATAGCATAAGTACCCATTGTGCCCATATCTTCTTAATATATATAAATTACGTGTCACGTTGTTTGTCCGCGATGGACTCCTAAGCTACTTAACCGATTTTAATCAAATTTGCACACCGTGTGCAGTTTGATCCAACTTGAAAGATAGGATACTTCTTATACCGTTGGAACCGGTGGGTGACGATGAGATCGGGTTCTAGAATCCTCCTAATCACCGGGAGTGATTTTGGTGATTTTGTTTTTGGGTATTTGAGTGGGTCCCCAGATGATTTAAATCCACAATTGGAACCGGTAGGTGGTGCTGGGATCGGGTTCTAGAACTTTATTTTTTCAAAGCAAGACAACATCTGCCGGGGCCGCTAGATAAATAATGATATTAATATCATTTCACTTTCAACCAGGGTTCGAACCACGTTATTTGAATTAGGCATAGAGATCTTAACAACTAAGCTAACACGAGTACAAAAAACAGAATCACTTACAGACTGTGTTGGCATAAGAAATTCCGCAGGTCTTGGCTCCCCAACGGGTATTTTAATAAAGAATCTATTTTTTTCTCGCCTAAAATTAATTACAGCCATGTTAGAATTATCAAAATTATCACTTACATAATAAAACTATTTTTTAAGCGCGCAAATTTATTAGATTTTTTTGACGTTACCCACACACTCAAATTACAATATAGGAAATGGTTGGCAAGTACCACCTTTATGGGATCCGATTATCACAACTATTAAGATCAAAACCCAGCAAAAAAATGTTTCTTTCGCCCATTTTAATATTATATAAAGTTTTAAGAGCTAGGCACGTTTGCTGAAGAATTTATTGCGACACTTCTTCTTCTCAAATCACAACATGTCGCGAAGCGGTGGTATATTGAAATGGGCTCCCATAGAGTAAATAATAATCATAACAAAATTAAAACTAAATAATTAAATCAACAAATTGGCGGTGGGCTAAATAAAACTAATAATACTCATTGACACTTGACATCTTCGTCTTCCGTGATCAAGGCTATTAAAAAGTGACCCAAACGTCGGAATAATAAAAATTAAATAAATTACCGTGCTTAAAATCATTAAAATGTAGTTAGTTTTATTATGTAGAAATCTCGAGCTTCCAATTCGTAGGGGAACGGAGAGTATACCCGTTGCGTGGCGTGTTTCACTTGTTTGACATCACTTATCTCGCTATGTAGGTTTCATCGAAACATGTACATTAGGTCATAAAACTGTCCAAGTAGTGCATGCTTGCTGGGCAGTATCTGAACCCACGCCTTTTGAATTTAGGTCCCAAGTGCTTTAACCACTAAGACGATACGGCTTATATATTGTATATCTGCCCTTAATTCATATAATTTTAATCATAATTGCAATTTATTCAAAAGTTTATTCAAGAGCCCACGAAAAATGCATGATTGGTGAAAGCATATCATGGCGATTTATCATGCGACTTTTGTGTCAATTAGGTTTTGTCCTTGAATAACCTCTGCACCATACGTAACTACCTCACAAGCGTGGGCTAATCCCAAAATCCTATGATTTGTTTTTTTTAATAGAATTTGATTTTATTTTCAAAATTTATTTAGTGTTGTAGAATAAATACTTTTTTGTCATAAATATGTTAATACTGGAAGCTCGGTTTTCATATTATTATAATTAAAAGAAATCGAGTTGGTTCCGATTCGAACTTAAGAAAAAGAATGGTGTTTCATTTTATTTCATCCCATTTTTATTATTATTATTTTGCCTCGTTCGGGTCCATCACATCTGGCGACCGGGGATGGGAATATAAGATTGATTAGTTTAAGTAAATAGTAAGCAATAAATAGCTTTTGCATCTTAATATAATTTTGTTTTATTTGTAATTTCTTAATGTTCGCAATTAGCCCACTCTCTCTTATGCAACGTTAAAATTAGTATTACGAAACTCACACTCTATGCTCTGCGATATCTTTGTCTCCTTGTTCTATTGCATTCAGCTTTTCGTAATTAAATGCGCTGTAACTGTCATTTGACAGCATATAATAACATGTCTCACGGACATCTGGTTCTAGCCTAAAATGAATAAGAATGATTGATGATGCAAAGGATTCGCAAATAGTGTACCAAAATGTTTACATAATGTGTAAGGTCGCTCTTTCCATCTCTTTTTATTTCATATATTAAACTAAGATATTCCCGCGACTTCGTTCATGCTTGACTTTGATTCCCGCGGGATTTCCGGGACATAAAATACCGTAGAAATTAAAAAAGAATGTAAACTATCGTTTTAGTTAACTGTCTCAGAATAAGATAATCTTTGTGCATCCGAACAACTATGAACCGCTCCCGGAAAAATCCAACGGGATTCTCAGGGAAAAAATATCACACGTTTTATTGACATTAAATTTGATATCGATTTTGGCGATTCTAAATCATTCCCAGAAAAGTTTCCACGAGATTCCCGTAGGTTAAAAGTAGAGCAAATTTTAAATGTATCTATGAATTTGCTATTGATCATGGAAAACCTCATCGAAATCGGCCCAGTAGTTTTTACATGAATCAGACAGACAAACAGACAAGAAATAAAAAACAAATTGCATCGTGTTTTACATCGTTTATATAGTCAATTTCAGTCTTTTTTAGTAGCTTCAATGTACGGTAATATTTATTTATTTTTTTATTGCAGGAGATCAGCAGACAGGCAGACGGCCCACTTGATGGAAAGCGGTTACCATCGCCTATGGACACCTGCAACACCAAAAGTGCTACAAATGCGCTGCTGTTCTCTTAAAGGAGACTGGAACCTGGTCACTAATGCCGGAACACAACACAAGGTTGTTATGGCGACATACTTTAGATCAGTGGTGGTAGCCATCCAGTCGGGCAAATGCCCTACCACCTGGCTGTGGGTTGTTTTGTCGCCTCTCACGACAGGCCGCCCGGCCGCAGGTAATCGTATTCTTTCTCCGTCCCTGCACGGAGAAAATATATATAAAATGTTATGATAGATTCTGTTGAAAAAAATGCCATACACTGACTCCGAAGATATTTAAAAGAAGGACTTAACTCGCTGTTATCCCACACATATCATTATGTAAAGTTAAGATTACCTTATTTTGCTAGCTCTATGTTCTTCATACAGCTGATGTAAATACTTCAGGCAAGGTTTGTAATTCACTTCGCATGCGAATTGGATGATGTTACTTCTGCAAAACCGTATTTTCTGTTGTTGCACTTTATTTGTTGCGAGACTTTCGAAAATTTTCGATACCTTTTGAGCGAGGAAGTCCTGAAAGAATAAATTCTTAAATAGTAGCGTCTGTTAGAGTCGTTTTTGTGATCTGAATGCTAACAAATAATAGTTTTGCGAGTACTAGAGATAGAGAGGTTCTTATACTAAGTGTTGGACAAAGCATGATCAAGAATTATTTATTTATTATCTTACTAACATCGCTATCATAACAGTTTTCACCAATAAGATAACGTGATATAAATAATACATTATATTATATACATATTATCTGATACCCGCCCGCTTAGCATGCCGTTAAATCTGTACTTAGCTGACCTCTTCTAGGCGAAAGGAAGATCCATGTCAAATTTCAAATCTATAGGTATTATAGTTAGCACAGCTAGGTGGTCGGGTATTTTTCCTACTAAATGGCTACCACCCCTGGTCTAAAGAATATGCCGCCATAACAGCCTTAAGTTGTGTTCCGACATTAGTGATCAGGTTCCAATCTCCCTAAAGAGAGTGGCAGCGTATTTGTAGCACCTTTGATGTTGCAAATGTCTATCCATCAAGTGAACCGTCTGTCTGTCTGCTGAACTCCCGCAATAAAAAAAATATAGTAAAAATAAATTTGTAGTCATTTTGCTTTTTAGAAAAGTATCACACAAGATTACACCAAAAACGAAATCTACTTTTAGAGGCAATATTATAAAATATAATAAAGATTTCAATATTAATATTGGATTATTATTTGAGAATTATACAATACCTCCCACTCCCAATATACGTGATGCGTCATCTTACACGCAGCGCCCTCTATTTTCATGAGTTCGAATCCTGAAATAACGCTGTCCCACACTACAGCACTCTGTTCTTGGTCCAAATAACCCAGCACTTCCATTGCTAGCCGTTGATCTAAATCACCAGCCACGTACAAGGCCAGTACGTCATTTGCTATCTAAAACAACATACAGACTATAAAAAAACAAATAAGGACGTAAAACCTCTCCTATTATATTAATATACTTTATGGTAAAACTATGTCATGTAGCAGTCACATATAGCAATATTAATGAACAATAATTTTTGATTTTAGATTATTGTATTATTAAGAAAGTAGTGTTTAGAAGTATGTCATAGACAGATAATAAGCACATTTTGTATATATTTTGTAATATATAGCTAACATAATGGTAAAGTTAATAAGAAAATAAAACTTAAGTCAACAAAAATAAAAGAAAGTAGTAAATAAGTAAAAGCAGTACTACAAGAATAAGCGCCGATTCGATAATCACCAGATATAAGTTATTTTATAGAATAAAGCACAACATGGGAAATAAAAAATGACTGTTGCATGAATAAAATAGTGGAATTTTTTCACTTTTGAATTTGGTCAGGTTATAATTTATCACCACTTAAATACAATATAATAACTTTAATCACCATTTAGGTGCAATAGAAAGAACAGCGTCTAAAGTATCAATGATTTTTCTGAGAAACAATTAAATAGTACAATTTTCTATTTTAATTTCGTGATTAGTTAAATATCTTAAATGTTTATTTTTTTTGTAATTTCAATATTCTATGTTTATTTTTCTAAAAAAATTTTATTGTCTCTACTTTTCATTTCTCTTCAATTTCATACTTATTAAAGTTAAAAAAGAATTATACCAATCGATCAAATTCTTTCAATCTGATTAAAAGGCCCAGAAGTAAAAAGAAATATTTAATGAAATCATAATAAATTAATTATATATTTAAATTAATCAATTGATTAAATAATATGGATCCATATTGGAGGACAAGTGAACCGTGTACTATTTTTTAGTATAGTTAACAACTTACTTGAGCCCTATTCATCTCATCGATTGATCTGTGATTCTCTCTTAAAGTCTTTGCTATAAGCTTCCATGTTGTATCATCATAGTTCACTCTGTAATAACCTGAAAGAAATTGAAGTTCTATGATAAAGTCTACACTAAATACTTAGACCATTAAATCGATTTTATTTGCCGGCTAATGTGGGCTATGGCTCTCTAATAAGACAGGTCAACAAAATTTTTAAAAATCGTTGCCGTAGATATATTTGCAGCTCTTTATCATACCCTGTACACAATTTGCGAACATATTCACGGAAGTACTTTGGCTCTGGTCCTTAAGATTCTTAGGGTAATTATAAGCATAAAATTACATTTTCTCCACAGTTACATGATTTAGATAACCTAATAATCTTGAAAATTTGACTGTGATGAATGGACAGAATGAGCACTTCAACCAACACCTAATAGTGGAAAGGTACCAGTGTCGTTGGGACCGTTACATGAAGGCAGATTACTGTTGGTCTTTGCAACAGCAATTTTACCCAAAAATAATATAGAAGAAAATTTTACAGGAGGTATCTCTGAATTAAAAGTTAGGTTTCACCAGATTTTATCTCTTTTAACATCTATTATACATACTCACTAGTTTTTAGTGTTGTATAAAAATAAAAATAAACCAGCATTCCATAATAAATATTCACAATTTCATTAATTGTTGAGATATTATTATTTGAAGCCATTATAATATCCAGAGCAACAAAACCACTGTTGACCAGTGTAATCATCAAAGTCCTTCCCAGGATTGCTTTATCCGGGATGTGACAACAGATGACATCATGACGCAACTCATTAATATAGGTGAAACAAATCTGTGTGAACTTGAATTGTTTCTGGGAAACGCGAATGTCGGAACCTTGGCCGCAGTTAAAGCGAATGTGGAACATGCTATTTTCATCTACTGCATTGCCCACGCGCGTATTCACAACGTAAACATCAACTGTTATGCGATTTAAAGGTTTCGTCATGTTTTCGTAAAAAACAAATCGGGTTTGTGATTAAGAACTCACACACGAGTGACAAGTGTCCTCAGTTTTTGTTATTTGCCTACGGAACTTAAAAATCACTAAGCCGAACATAATATTCGTCAAAAACAACTCAAGAAAATTTATTCAAACTATTTTTTAAAGTTTAACACAATCTCAATGTCCTCATTATTTTGCTGTGTGTATGTGGTGTGACTTTACTAAAAGGATCATTAAATAACATTAAAATGATTCTTAAAGAACTGATTAAGAATACTATACACGACTACATATATCATTGAAAAAAAAAGTTAAATTACAATTATGAACGTCCACCTCTAATTTTAAGTTATTGATGGTTTTACTATATTATTTTCTAAAGTGGAAAGAATGAATGATGAAAGAATGACTAAACACATATACAATGCAAAAGTGGATGGATGCAGAAGTCGCGGAAGGCCACGACACACCTTCCATGATCAAATAGATCGTGTACTAGCAGAAGGTGATGTCAGGAGCCTTAAGAACAGACGAGCGTGCATGACAAGAGCTATGAATGTCAAAGAAGCAAGTGAGGTGTGTAAGAATAAGCCTAAATGGCGCTCTGTTGTTCGTGCCTACCCCGCAAGGGACCTGGCGTGAAGTTATGTATGTATGTATTTTATAAAGTGATATAAACTACACTCTTCTGAAAAATTTGCAGACCCAGTAGTTTCTGATAAAAATTAATGTGACTTACAAACAAAGATACAAGCAGACATGAAAAGAAAATTGGAATATTCTGTTTAAGGCAAAATAGCTGTGGAAGCAAAAAAGGTAAAAATATACCTGAAGCATTCCTATTGAGTATAATCCAGCCATTATTCAAATTCTCTCCAAAAGTGTAGGTTTGCCTACCAATGGTAAATCTTGGTTGGTAGCAATTGTAGCAATTAGCACTGTCTTGTACTAAGTATGATATGGGAATCAAATATTCAGATTCTTCACGATTGTCGTGGGTAAAGCTGAACTGTCTCTGAAATTGAAATCAAGAAAGTATATTAGTGAACTTGAATTATTTCAATACTTTTTCAAATTTAAACTGCTTTAGATCGTTGCGATTTGAAACTCAATGAAACGATAGAAATGCGACCCTAAAAAATATATTTAATCATTCAAACACTACGCTCATAAAGAAAGAGTTGGAAATATTTATGAAAGTTCATAAATCAAATTTAAGTCTTATCCTAATACTCTATATTCATCTCCTTTTCTCGTAGGCTGCTTTTATAAAATTTCACTTCTGCCGTGTGTGAATACACGGCACACACAAACATTTTTTTGAAGTGAAAACTTCTTTAAGCTCGTTGGGCACTTTTGGGATAGGGAAAAACACTGAACTCGCGTAACCGTCACGCTTAGATACAAAGTTTTCACATAAAATATCATCTATGGTTTTCGCTTCTGACGTACAGTCCTACGACTGTCTGATTTTTTTTCATAGAACACATAGGAAATATATATCATTTTAATATCCTAAATATTCGTGTATGGATGAAAGAGACACGCCCACCCCAAATGATTGGGAGAAGGCAAAAGAGAAGAGCAGAGAGTATAAATACAGAAAAAAATAAAAAATACACATGGAAAAGGTTATAAGTAACAGCTAATATTATTTTATCATAAAGATTAAATTTTAGTCAATTAAAAGTATTTTTTTATTGCTCAAGTACAACAAACAGCCTATAAAAATGTGTATTGCATAAGCAGAGATGATCTCAAGGACCTTCCGGTTTGAAGGATTTTGATGAATCCAGGTGCTAGGTGGTGGGGTTAAAGCATTATCTCCCTAAACGACAACCACTCTTGGTTTTGAATATGCCACCATAACAATCTTGTGTTGTGTTCTGGCATCAGTGGCTTGATTCTAATCCTCCTCCGCCTTTGAGGTGGTAACAATTTTCCATCAAGTCCGGACCATCAACCTCTCGGCTGTACGGCCACCAACTAAAAACACCGTTTTTCAAACAATCGCATGTCGCAGTATTTAGAAAAACTCTCATAGGAGCTCATTCCTTATCGTTAGCAACAAAAAAATCTACTAGAAGATTGGAATTACCTGTTTCAATTGTACAGCATTAGGTATCCTATCTCTCAGCACTTGCACTGTGATAACTGGATATCCTTGCTGACGGAACCAAGATTTCAGAATCCGCGAAGAAGTAGACCCATTAAAAAACTGGTAAGAGCATTCCACTGTCTCTTTGTCGAGAGCAGTCATGAAGTCTTGTAAAGAAATATATTTGCCTCGTCTGAAATATTAATTTGAAGAAACCATCTAATTTTGAAATATACGAAGATAACCATTATTTTAAGATAAGCTTTAATTGAATGTAATGTGCCGAGCTGATTTGCCTATTACTGTTGCTATCATATGGATACAGTGCAAAATAACACCTACAAATTAATATAACTGGTATGTAAAACCTGCCAATCACTACATACATACACATAACTGCAATCTCGTAAAACTTGAAAGTGATAAATTAACAAAACCACAAGATTACTGCTATGTGAGATAGGGAATCAACGACTATCGTGCCGATAGTGGTGTCGGTTAAAGGTCTAATAGAGAAGAGCCGCGACCAACATCTAGAGAGGCTCTTGCTCGGTAAATTGGTGGAGGGCCAGATACGAAAGGTTGGTTCTCCAAATCACGGCACGCATTGTGATGACGTTCTTATCCCTGGCGCCCTAACAACCGGTAGCCTCGACTTTAGGCCTCAGCAGACGTCACATACATCGTCTGGATTTTCACTGAAACAATAACTTAGATTCTTTTATAAAAAACTGCGATACTTTATGTTCCGGGAATTTTGCGGATATTTCAAGTCACGCGGACGAAGTCCCGGCCATATTCGTCGTCGTCAGCCATTCGCAGTCCAATATTGGACGTAGGCCTCCCGAAGACGGCGTCACTTATAGTTAGTCAATTTAGTCACTTTTTATATTCAAAACTGTGATCATGTGCGATTGAGATACCTAACTCCATTTAGGTAGCACCTTAATATTATCTAGATAATAATACAATGATTTGATTTAACTTACCTAGAATTAATATATTTCACCAAAGCCTGATGGAATTTTTCGGAACCTATCCAATTCTCCAACATCCACAATAAGGCACCAGTCTTCATTGTTACCAGTTGTTTATGTCTTGCTGGGATCTCGATTGCTAAAGAAGAATTGAAGAGTTCCAAAGCAGGAGTATTTTTATGCCAGTCTACTGCCATCGCTTTGTGTTTCATTTGTAAACCATATATACCTAGAGGTGCTCGGGGTTCGATTGTATGACGACCATAATTGTACTGAAATATGACAGTAATGCGTTTGAAAACTGAATACTGGAAGAATACTTGCGCAGTTAATATATACCGAAAGCAGGATTTCTGCATATACTTTTTTTCTTAATCAGTGCTCACTTTTTTGATTTATAAACTTGATTGCGCGGTTCCTTATGTAAGAGGTGTAGACATTTTAGCAAGTTGTGCAGAAAATATGGTTATAAACAAAATAATAGACTAAAGAACGAAATAGAAAAAAATATAGTCGTCAAAGCCAACATTTTTTATTAGGTATTTGGGGATTTTTACAGCTGCCGTCGCTGATAACGACGCAGACTCAGTGTTATTTTAAGAGGTTTTTTAACTTTTACTTAGCCACCTCGTGCACTAAAGCGTTTATAAGCAACATTTAAAAATTGATTGCTAAACAGTTTTTTAAATTAAAGAGATTTTTATTAATAAGACGAATTGTGTTAAATTAATTTATGTTAATAAAAAATAAGTTGTGCATATAAGTTTCTAATCGGTACATTATATGATAAATAAGACGCTATCAAATATTTTTACTATTTAATTTGCTAAGGAGTGGCGCTCGCGGACCGCGTTCGTAATACCGAAGTAAGAAAGAGAATTGGTCTGAAAGAGAGTGTCGGGGTGAAGGTAAGGAAAGGAATGCTCCGGTGGTTCGGGCATGTGGAATGAATGTATGATGAAAGAATGACTAAACAGATATACAATGCAAAAGTGGATGGATGCAGAAGTCGCGGAAGGCCACGACACACCTTCCATGATCAAATTGATCATGTGTTAGCAGAAGGTGATATTAGGAGCCTTAAGAACAGACGAGCGTGCATGACAAGAGTTATGAATGTCAAAGAAGCAAGTGAGGTGTGGATAAGAATGGGCCTGTGTGGCGCTCTGTTTTTCGTGCCTATCCCGCAAGGGACATGGCGTGAAGTTATGTATGTAATTTGGTAAGAAGCAGCATACAAATTGTGTTTTTGAATTTATTTTATCATATTATTTTATAGTTTTTTAGTTTTTGAAGTCGGTTTTTTTAAACGAAGGTTTTATTAGAGTAAATAGTTCATTGTCTTACTCTGAGGGCAGCAATTTTACTATAAGATATAGACTCACTTGAGCTAGTAGATAGTACGCGAAATAGGTGGCCATGCCTTCCTTGAACCACTCTTCCTTCCATCTAGTCCATTCTTCTTCCCCAGGATTGCCCAGCCATATCCTACTTAGCTGCTGTGCAAGTTCGAAGTTCATTCGTTCGATTTGTTTTATACTGGTAAGCTCATCGATGTTTACAATTTTTTGGACTCTGAAAGAAGGGTCAGTGTCGCTGATTATCAACGATCCTGTGTAAATATAATATCAATCTATAAACATGGCACTGCTGGGCTCCAGCCCTTTTATTTTTATGAGGAAAACGAACTCGTTACTCGCCAATATATCAAAGAGAATGTATGAATTCGGTAGTTGACAATTTTGGAGAAACAGGTTTATTTTGAGCCTTATGATCTATTTTAGCCAAAATATTAATATTTCAGCAAAAAAACAACATTAACATATTTAATTTAGCAATTTTATAAATATTTTGACATTTTTTCGCAAAAACGCGTCAAGCTATCATGGGGTCTCGCATGACGTCACAGTGTGTAAAACAAACATCTATTTCATTGAAATGTTATATGAGAAGTCATTGATTACTTCTTGTGTTTTACACACTATGACGTCACGCGCTCTTATCTGCGTTCATTGTCACGCGGCTAATGGCTGCAATATAACAATTTTATTTCTCAAAAATATCAATTAATATTTAATATTTTAGTTAAAACAATTTATTTTTCTCATATTTAGATTGTAATCTACGATATATATTAAAATCAGCCTATATTTTTCATACTGTCAACTACCGAATTTAACATATCGGTGAGCTCAATGTTTGTTAGCTGGAAGGCGTGCACCGTTTGGCATTGACGTAATGTACATGTACATATTGTTACAATTGCCACGTGTTAACGGTGCAAGAAAATATTGTGAGGAAATCTGCATATCAAAAGAACCCACGCGTCAAACTCTAAAAGATAATTTAAGACTGATAGTGTGCTCTTTTTTTAAAGCCGCTCTCTGATGAACTATCTCGAATCGAATGAGGAGCTCTCTGAATGTTGATGATGTAGTTTGAAGTGTTTACAATATCTCTCTCGCATTAAGCATATGTGTTAAACGCCAAGATCTAACTAATACTGGCGTTATGTCTCGAGAATATTCTAGAAAGATAGACCACAGCTGTAAATTTTGTATTGCAAGTGATCACATCCATTATTTAAAACTAAGTCAGATAGATTGTACATTTTAATAGGTGTGCGTAATATTTGGCCTTCATTTGTCTAAGAATATAATTTTATAAAAGCAAAAGCGTATGTAGGTCATGATGTCTCACCCTTGAGTTTAGCGAAATATAAGTTTATTATTAGTAAAATTAATGTTTTCTTTTGCATATATCAATCATTATTTTTATTCTTCGAGTGTACGTGTTAATGACTGGTATATATTGTTTGGTTTTGCGTTAGGGGATTTTTAAACTACACTAAATAAGTTTCTGGTTTATTTATTTAAGTAGAACAAAATGTAATTTCCTTTTTTACCAGTTTTAGGATTTATTTACTTATTTTATTCGTAATCCGAATCTGCGCAAGCGGCTGCTTTCAGCCCCCTGATGACGACTATCGACATACAAAGTTACCAAATACCAAACATTCAACATTATTGACAGACAGAATCGACAATATTTTAAAATACTATAAACAGTTTTCAAGTAAATATAGCTTTTTTCTGAACACGACTTCCGACAAATTCTTTTCATGTTCAAAACAAATCAAAACCACTAAAAACAAATACAATGCTTTCAAATCTCTAATAAAGCAAAACATTATGAAACCAATGCATTTCCTTAATAATCCAAAAATAACTACCAAAATACTCACCCATTGGTCAGAAGACTCCAGCTTCCGATTTCATAACCACTAACGCGATTCGAAGGGACGGCTACGATATTGATAGGTCCGTTCACAATTGCTCTGTTTATTGTTGAATATTCGTGTAAAAGATCGATCATATCTCTCCCGAAGAATAATATGTAGTCGTAGTACACCTGGCAAAAGAAGAATTTATTTTAAAAGTGCTGTCTAATAAGGGTAATTTTCTTAGCTTTTTTTATTCTAGCCCAGTGCAGGAAACATAGCTTATATTTAATTCTACCTATAATCCCTTAAGACTATAAGTACGGAGCCTGGATCATCGCAGTCAATGGATAAGGTTCTTAAAACGCTGACTACGCTATCTCGCTGGATTGACATACTGATCCTTTGTCCGAGGTAGGAACCAGCCCGCTGGTCTCTTGAGGAGTCGTTTTAAAATTTATTTGTGGGGCTCATGGCCTCAACACCCTAGGGTCCAAGCATTTTATTAACAAACGGAAGAAACATATTACTCTATTCGAGGGTTGCATATTAGCGCTGCTTGGGTGATTCATCTGTTTTCACCACCTTACCGAAAAAAGATAAATTTAATGTAAAAAAATATTTTGATTACAGTTCTCTGACACAAATACTAGAGAGGATGAAATACATATACGTATACAAAACGCCCTGAGGTATAATAAAGAGCTGCATAAGATACTGATATCCAGGCTTCTAAACAGAAAAACCAAAATTAGGATATCGTCATGTATGAGTGTGAAGCTTGGACATTTACCTTCAAGGAGGTGAATCAGCTTTTAGTAGCGGAAAGGAAGGTTATTCGTAAAATTCTGGGTCCAACAAAGAGAGAAGATGGTAACTGGAGGGTCCGGACCACCTTCGAAATTGAGAATCTCGTGGCCGAGCCTTATTAGGCTTGATTTCTCCTATTATATTTAATAGGAGAAATCAAAGCTCACCGCCTCCGCTGGTTCGGTCACGTAGATCGGATGGGAGAGGATCGCAGCGAGAAGAAAGCATATTTAGTACGGCCGGTCAAATTCCCGGTGGATTCCCAATATAAAATGTGGCACAAATATTTAGTCTAAGAATTTGCTGTTGATCAGCGAAAACCGCATCGAATTCGGTCCAGTTGTTATTACGTGAATCGTGAATAAACCTTGATTTAAAAGTTTTAACCTGATGAACCTTGTTTTAAAAGTCTTAACTACTTTTTCTTAAAGTACCAAGTTTCTAATCAGTTTTTTTTAAACTCTCACTTAATTCATATAGACAGGCAAATCAGATGATTAGATAACACTTGACAAACTCCCATTTTTGTCAAAATGTATCTATTTCGAATAATTACAGATTGCGAGCATTTATAATCCTTCGAAATCCGCAACATTCTCAATCAATCCGTTTACGACCTACTGCCGCTGATTTAGGTCAATGAGAAACAAAAAGCACAACCCTCAAATATGAGGAAGAAGAGAGAAGAGAAGAGACTTAAGAAAGAAGAGGTAAAACTCACCAACTCGTGCGCAGGACCCCATACGAAAATCGTATCATTGGTTGACTTGGCCTTAGCTTGACTGCTCGCGTACTGGGATTGATGAATGCCGACTTGGTACAGCGGCATTTGTGGTGACGGCATGTACTCTATTACTGTCATGTTGTCTTTCGCACTGAAAAAATATTTAAATATTTTTGATCTTGAGTACTTGCATTGATTTGAGTGTTAGAAAGAAAGTAAGACATATTTTATTTAGGACAAATACAACATAGAGTATTATCAAAAAGTAATATATCAGAAACAGAATATGTGCTAAAATTGGATCCAGTCTCAGCATATGCTGACCAATTAAGACCAGCGCTGTTCTTCCGCCGGACCAGCAAGTGAAGTCACGAAAGACAATACAACACACATAATAAATAATACATAATGCAATTCAATAAGGATAAAAAACTATAACTAATTTAAAGGAGACTTTAAAATAATAATTATTATTATAGAATATAATAGAAACTAATGTAAATTAAAATTCAAATACCACTTGTGTCTTGTTTTAGATTAGCCTGGTGTACCTGCAAAAATTTTGTCGCAGGGCACTGCGAGTGCTCAGTAAGTGAGACGTCACTGAGCACTCGCAGTGCCCTGAGTATGTCGTTACTGAGGACTTGCATTTCTTTGAGTGAAACATCACTAAGAACGACCTTGTTTTGACTGTGACGTCATCAAGGACTATCATTGCTTTAGGTGAGACGCCGCTAAGCACTCACATTGCTCTGAGTGTGAAGTCACTGAGGATTCACATTGTTTTGAGTGAGACGTCACTTAGGATTCACATTGTTTTGAGTGTAACGTCACTGCGGGTTTTCATTACTTTGATTATGACGTCATTGAGGGCTCTAATTGCTTTTTAAGTAATATTCACGCAAAGAGATACAAAACCAGACATCGTAGTTTCGGGAATGCAAGCCATAAAAGTATAGAAAATTTAAAGATTTTTCTTTTACGCTCAAGATAAAGTACCTACTTCAGAAGCTAGTTATATGAAACTTACTACGTATTGGCTACTATGTCAACCACAATAATTGACACCATTTCTGGATTGCCTCACTTTCAAACCTTATATGGTGTAACGATGTTTAGAAATACGCGGTCTGAGTGTCAGCGTTTTATAAAATATTAGGTTTTAATTTAGTAGAGGAAAATAGTTATAAATGTTCAGTTGTTAGGGTATTCGTATAACATTTTAATTATTTAATTGAATCTTTGCAGAGGGTATCAACCGATAAGGCTGTTTTTCTGAATTAGGTGTATAGGTGTGGTTCTATGTATCTAACGGCATGCCCTTCGTCGAGATTATAGCTGTCTCTAATATACAATAATTTTTACAATTACCACATGCTAGGATGAAGGAAAAACACCGTGATGTAACCTGCACATCGATATAACCGATTTGTCAAACTCTCAATTCTGCCAAGCTGCCTTAGACAAGCATGGCGGTTGTACTGCTCCCCCCTTTAGAGTGAGTCCCGGGCCCAGTTATTATTTAAATAACAATAAACTATTTACTAAATTAAAGTATGCTATAGGTAATTTTTAAAGTATTATTTCTATGAGTTACTAGTAATCGTGTTGATAGAATTTCTAGATTTAAAGTATCATTTAATTTTGTATAAACATAGTCAAACTAACTATTAAATTCACAATATTGGGGTACATAGTACATTTCTTGTATGGTAATATTGATAAATTTTAAGTAAATGTTTCATAAAATCGTTTATGAAAAATCTACAAAATAATATATCGCGTGCAATCAGACCACTCCCTCATATGTACAAACACAATCTATACCCGTGGAAAGTAGGTGATAGGCTATATTCAATTAGCCTAAGCCCATATTGACGACATTCCATAACGAGGTTCATTATGAGAGAAAACTAAGAAAAAGTTGTCCAGTATAAATATGATAGGAGCAGAAGTAATTTTAAGTATGTACGTTTTAATTATAATTATAATTTCTTATGAATATAATATTCATTAGATAAGTAAAATAATTAGCCAAGTGCGTGTCGGATTACACATATTAATGGAATTGGTAGATGTCTTGTCTTTTGATAACAAACTCTAAAAATTATTTGATCGAATATTCTATATTCTAAAATAAAACCAACAGTTGTTAAAAGACTTTTTAATAATCTAGCAATTGAGTTTTTCGAAACTTGTCAATATTCGAAAATAAGAGCATGGGGATTACTAGGATAGTTTGAGGGGTCAGGTGCGTGCATATAGCCCTAGATCCCGTGGCGCTATCAGATGGGTGCAAGTCACTCTTCAGCATCTCCTAGACTATACCTACTAACTAATTTATTGAAGAATATCGTTATTTTTTCAAAATCAGACTAGTAATACCCTTCGTGCACTAAAAATATTTTAGTATCGCAGCCGGCCAGTACTTACTATTGTCTTCTCAATTCCTTGCAAATCACCAAACTAGTATTAGTCATCTGAACTTCTCCATCTGCCGACGGCAAGTATACTCGGAACTTGAAGCCAGACTCGAATTTCGGGTTGTCGAAACACGGAAACACGTATTTGGCTTTGTTAGGTGAAAGGCGGGTCGTAAACATGTATCTGAAAACAATAAATTCATACTTTATCCGTGCAGAAGAAAGCATACAATTTCTTGCGGCCGGGTAGCCTGTCGTAAGAGGCGACAAAACAAAGTGTTCCTTTTAGAATTTTTGTCTGTCACTCTGTATGAAAGTATGTCTTGAACAGGCTTCCAAATACTTTAACATTTTTGTTGTTTATGGCAATAAAAATTAAACAATAACAACAAAATCATGAGCCCCTTTGGTGGGAACAAATTCTCGCCAGATTAAATAAATTATTCGATTTAAAAGGTATTCCGTTTTCAAATTTCTTATCAAATAATCTACTTTTACAAGTATATATATATACTGGCCAGTATCAAACAAAAGAGTAAAGAGTTTTAATTTAAATTCCTTATGGCATAGACTTCATATACATCAAGTCGAAACCAATATTGTATCATTCAAAAATAACTCAGAATAAAAATATAATTTCGCTGTCAACAAATTCTGAAACGGCCTAATAAATTAACATTTTAAATATAACATGCAAGTATACGATGTCGATAAAAGGCATTCAATGCCTAATTAGCCTGATAAATGATCTATTTATACGATTCGTTAGTCACAGCAAATAGGACATGTCGATGTTGCAGTCACTAATGAGCAGAAGGGGCTTTTATTAATTGACAAGTATTATATTGATTAATTATGCATTACCTTTACATTTTTTAAACTAAAGACTCTGGGTCCGTTCCTTTATAAATCTACGTACCTATCTTGATATATAAAACGGTTGTCTATTGTATACCCAAAAATATAAGCAATAATACTCATATGCCATAATGTACTTGCCCGAATTGTTTGTTTATTATAACAGTTATGTGACATACTCTTGTTTGCCCGTACATTAGATTCCTTAATGACACGAGTGCCATACGTATTGTTATACATATTATTAATTGCTATAATATTATTTATCAGAATATTTCAACGCCACACTAAATTAATTTCACCGTAGAAAATTAACCTAACGCCTTTGTCCTAAAAAGCGATTGGCTTTCTAGCACTTCGCCGGCCGCTGCCACGGCACGCTCGCTTCGCTCGCTCGTCTCGTGCGTTATTTTTCATGTTCTAACCTAACCAAACCTACACCTATTGATCGTTTAATTTAAACCGATTTTATGATTTTTTTCTAGAAGCAATTTCGATGGAAAATAATGTTATGGCATATGATATTCAGGCCATATGATATTTAGGCCACATAATGATTATAACAAATTATGTTATTGAAATTGACTTTATGGGTAACAAAGTTGGTAGCACGTGAGTAATATAGTATACAATGAGTATGACATATAAAAGAGATATTATGTTTGTTGACCAGTATATCAGATGAAATTATGGTCAATGAAATTCTAGCAAGTGAGTGTATCCATCGTAAACTATATATTAGATTTTGATGAAATTTTGTGTGTGTATTTGAGTGGGTCCCGGGGTGGTTTACAGACACAATTGGAACCGGTGGGTGGCGCTGAGACCGGGTTCTAAAATCCTTCTAATCACCTGGACCCATTTTGGTGATTTTGTTATTGTGTGTTTGAGTGGAATTCCGGATGGTTTAAAATCGCAATTAGAACCGTAGGTGGCGCTGAGATCGGGTTCTAGAATCGTCCTGATCACCTAGACCGATTTTGGTGATTTTGTTTTTGTGTCATGGAACAATGTCTTTTAAGAATGCAGAAAATAGGCGGTACGAAGTTCGCCGGGTCAGCTAGTACATTATAAATTCTGTCAAAAGAATCGGGAATGGATGATATAATTATAGTTCCAAATTAAATTTTTCATTTTTCTATTGTTGTTAGATTGGCATTATTGTCTTTTATTTTGGCGTGGAGTTTGAATCTTTATGTTTCATTCATACACGCTAAATTATGCTAAATGTGGTGTTGTTAGACTCACAACAACCACGTTCACGACCGCGATTTTTCCCGGTTTCTACTTTCTTGCCGGCTTTACAATCGCAAACCCAAGTGGAACGGTTATTCGACCCACCTCATGACATGGGTCGTTGTGAGCGTTCTGTGATCGAAAATGAAGACGTCATTAGTGACGTTTTCGTCGCGACCACAACGACCACGGCCACCTTGTGGAACGGCTAACACAGCCTTTGGACGTTGTGAGCTGCTAATGGTACGCGCTGTTAGTGTATTTTAGTCATTTACAGTTAATAATTTACATTATTCGTTTGATTTCTTATATTTAGGTTTATCCTATGTGTGATGTGATTTGGTTGTGAAGTTTTTATTCTTATTTTTGGACGATTTGTGTTTTCGTATTTAAACATTATATATTTTTTATATATTTCTCTATGATAAATGTATGAACCCATTTATTTAATTGTGTCATTAGTTTATTAATTAATGTTTATTACAGATGAGAGTCTGTCCTAATATGTCTTTAATTTACAAATAATAAATATAACAATTTTATAACCGCATAAATTTTTTCTTTAATGAAAAATCTTTTTGTCCGCTATTGTAATGTATTACCGTAACATATGTTTCTACTAGGCATACAAACGACCTTGGCTCATTTAGCTGTAAGCAACAAGTTAACCAGATGATTAGTACTGTTTAGTCAGTTTGCCAATTGTTATGCGTTTGTCAAGTGATGCTGTATTACCATTAGCATAGTCAGATGTCATGTTTAAAATATTATAATAATATTCTCGTAGTTGCTAGCCCGTTTCTGCCGCGGCCATATAAAAATGAAAGATTATATTTATATAAAATGCGACGTATTTTTTTTTATTGCACGAGTTCAGCGGACACGGAAACGGCCCACCTGATGGAAAGCGGTTACTAAAACCTATGGCTATTTGTAACACCAAAGGTGATTTACGAGTAATAATATAATAATAACTCAGTAATAACTCTGCTATCACTGAGCTAGGAAGAAAAAAAATATTTTAAATTTGGTCTTCGCATAGCGAGACACACGACGATGAATTGTACGATGTAGGTATATATATAAAAAAAGTCTCGTGATGGTGCAGTTTAGCATGTACCGGGCAACAGGCGCCTGACGCTGCAGAAAGAAAATTGCGTGGAAGGAAGAGTATGAAATTTCGCACACTTAGTTTATACAGAGCAGGAGTGCAGAATACTCATATTTTTTTTATTGTGCGTAAAAGTACAGAATCAATAAAAAAGCATTACACACACTACCATGTATTTGACACACATGGGCATGTGTGTCAAATACATGGTACATACATGGTATACATAAACTCTTTTGTTTAGTTAAAGTCAGATTTACAGTGTAGCCTTGGCGAAATTTGTGATTATAGAAGTATAGCATTTGACAACAGAACCTTAATAATGTTCAAACTTACTTATATATATATATACAACGTGTTTCATTTCAAATGACAATAAATCATAATTTTAGCAGTCTTACTCAATACAAAGTTTTTGGTACTATTAAATCAACCGTAATGTCAAAATTTAAAAAAAGCAATTTCCGTACAAATTAATTACGATAAAAAGACAATAAAAACAGAACATCTTGTAAATATTGATTCACTGACCTTGGTAAGAATGAACATCTTCCGCGTTTAATGATGAAGAGACGAGCTGGCAACATGATACATTTGGTCACTAACCTACCGATTTAGTCACAATAACAGATACATGTTGTTGTAAAATTCTGAAATGCAAAATGAGGTCCTGTGGCTAAACCAAAGAAGCTACCTTGATTCGTTTCTGTATTTGGGTAGAGTACGTCATGACGAAAACGTGGTCTGATTTATTGTCGTAAGGTCTGAAACACGCTGTATATATATATATATATATATATATATATATATATATATATATGATCAAATCTTTTCATCGATTATACAGTGTTTTGTCATAATCTTTAAGCAGTGATTCCATCTAATAGGTTTTATGCTTATTTTTATATAAGCTTATATATATATATATATATATATATATATATATATATATATATATATATATATATATATATATATATATATAACTTAATAAACAGCAAAAATAAACTAATTTATATATAAGCATAAAACCTATTAGATGGAATCACTGCTTAAAGATTATGACAAAACACTGTATAATCGATGAAAAGATTTGATCACGTTTTCTTTCTATTTATTGTTTGAGTGGATGATTCTAATCAAGAGACCAATTTAATGTTAATTGGTTAATGTCCGGTTGGTACAATACCAACCGGACATATTATAATATAATATAATACATATTAATATAATGAAGTGATGATCATAATACTATGGATACGGTATAAATTATTGAAGGTAGGCACGTTCTTACCTTCAATAATTCATACCGTTCGAAACATGAATAATGAAATACTTAACATTCAAACTTGGAAATAGAGTACAAATCCTTTGTCACATTTATACATGGTGAATGTATAAGTGGATTTGCAGTTTGCTAACTAAAACAATGTAAAGGAACATAATAGGACCACAGCAACAAACAATAACGCCCCAAAAAGTCCCCACTGCTGGGCTCGGGCCTCCCCCTATAGGGGAACGGACAGTATACTCTCCACCCTTAACCAAGGCGGCTTGGCAGGTTTGACACATTAATTATCTCGATGTGCACCGATTCTTCACCGTTGTTAGCAAGTGGTATTTGTAACAATAGATAGATAACACTTTATTGCTCACCAAATATACAATTTCAAAATACACAATTACAATATTTTCATGGTAGAAACTATAGGCGGCCTTATCGCTTAAAGCAATCTTTTCCATAATCTAGCGATGTAGGTGGTGCAATTTATTATATCATAAATAAACATACTTAAACTACATATTTTATAAATTAAATACACATACTTAAACTACTTTATAAATTAAATACATATATACATATATATTAACAATATGCGTGTTAAGTCGAACCCGCGTCCCAAAGAAACTCAAAAGTTTGGGACAGGTGCGCTATACATTGCGCTACAACGACTTCGACAACAACAATAATCTTTATTATACATCAATATAATAAAATGTATTTTATTTAATTTTTATTCCGACGTTTCGGCAGCTTTTCAGTTACCGTGATCACAGAAGACAAAGATGTCAAGTGGTAGAGTTAAAAATTATTTCACATGAGTATACAAGTTATACCAACTACATAGCAATTAAACTAACAAATCACATAACAACAACGGAAATTGGATCGTAAAACTCTTTAAACGCCGAGCATTATGCAAAAGGCCTTTACAATCTATGAATGGAAAAAACAATTTATGGTTTTGACCATATACAATAGTCGTACATACTCTGCTGCACGTGGGAGAAGGCCGACAGCTACGCCCATACATGGCTGGACTTATTTGAATAAAAACGAGACGCATGTATTTAGTAAAACCGGGTTTCTTCATACTAATTGTATATCGTTACTCCTAAAAGATTCGCAGGATTTTTATACACGATTTCGTCCATGTTTGACTTGAAATTCCCGCGAGATTTCCGAGACACAAAGTACAGCAGCTATCGTTTTAGTAAGGCCTGTGTTGGAATAAGTAAATTTTTGGACACCTGCAAACCGTTTCTGGGGCAATTCCCTCGGGATTCCTGGGATAAAATATCACACATTTTATTACAGTAAATTTGCTATCGATCAGTAAATCACATTGGAATTCAATTTAATCTCGCCATTTTTTTATCCTGGGAATGATTTAAAATCGTTACCATAGCGCAACTCAATTTGTGAACTCAAGACAGTCTCTATATAAAAAAGGTTTTATTTTAAAATTCTAAAAGGCCACCAGTGTAGTGAACAAAAATGTAGTGGTATGCCAGTGGAGTCACAAGTGCAGTGGGAAACAGCGGGCACAAGTGGCCCCGTTGCGTTGGTCATATCTGGAGGATGCAAATACGCACATGTCCGCACTTGACACAGAATCAAACATTAACCGACGGCCGACCTTGTTTTTAATATATCAATAGAGGGGTGCATAACACAGGGCTACATCCCTACTAAAGTTTTAATACGAAACACTCAAATAAGCTTCTCATCGAAGTGAGGTGTTCTAGTTCCAGGGACACCCCTCCTTGTCCGTCTTGCATCAAGGTGCCTCATAATGATGTGAAGGGACGCTGGAAAGTGTAGTGGGTAAAGTGTAACTCCAGCGCTGACAAAAAAAGCACACCAGATTTTAAGTTTAACAATTTGCTGTTGATTAGCCAAAAGGGCATCGAAATTTACGTGAATCCCCAACAAACAGAAAAAGAGCATCGTGTTCTGCACCATTGATATAGTCTATTTAATTTTTTTATATGTTTAATGCACAGACACGGCCTGTTCAGAATTTTATATTAATACAGATAGATATACTATTTATGTAGTGCTCGGTACTTCCTTAATAATACAAGACCGCACAAAAAAGACATTAAAACACCTATACAACATTAGACACAATTATCTATATCATTCTTAAGTCATAATTATCATGTCATAAAAAAATCGTGATACATTTAAATATAAGTCATGATTAATAAAAAAACAAATAAATAATAATATTAATAAAATCAAAGTCAGAATAATAATAAAAATGCATCAAATTAGTAGAACGTCATTTAATTTCATTTAATTTTGCGCCGATATTCTGCGAGAGCGTGGCACCTAACACACCTATCGAGCTGGCCCTAATGGCTGTAATCAAAATAATGATTCGAGCATTGGCGCCTCCACGTCAAAACTTTTATGAAATTCAAAATCGTTCGTATTAAAATGGTCATGTTACAATTACGAATGGTCTTGAAACAGCAATTACAATTGAGTCATTTAACTATTTCATTCGATGACTGAAGCAATTAACTGACATAATGACAGAATTTAGTATTATTGAATGACAAACAACAACAAATAGAGAAAAAATAAAAGCTTCTTCATATAATTACTTATATAGTTTTAATTACTCATTTTTATACTAACTGACCGTGACATTATTCGCTCAGAGTTGTCACGTATATACTGACCAATTTATTTATTACATTGTTTATGTATTGTAATTTTGTACAACCTATAATTATTACTGCAAGTTTCATCAAAATATGTTCAGTAGCATTTGCGTAAGAGTAATACATTGCGTGCAGGACTAACACCTAAAGAAGCAATTCTTCTCGCATCACGTTAAGGCACATTTCTCTGTACAATTGGAGTTTTTCGCATAGACATCAATCTTACTAAAATACCATATGCTACATTTTTTTTTTCACTTTCAAGGAAAAAAGCTAAAGCTTAACATCACTCATCTAAATTTTCTCAAACTTTCCTAATTTACTATCTTCTTTTACAGCTAAGTATCTACCAAGAAACCTGGCAATGTCAACCAGTTAGGTCAAGCAATACATCACTTTTACAAGTTACTCCCAAACTTTCTCTAGTTTACTATCTTCTTTTACAGCTAAGTGTCTACCAAGAAGCACGGCGAGGTCAACCAGTTAGGTCAAGCAATAAATCACCTTGTCAAGTTACTCCAAAACCTTCTCTAGTTTACTATCTTCTTTTACAGCTAAGTGTCTACCAAGAAGCATGGCAACGTCAACAAGTTAGGTCAAGCTTTATATCATCTTTCCAAGTTAATCCCAAACCTTCTCTCGCTTACCGTCTTCTTTCACGGCTCGAGTTTCTGCCAAGAAAGTTGGCAACGTCGCTTGCTTAGGTCACATGCTGATCACTTGACTAATATAAGTAACAATAATAAATAGCATCAATCACGATAATTTATATTGAGAGGGAAAATGACCTAAATTGGTATTACCAATTAGTCATTTTATTGGTCTTGAAATCTAATGTAAACATAAGCAACACTGACCCTTCTCACCTTTGAGACATCGCCAACCTTTCAAGACCAAATAGATAAGGTAAAATAAACAGTCATTGGCTTCTTTATGTTTAAAGTTTTAAAGCAAATGGTCTTGTATGTTAGCTCACTGTTTTAAAGTATATTTGTGTTTTATAAATGAATATTTCATTTCAGGAGGTCAGCAGACAGGCAGACGGCCCACTTGATAGAAAATCGCCTATGGACATTTGTAACACCAAAAGTGCTGCTACAAATGCGCTGCTGCTCTCTTAAAGAAGACTGGAATCTGGTCACTAATGCCGGAACACAACTCAGGGTTATTATGGTGGTATACTGTAGATCAGAGGTGGTTGCCATCCAGTCAGGCAAATGCTCTACCACCTGGCTGTAGATTGTTTTGTCGCCTCTTACGACAGGCCGCCTGGCCGCAGGAAATTTTATTTTTTCTTTCCATTCCTGCACGGATGAATGAACGAAAAATCTTATACTTCACCAAAAATGAAAAACTAAGTTCTTAAAAACTAGGTGCAATAAATGTTGAAAAAAGGGCGGCCTTATAGCTTAACGTCAACACGTATTACTTGTAATAATAATGTTAGATTAAGTCAGAAAAAGGGCTATAAGCCAATAATGATAGGCCAGGATTCCAACCCACTTCATTGGAATGAGACGCAAATAAATCACCAAACTAATTTACCGTGATAAACAATAAACAAAATAACCACAGTCAAAACTGCCAAATTCTCTCAAAAATTACGAATATACTCGTATTTGCATAATTTGAGTTATTACGACAAATTGATATAACTTATATCATGATGCTAATTTTGACGGTACATGTAATTACCGCGTCGTCCGTGATAAAGTGGTTTACCCTTCCACCATATTAGTTCACAAAAACTCATAAAAATGAATCATATTAAAAATAGCGTATGAGTACTAATAACGCCTGGAATTTGCAAATTCGCGTAATTAGCTGCCGTAATTAAAGCATGCTGAAATATAGCTGGAAGTTGTTCACGTTTCAAGTCGAGAGATGTTGCTAAGGCAAAATTGAGATGATGAATGAAAATTATATAATTTTCGTTGCTAGTTTCATTGTAATGATTCAGCAAAGGGTGACCTAGACTAGGTACTGTACTTTTATTTTTAGGGAATATTTATGTAGATGGATTACAGAGGTCGAATTATTATATTTTATTTATACATACATACATAACTTCATGCCAGGTCCCTTGCGGGGTAGACACGAACAGCAGAGCGCCACACAGGCCCATTCTTACACACCTCACTTGCTTCTTTGACATTCATAGCTCTTGTCATGCACGCTCGTCGTATTTTATTTATATTAGATTTTAATTTAATTGCACCTCCAGATCACCATGTGTGACACACGCCAATCAGTTTTAGACTAGCATGATGTATAATGTGTCTACATGCCATGTTTATGCTGTCCGCAAAATAACTTCAAATCGACTATTATGGCGTATCGGTGCAATTTTTATGTTTTCATATTACCCGCCACTTTGTATTTTATCACTTTCCGAATTAAGCTAATAGCGGTTTAGACTTCAAAATATAGCAAACAAACAGAACTGCGTACGCATTTAGTAATATCTATTATATATAAACTAAGCCTTTGTGGAGAGCGCGTAGACTGTATATACTTTGACTTTGAAGTAAAATAATGCGATAATATTATTATAATATTAATATTTATTTACAACGATACGGTACAAAGTAAGGATGAAGAAAAAAACAAATGAATGTTGACAGTGTCAAAATATAAAAAAGTAAATTAACTAAAGAAGTTGATTCCAACAGCCTTACTTTTGGTTGAATTTTTACATTACTTGTATGGAGCTTATGTCAAATTTTAACCGATATTAAGACAAATGAATGGTTAGTAAGATATTGGAGCGGGCTATTTGATAGGCGTAAGGTAAATGCTATGGCTTAGTGGCTAGCGAACGTGTCCGGAACTCAAAGGGGGACGGTTTAGAATCCTGGACGGAAAGCTCGCTCCACTTAGGCAGTTTTCCGACCTAATGTCACACATTGTTACAATTACCAATGCTAATAATAAAATTCCAAAACCACCAATTTGCAATTGACCCAGCAGTGGGATATTTATGGGCTGTTATTATATACGATAAATACTGTAGTGGTGGTGTTAAATAGATAAAAAGCAAACTCACTTCCAAACTTTGTCAGCATCGTCATAATACTTCGACAGAAAGAGTCCGGTGCTTTCTTCATTCACATGTCTATAGAACGTCATCATTATATAGTAAAATTGACCGTTGTTTGAATTATACACCTTAAGTGGTTCACTCAAATATATATACAATTTCCCTTTCACAGCATCGTATTCAAACGGCCGTGCCGGGTTCACAATGTCCCTAGAACAATCAGCTGTATTCGGGTGTTTACAAACATCTAGCACTTTGATAGAATCTCCTTGGATCTTCAAATCCTTTGCGTCCATCTCTATCACTTGCACACTTGCATGAGCAATCACGGTTATTTTCAAATCACAATGGTAGTAAGAACTCTCTTTGGCAAGGTAAGGCATCAATGTGATTTCATACTGGACTGGATATACTGTGTAATTTAAACATTCCTCCTCAGCTATAAAAGATTCTGCCGACGCGAATGATATCGCCAAAAGTAATATAAATTGATACATTTTCATGGCAATTTGAAGCCTCCACTTTCATAAAAGTTTCGATAACAATATAAAATTATTTTCCCGCCATTAATAGCACAGATTATTTATAAACACATGTATTACCTTTTACATTAAAAAAAAACATTGTTAAAGCCTGTTCGAAATTTGACGCATTGCACAGTCTTTAATTTCTTATTTAAAAATAGAACAAATTTAAAAATGTATGTCTTTTTTAATACAATTGAAGCACAGATTATTACGAAAACCAAAGCGCGCGAACACAAATAATAGTAGACAATATAACAAATCACACTTGCCAAGATTTTTTTTCTAAATTTGAACTGAGAACACGTCTGTTCACGATGCCCGCGAAAACTGTATGTTGAATATATCGTAACCAGGCGCCAAACGGCAATAACCAGACTAGCTTGATCCTCCCTGCCTTATGCATTTTATACTGATATATAATGAAAGTAAAAATTGTAATTGAATGCCAAGGCTCAGCTTATATTGGTAAATAAACTCGTGTAATGTAATAATAATGTTTATTCCCACTCATTATTAATGACCTAAGAACGTTCATTTGGAAGTCTGAAAATTAAATATACTTTGAAATTTACATGTATATTGCAGAATTAATTAATTGAATCTCTTTATTGTTTACTATAAATTTAAAATAAAGAACACGTAATATAAATACTATTTAGATAAATATTTAGAAATAATTGAATTGAAATCGATCATTTACTAAGAACATAATAAATGATATAAATATCGATTGAGACTATGTACTAATGTCAAAAATATGTAGTATAGTGTTTCATATTAACGATTTTGGTTATTTAATCAGTTTTCACTATATTTGGTACATATACTTAAATTAATTGTCATCGCTTATATGTAAATAATAGTATGATAATTATATTCCCAATATCTGTCAAATTTCATTCAAATCGGTTTATGTGCTGGATAGTGAAGATAAAATACATATAGTCACTTTCATATGTGTTTATTATTAACCAAATCAAAACACACACATATTCCTAACTTCACGCTTCTGAAATACTCTCTTAATTTCATTATTTATAACTTAGCATCATATCAATAAGTCGTTTACGTACATTTCCTCATATTTTATTTTGACATAATATTGATTGTTTACACAGCCGCTGCGAAGTGTGGAAATTTTGAGACTGGAATACATATAGATAAATACATCTAACAAAGCTGTATGGCTTAAGTCCTTTGTCTATTATAGTGATAAAATTACAAATAAGAACAACAGTACATCAACAAAAATAAATGACGTGCAAAACGCATTATCAATATCAAGGTTGAAGTGTGGCAGTTCTATGATGTCATACGGTACAGTAAGTTGTCTGACTAATATATTCTGAGCTAATATATTTTGAGCTAATAGTAATATGCTCTGAAAAATAGTCTTTGTACCGCTAATATTATTTAATTTTCTTGGATAAACATGACTATTCATGTTTACTTTTTAATTTTATAGAATAATGACTAATGATGCCATACAAGGTGATGATGTTATATTTTAATAATGCCGCTAATAAAGAGCGCCATATTTAATTTCAAAAAAAATTTCTTGGCTTCACTCACCTTTGTTTATGACAACATATTCTATGGTCATAATTTTTCGAAATAAAAATCCTAAATTTATTTTCTTTATAGAAAATAGATCTATACTAAGATAAAGCTTCGCCTGTGGTTTTACCTCCATTAGTATTAAATTTATAACACACAATAAATATATGGATTTACGGAGACTAGGTATATGGGGAATGAAATGTCTAGCCATGCCTGCTCTAGCAAGTCCTAGGGTAGATATAAGAAATGCTACATCTTTTCGGCCGTACGTACGGGCGACCGGCGAGGAAACCGGATCCAACCGCATATAAAGCCTGGAGACGAGAAACGTGCACCAATCCGCAGGCCCCCTTTCACCTCGAAGTAAGACCCGAAGACCCAATACTCTAGCTAACAAATGGTTAGGCCAGTCTATAAAGGACCCGGCCGTCGTCCCTGTGGGCTGTAGTCGAATGCGCAAGCCAGCTCACAGTCGAGACAAGGGACGTTCGACGATCGGACAGGGATTTTAGTGAGTATCCTTAACTTCGGCGTGCTTCCCACGTGAGGTGCTAGTGCCACCCCGACCTGCCAAATTTCACTCACAGACCTTTCCTCCTCGTACGGCTTATGGTCTTTATTCTGATTTCCCCTGTATAAAAAAACGTCTCAAAACGTCTTGCGAGATGTTAGCATTGGTATCACAACAATTAATGCTGAAGAAGAAAAAATAGGAAAACCGATCCCGGCTGTCGAAGCGAACGCTCTGAGTGCAAAGGGGATTTTACGCTCCAACGAGAATAAGTAAGATGTAGTTTATTCTGGGAGTACATCAGACAAATTCACACTCCACGTAATGGAAGATGATTACTGTCGCGTATTAATGTTTGCAGTACCATAAGTGCTACCAATAAATATTTGTGTTTTTAATATGTCTTGTCATTATTACGGCAGTGAAAATGTTTTTTGTCTTGTTGAGTACGCACTGTTTGCTATAACTCCATTACCTATTCGAAAAGTAATTTTAAAACTTTTTGGACACATTATTTTGTAGGTTTTCATATATTGCTAGCTGAGACGTGGTTTATTCGCTGGGCGCCTTAAAAAAATGTATTTACAAATCCGTCCACAGTGAAGGAAGCTCTGGCTGGTCCCGGTGCTGAGTGTGCAGTGGAGAAGAATACATGGGAGCTCACTAAAATGCCACCTAATAAGAAGACCATACCATGAAATTGGATTCTTAAAAGTAAAACTAATCAGCATAATGAGAAAATTAAACATAAAGTAAAACTTGTCATTAAGGTTCTCGTTCTTCTTTTTTCTCTCGCTGTGAGACTTTAATCTTTACGATACCTGTTAGCGTAACGTCCTTAGCTTGGGGATATACAATGTGTGTGTTTGTTTGCTGATTTTTTAGAATTCAATATGTGTCCGCGTCGCATTAGTGTTTTTCTCTCTTACCCTGCATGGTTTGAAAAACGATAGAAGATATAAAATCGGTCCATTTTTATCGTATGAAACGATTTGCGCGAATCGGCACCCGAGTAAAACGTATTTCTAAACTACCACGTGTAATATATCTATAAATACATATGCGTCCTAATTCCCCTAGTACTAATTTTCGATTCTAAACATTCCTACTGTTGTGGCGGCGTTGGATTTGGTCTTAAGCAAACTGTTTTAAAATGAAAAAAAGGAGAATGGGATAATTTTTATGGGAATTTGAGAATAAGCACGCACGTACCTGGTTGATGGGCATGAACTGCAGCTTCTCCTCTACTCCACAGTTGACTTAACTTTCACCTTTGTTATGTTATTGTAATTTGTTTATTGTGGTGGCGACGATGAGTAGTTTGAATTATTTAGAATAAGTTGTTTATTTTATATAATACTACCTGTCCCGGCAAACGTCGTCACGTCCGAAAAAGCTTTAATCGGTATGCCGACAGCAGCACCACCTACCTGGTGCAAATGTGAACCAACTCAGAAACCTTCTTTGGCCCATGCACAACAACTTTGCTAAAGATCATCACATGATCAAATGTGTTTACGATTCTATAAAGGTCATGCAGACAAACATTAATTTTTATTTATCAGAAGAGAAGAAGATAAATTTGTAGAGTATTGCGAGCGTTATATTAATGTATCTATAATATATTTACCATGTGCGGGGCGATTTAATTTAATTTATTATGATGACATGAGATGAATGAGTTATTGACTTCCGTGCGAAAAATGGAATCCGTCTTTTAAACAAGAATTTAAATTAATTAAAGAAAAGTTTGTATATTCCTACTCTCTCTTGTCTTTCACCATTTCCCAATTATTAGGGGTCAGCACAATATGTCTTTTCCATCCACAGGCCTCGAGTCTGACATACATCTTCTGTCATACTACATGTCATCATATCAACCTTCACACAATCCATCCATCTTTTCTCCATCCATATCCATCTTGTATTTAACATTCTTTTTGTCACAAGACTTTCATCCCTCCTTATTATATGCCCATACCAACTTAATTCTTCCTCTCAATTTTAGAGTTATTTCAATAGACCTACTATAATATAGGGGAAAGGCGTACAAAATGACATAGGCGGATAAAACGACACACCAGCCTTTTCTCTTAAACCAAAAATGCTTAAGTGCCCATAATAATCGCTAGAGGGCCGGTTTGTTACCGAAGGAATCCTGTCATTTCGCCAGTCTCGTACACGCAACGGTTCGGCACAGACGGCGAAAATAAACTTTTATGCAATTGCGAGTTCTCTCTCAGCGGATTTTGTTTTAGCCTAAAAGTAAGTGAATTTTGACTTTTTTAAAGATGTGTTTCTGTTAGTATGTTCTAATTGGGCTAAATAAGTACAGGAATGTATAGAAATCTCAAATGCTTTAGTATTTTTTGATTTTTCGTTTGACGGTTATAAGCTTCTATGGTGGACAAAATGGCATATCACTCAAGCGGGCAAAATGACATACTATGTCGTTTGATTAAGAGGTCAACAGTTGGCCAAAACACCATGCAGGCGAAGTTGTCACCCACTTTGAAGTAGGCCTGATATTCAACAAAGCCTATTGCAGAGCTGCCACCATTCAGTATACAGTCAATGGGTTTCAGAAAAACCTAGCGATACACCTTCCCTCTACGACTTCTACTGTTCCAGTCAGTGTGTTATCCCCTGTACGCCAAGGTAACTATGTGTCAGGTCAAAACCACCCAAAAAAAGTCACAGTGGTGCTGCTAACTTCGACACCAAATATGGAAGAAGTGAAATTCAAATCAGTTCCACCTCCTGTGCCAAAGAAACCAAAGCGAAAAGTTAAGATTTTAAATTTCAGTTCCAGCAGCGAGGAGGATTTTAATTCACGTAAACTTACAGTGCCAGTAATGATGACGGAGTTTGCCCTTGTATTTGTTGCAATTATTTGTACTCTAGATCCAAGCCACCTCTGGCTTGGTTAAAATGCATGACGTGTGGATAATGAGTCCGTGCAACATGCGGAGATGTTTCAAAGAAGATGAAATATTTTATTTCAGAATTATGCAAATAAAGAATAATTGAACAGTATAATTATGATATGTTATTTTACCCACCCACTGTATGTCATCTTACCCACCTAGGACGGACAAAACGGATTTTGTACAAAATTTGGAAGATTCTATTTTTTTTAATGAAAACTAGTTTTAGTGATTTGATCTTATTATTATGGATAAACAACAAACCAAGGTATAATAAGACGGAATGTTACGTAGAAAATATTTAATAAATAAAGATTTACGACCAGATTTGCTAAGGGTGTGTCATTATGTACGCCTTTCTCCTATATATACATGCCTACGCTCATGACGTATCGACGTCCAAAAGCAATCTCAATGAGTCAAGTACTGTTTTGGTTCATGACCACTTCTAGAAAATTATATGTTTAAACATTTCCTCCTGGCAAATAAGCACAGATCATAAACTGTAATACATAGTTCTTATAGCTTACTATTACCATTCAATTGCATAGCATATTAGATTCGAAAACTGTCTAAGCGATGCATGCGTCCCGGCCAGGATTCGAACCTGAGCCCTTTGAATTTAGGACGCGTGCGCTAGCCATTACGCTACCACGACTTTTTAAGATGTAGGAACGGGTAATTAGTAAATCTATAATATTATAAAATTGAAAAAGCGTAGTCTTTGGATTTTTTAGAGTTTTCGTGTTTGTTTGTGCAGGATTCACGTAAAAACTACTTTTTCTTTAGACATTTTTCGATGCAGTTTGCACTGATCGATAACAAATTCCCGGACTTAAAATCTGCAGTACTTCACATCCCGGGAATCCGGCAGGCAATTTTCCGGACGCGATTTCAAGTTGTCTGGAAAAAATTGGCTTGAGCCGTCCAACGTCGACAAAGTCGCTATACTTTAGTACGATTGTAAAGACAATGCCTGCGTGGGCGCACTCTTGAAAATGGCTCCCTGACAATGGCCGCGTCCCACTATTTTCTAATTAAATTTAAATAGCGGTAGGTATATTTCTGTCGTACTCACAAAACAACAAAAGTAAGATAAAGTAAACACAACGGAATGTAATTTTAATTTATTTAGAAAACAATATTGAAATCTTATTTTCTGTATATTAACGTAAAATATAAACATATTTCAAAAACTTACTTACCTAATATACATACAACCAGCAAGTTAATAGTAAAAAAACACAACTCAGAAATCGACATTTTTGGGATGTTTTATTATTTAAAGCATTTTTGAAATGAGTCAATAGTTATAAATTTAAGTACCTACCGGTACAGAATTTAACCAAGATTTGTCAATAAATTGACAGTTTTATTTTAACAATGAATTCACAAGACCCGCATTTATTTAAATAACTAAATTTATGAGTGATATGATCTTTAAATATATATGTAATAAATAAAGATAAAAAATTAATAAGGAAGACCTACAGCTCCATCTAGTGATGAAGGTAGGGATTTTATAAAAAAAAAATACTGGTCTTTTATAATTCCTTGCGTTTTTCTTGTTCAATTTATACATATTATTATTATAATAATACTAAAGTTTAGTGGAGTAATGTCTCTTCATTTTTCATATAGTAAACTTAATGGAAGTTTAGACAATATAATAACTTAAAATATCCTTATAAGAGCATATATTCGTTATATATCAACATCTGTATGTATCTTTAATAGTTTATACTGAAATATTAGACAAAAATATCACTTCTTAAGTATTTCTAGATAGGGTTATTAAGTATAGATATGAAAGAAGAATACCTACTAGAAATGAATATATCTTTGTCAGCAATTGAATGTCTTGTTCTAGTAGTTAGTTTCACTCCGTTCAGTAAATATATTGTGGGTGGTAACTTTAATATGGTTTTATAACAAGCGGTACTTTAGTATTGCGTGTCACTATCGATGTTCGTTCGCTTCTCACTGCAGCCTGCCCCGTGCGTACTTCTCGCCGGTGTAGCGCGGGCGCAGGGTACGACGCACAGGCGGCAAGCGATTTGATCCGCTTATGAATTATTTGTGTATCGACAATATTTTATTTTTTCCATGACACTAATCATGGAAAAAATAAAATCTGTAACATTTTGATTTTGTATTGATAGTCACATGAAATTGAAAATAAATTTAGTAAAACTAAATAAGGCTGATCTAAAATGTAAGAGAGAAAAATTACTTGTTCGACGAGTCAATAGTAGGTAAAAAGGCAAGATTTAGGAGCTTTTCCATGGTTACACGTTTTTCATTTCTAGTACGTTGGTATTCTTCTTTCTTATAATAGGCAAAAAAAATAGAAAAAAATCTATAAATTTATAAAATTCTAAAAAGGCCGTGTCTGTACAATAAAGCTATTAAAAAAAATATCTCGGATAGACTACATGAACGGTGGAGAACACGATGCAAGTTTTTATTAAATTTCTTGGCTGTTTGGCGGTTAATCTGTGTTTTCGGGATTCACGTAAAAACTACTGGGCCGAATTCGATGCGGTTTTCGCTGATCGACAGCAAATTCTTAAGACTTGAAATGTGCGCTACTTTTTATCCTGGGAATAAGGCGGTAATTTTTCTGGGTATCTATATAATAAAATGTGTCATAGTTTTTATTCTGGGAATCCTACGCTATTTTTACCGGGTATAAAATTACTTTATTCCGGGACAATTTTCACTAAAACGATAGCTTACATTCTTTTATAAATGCTGCGGTACTTTGTGTCCCGCGAATCCCACAAGAATCTCAAGTCAAGCGTGGACGGAGTCGCAGGCTATTCTAATTTTTTAATTTTTTTATAATATAAAATAACAAGAAAAATGTACAGTCAGTAATTTCATCAAATACTTTGTACTACATAATATGTCTTTTCACAGTCATATCTGTACTGTTATTAACAATATACAAAAATGGAGTATTAAACGTGTAAAATTTCATGTTTTCTGAACATTCACTTAATTACTTTTTCTCACCTTAAAACTCAAAGCACTGTAAAACCATAACTATAAATAATAAAAGCAAAGACGGTGCAACTATTGATGAGTGGTTTCCTAAAGTCTTCAGGATCTCGTCTCGGTGGTTATCAGCCCAAGCCTTGGATGCTCTAGCTCCAGACAAGGCAGACAACCCACTGTTCTTGACTTGTTGCGTGCAAGTTGTACATTCTGATAGCCACATGTTGAACTGTGAATAAAATGGACCACTTAGTTATTAACTGTTTGTTTATTTGTGCATTTTTTATAATTCACAAAAAGTTACATATACAACCGAGCTTAACCTTAAGAGATTTTTCTTCCAGTAAACCTATTTGCATCGATTTCCATAAAAAAACATTGTAAAGAAGAAAGAGAAAGAAAGTTCAAGTGAAAGAAAATGTAAAAAAACATCAGGTAAGCAGATTCTGTTCATGTAAGACATCCACAGTGAAAACCAACTTTTATTATTTAAGCCTATTATTTATGGCTACGAAACCCTAGAAAATGTATAATCGCTAAAACACCTTTATTTTAAAAACAATTCAATCTCTCTTTTTTAAACTAATTATTATTGAAATTCCTGTTTAAAGTTATAACATTTATAATCTTTTCATAATTCTCTACATAGTTTGCAATGTAGGCAACGCTTTCCTCCGTTATTTTCTTTTTTCGGAAAACAATCAGTTTACATGTAACTTGATAATATAAAAATACTAGCTGTCCTGGCAGACGTTGTCCTGCCCTGAAGAAATAAAATTTAAAACCCGATTGCAGCGCCACCTACCGGGTCCAATTGTGAATCGAAACCATCCCCGAATCCCCTTGAACTCACACAAAAAAATTCATCAAAATCGGTCCAGCCGTCTAGGAGGAGTTCAGTGACATACACACGCACACAAGAAATATATATATAAAGATATGTAACCATTTAACTGTTACTATACTAACTATAAATTAAGAATATTAAGAGAGAATTAATATGAGGAATATAAAAAAGCCCTATAAACTGCTACCCGCTAATATTCAGACCACTGTCTAACCAAAAGTGTCTAAGCAGTTTGTGGATTAGCATTAAATAAATCTATATCATGTGAATCAGCTAAAAGATTATAGTTGAATGACACACACAATGAATTAGCAGATAAACATAAGTGACGATGGCAACCACTTATCAGTATATCTGCAGATTTGCCTAAAAACTAACAAAAAAAGTAATAAAAATGGAAAAGACATATTTTTACAATTTCATCATCTTTTATCTCCCCCCTGGATATAGTTTTCCTGGTACATTCGATTCCCTGGAGACACGTAGAATTATTTTAGTTGCCAGGTTTATTTAAAACGTAGATTCCCCTCAATTAATTGTTAAGCCAATTCCGCCTAATCTTTTCGATACCCCCGCGACAACCTGTCTATAACTCCCCTATTTTTACCATAGAAACAACAGTACTAGTTGCTAACTCCCGTATCTCTAGGAAGTGTAGAATTCTCAACAGCAGCAGTGATGTTACTGACATTTATTTTAACACCAAAAATTCATTTTATAAAAAGATTCGTTTAGCACAAAAAGACACTAATTACACATAGACTGACGGACAGACTGATTTCATTACCTTACATATTTTTGTTACTTTTAATTAATTTAATAACAGTGAAGAAATTTACTGCAAGCTGTGTTCACCTATAATTAGTTTTTACATGCATTGTAAACCTGTTGTTCGTGCCTACCCCGCAAGGGACCTGGCGTGAAGTTATGTATGTATGTAAACCTTAGTCATAAGTCCGTTAACTGATCAAATGTAAAAAAACTGTTAGAGATCCTTAATAAAATAAATACATTCAATTTACCCTCAAATCAAAATTTCGAAAAGGACAAATCTTAATGTGTCAACAAGTCACTCTAATTGCTTGCCTGTGACCCAAATGACTGTTTGTAGGTAAACACTCGTTACAAGGGTCGTCTGTGATAGGCAAACGTTTTCGCTAACGATGGGAAATGACGCAAAAACTTTCCACAAAAAAGGAAATTGCTTTGTAGATCCTTTGTTTGGAAAAATGAGGACAATATTTGTCTGTTTATATATTGTAATCAGATAACAGCGTGTTTTGCCATCTGTATAGTGGGGATTGATGCACAAATCTGTTTCTGATAATCCCTACGTGCCGTGCTGCTAGGTATTTACTTTAAACTTCTTCGGACCTTCACAGTAGTACACCATACGCAACGTTTACTCTTTCATGCCATATTTCTGTAAGTTGTGGATTAAGATTTCTGGCGTGATTATCTCCGTAGACTATGATATAAATCACTTCAAAATGGACAGAGTTAAAAATATCTTTAGTTAAACTTTTAATTTTGACTGATCCCTCTAGACATGATATGTAAACAAAACTCAAAAGCGAAGGAAGAAATTTGCTTGTGGCAATTTCTAGTCGTATAGAATCGTAGTCGTCTAGAGCTTCCAGAGTTTCACTTTTATTGGCCATTGTCATTTTTTTAAGAGAAAATTAATTTAATGTTTTTTGATATTTTCATACCAATGTTTGCATCACTTTCCTATTAAAACTGTAATAGTTGAAAAAGTCTAAGAAAGTGCAATATAGGAAGGCTTAAACTGATGGAATTGAATGTTGCATCTACTACGTACCTCAGCAAAATCTTTTTCTGTATGCAATGCTGAGGCCACTGTCACAACTACGGTTTCCATAGACGGGTATCTGTAACATTAATTATAAATATGTAACTAGTACATTACAATTGAAAATACGTTACAACTCATACTGCAAATAATATTTTATTTACTATTTCCATAATTAGGCTGTAGTAAATTCGTCGTACTCTACCGACATCAACCGTGCCACCCGTGTACTTACACTTTTTTAGTCAGTCCTCTTTCATCCATTCTATCTTCATCTCTAAACTATCATACCTTTATAAACCCTTTTATAATATATTCTTTTAATTCATTCATACGCTTTACCTTGTAAGTAGCTTAAATTAAATAATTATATGGCGATCCAGCGAGGAAACGTAGCCAGCCTTCTGGGCACCTTACCCATAGAAGACGGTGATCTGGGCTCAGTATTCTACTTATAGTCTTGAGGGACTATGGGTAGAATTCAATACAAATAAATTAAGTTATCTTACATTGTATTCAATAGTACGTAATTTTATAATTGTGTTAATAATTATTAAAAAATTTGAAAGACTCTCATCTTTGAGAAGTAAATGTGAAGTATAATTACATGTCAAGGCTCTCATCTTCCAAAAAATGGCATTTATCTTTTTTATGTTATTCTGCCATAAATTACTTTTAAGTATAATACTAAAACTTACATAGTACTCCACAATGTATAGTTATTCTTTAATCCATCCATTACAATGTGCAAATTACTGTAATTTGTTAGAACTCCTGATAAAGGTACAGTTATATCTTGAAACTTGATAGGGCTGTCTTCTTCCGTCATTGATACCAAAAATCTGTAAGAGAGTGAATAATTTTTACCTTACTTTATTATCAATCAGTCTATTGGCTCGTAGATTCCGCTTGACAATATACGGCCATTGCCTATAGTACCCTAGAGTGATTGAATATCGTAAAAGAAAAATGTAATCTAAAATGTCATCCAAGATCCTCCTTTTTTTATTGCAGGAGTTCAGCAGACAGGCAGACGGCCCACTTGATGGATAGCGGTTACCATCGCCTATGGACATTTGTAACACCAAAGATACTACTAATGCGCTGCTGCTCTCTTGAAGGAGACTGGAGCCTGGTCACTAATGCTGGAACACAACTAAGGGTTGTTATGGCGACATACTTTAGAGCAGGGGTGGTAGCCATCCAGTCGGGCAAATGCCCTACCACCTGGCTGTGGGTTGTTTTGTCGCCTCTTACGACAGGCCGCCCGGCCGCAGGAATTTGTATTCTTTCTCCGTTCCTGCACGGATAAAATTAGGTCCTCCTTTAAATTAGGTAACTGCAACTTAAGGAAGAATAATTGAACTACTAACCTTTTCAAACTATCTTCATCCGTACTGCATCCTAGAACTTCTCCAATAGTCCTAGCCTCGTTTGCAACATTGGTGGTCGACATACGGTGCCATAGAAATTCATAATCTGAACCGTTACCAAAACGCAATCCATTACAGTACGACACTTGACGAAGACTTGGTGAAATCCTGTTAAAAACTTATGGTACTAAGATTTAAAGTCGCACACAGAATCGGTTAATGGATTATTAACTTTAAATAACAATTAAAATCTTTTAAATAGCATTCGCGTATCGTTTCAAAGCCTTTAATTTTTTTTTATTAAATAGGTTATATAAATAAGCCACATACGATCAGCTTATCAATGAGAATTTGAATGACCACAATAGATAGAATACTTCAGTAACGGAAATCAATGGAGAGAGTATTATTATCTATCTAAGATAACACTTTCTTTCTTGCACACCAAAATATACAATTATAAAAACAGACCATGTTTACAATATTTTCTAGGCAATACAACAGGCGGCCTTATCGCTCAAAGCGATCTCTTCCAGGCAACCTAAATAACAGAGATTGAATCAGGCGAAATAGGTGGTGCAGGAAAAAGGCAATAGATACACAATACACAAATACTAATTTAAGAAATAAATATACAAATACATACATTTATACATAGTAATATATATACAATAACACATAAGTTATTATAATAAATAAATGTCTTAACATGATTATATTCTGTAAATCAGAAATAGCTATTTGTGGACAAATAGTGTTTCCCGAGTAAATTTCTAAATGTAATTATTGTTATTGAAAAGAAATTTAAAATGGCTTAACACAAACTATTGCATCAGTTTTTTTTATAAATTTTATGTAATGGACGATAAAACCATGTTAATAGGTTAAAATAAGATTGGTAAAATAACATTATTATTTTAGTTGGTTTGTTTGAACTATTCTTTGATGGAATCTTTTTAGTGTATTTTTATGGATCGCTGGTTAGAGTAATGCTTTTTAGTAGCTTTGATTAAATCCGTACTTAAAGTAGTTCTATTATTTATTGATAAATACGATATTAACGCGAGTACTTACAATAATTTTGTAAGTATTGGGCAAAAGTTATTTTGTACTTCGATAGATGGCGTCACTTGACAAATAGATCGCGGTATGGTTTACATATTACTAACATACGTATGTAAGCAAATATAAATAATTTTTTATAGATCTAGCATCGTTTTTTGTGTTTCACTGAAGTGACCCGCCTTTAGTGTGAACTTAGGTCATACGAATAGTGAAACTTCCATATAATTAGTATTTTTTTATAAACAGTCTTTATTTAATAAATGTAATGCAACCAAATAATAACTATTTTTCGAGAAGTAAAGTGGATGAGAGTTGGTTGGAGTACACCAGACAGTTTGACATCCTACGTGATGGAATTTGGTGAATTTAATTCAGTTTTACTTCGGAAAAATCATTAAAACGTATTAAGACTAAAAAAAGGTATAAATACTTACGCTGTGCCCTCATCCCTTAACTTCTGATATAAATTGACAACGTAGTCAATGCAACCTTGGTGTCCAAACTTGCAAGCCAGATCCAAAATCATCATTCGATTCCTCACAGTTTCAAAGTCCTCATTCGCCTTGTCATCATAGCCTAAGCTTGTGATTATATTGTCCATGAGTTTTAGCGATAGCTCCTGAAAAGGGTTACGAAGTGCTACTAACCCGTAACAATTTGTTCATATAATTCATCTAGGCGCTATATTCTACTCTCGGAAAATTCACTTTATTTGATCCCTAGGTAAAGGATAAAAGGTATCTTATCTTAATTTAAGGTATTGAGACCATGTATTATTTACCAACCTTCAGCAAAATCTGCAAAATGGTTCTTTCGTGAAAGCGTAACAGATAAATATACAGAGCTACTTTCGCATTAATATCGTATATATATATATATATATATATATATATATATATATTGGTACCAATTAAACACTTGTAATGTTGCAGGTCCTCCAGGTGGTAGGGCATTTGCCAGACTGGATGGCTGTCATCCCTGGTCTGAAGTATGTTGTAAGTTGTGTTCCGTCATTCGTGACCAACTTCCAGACACTCCTAAGAGATCAGCAGCACATTTGCACCTTTGGTGCTGCAAATGTCGATAGGCGATGATAACCGCTTTCCATCAAGTGGGCTGTCTGCCTGTCTGCTGAACTCCTGCAATAAAAAAATAAAAAATTGCATAAATAAATACCTCAATTTCTTCAATAGCATTATCGCCTATGTAACTCGTCCATAACTTCTTCAATCCACGCACAGCTGCGTACCAAACAGAGAAATCAGTTTCTTGCTTTAAGAACTCCAGCGTTTCATAGAGGCGATCGAAATGAATTTCATCAGCGTAGTATAAGGCAAATAGGTCATTAACAATCTAAAACAGAACTTAATTTAAGAGCTTATAGAGTTGCTTTTATTTAGCGATTGTTATTCTTGGCTTTTTCCGTATATGAGAAATATTTCCACTAATAATTTATTTTATTTTATTATTTTATTTTATTTGGGGGGCTAACAGCTATCATTAATAATAACTAAAAGTAAGATAAATTTACAGAAGCTATTAATAAGCCTACACAGATAACAATCAATAATAATATAAAATAATAATCACCTTAGCTCTATTCAAATAGTGTATTTGCTCTCGCTCATCAATAAGAGCTCTGGTAATAATTTGCCAGGAATGCTCGTCATAATTCACTCTGTAAAAACCTGTGAATCATAAAGTATCTTACTCCAATTAAAACTATAATTTGTGTGTAATAGAGTATATTATTGGTTAGTATTTTAGCCCGTTTGTATTTCAAACTCAATCCACGTGTTTATTATTTAAGCGGGAATTTTGAGCATGGTTGCCAGGCATACACTTTCATTCCTTACATAGTATAACTCTTCTCCTTCTACTATGGTAATGTATATATATATCTATCTCCTTCCCCCCAAAACACCGAATACGCGCGAAATGCAGCGGCGACGGCGCGGCTGCACCACTTCTCTTCGAACCCTGGGACACTTAACTTCTAAACATACTTTAAAACAAATACAATATCAAAGGCCGGCCCAGTGAACTTTCAACTTATAATTTCTGTGATTTTGTGAAAAGTGCAGCGTGCTAGCGAACGTAAACTACGTGCTATGTAAGTTATATGTACTCATATTTATTACTTTTTAAATACACAGCAACGGACGCACAAAGTTGAGCTATTTGCTAACCAGCGGTTTTATGCGGATGCCCGGATACGTTCATAAAGTATTCTTTTGAAATCCGGGCATATACACCATGACTTATTTTAAAAAAAAATATTTTCCTTCTCAACCGAAATGTTATTTACATTTCAACCCCAAAGCAAAGCGCGCGAGCTGCAATGCGGGCGGCGCCGCAAGAAGCAAGTGGAAATAAGAAAGAAATTAAATTAGTTTATTGAAATTTACCTGTCTCTTGAACGTTGAAAATAACCCAGCTATGATTTTCACTAATATTAGCTACAGTGAACTCGTAAGTCTTATTATTCATAATAAAAGCTGGTTTTGTATTACTGAAGTCTGGATTATGTTTTGTTGCATACGTTATTGGTATCATGTATACTTCATTCGAATTGTATGACGCGTTGAGGTAGAAACGTTTCTGAAAGAAAAACAAAGTTATGCACAACCAAAGAATGTTAAAACATCATTTACTATAATAGTTTACATTCATTTTTGTAATTGATGGAAAAATGTCAAACAACTTTAAAATAACAATAACAAATATTATACCTATTATAGTGGATTAGATACATTCATTGTACAAATAATTTATAAGCAACAATACATGGCAGAATTATATTAGTAACAATTATTAAAAAAACAATTAGGTACTTAAAAACAAATTTAAGTACCCAAAAATATTATCTATAGCCATCGACTTAAAGTATTGAATACTCACTATTAAATATAACAAAGAATTATTAAGAATAAATGACTTATCATTTCTCTTTTAAATATTGCAATAAAAACACTAAACGCTTTCTTCTTTAAGGATTTTCTAAAAGTTTTATAGTGTTTTAATTGTGCTGCTTCATCTCCAATAAACTTAGTATAAGCAGTTTCACGCAAATATAGCGAAGAGTATAATGCGCGATATCGTCAATGACGTCAAATGTTGACATATAACGTATGCATTAATATGGCTATGCGTTAACAACCTTATTTTTAACGCTTTAAATAAGATTCATTCGCCCATAATCTAAATCTTTAAGACTAACGCAGATGAAGCCCCAACATTAGAAATAAGGATTATAATACCTGATTTAAAGTTATAACATCGTTACTGTAGTCTATAGAAACGTCTAGGACAGGATGGCCAGGCTGTGTGATCCACGAGTTCATGACTTCTGTAATGGTGGAGCCTGGGTAGGCTGATAATGAGTTATTGCTGCTTGCCACTCCGGCTTCTAAAGCTTCGTACATTTTATTAGGGTAGCCAGCACTGAACATGCTGTAAAGAAAATGTTTTTATTATTTTCCCATTCATGTAATTCAGTTTCTTTTTCATAGTAACGAAACTAATAAAAAAAACTATTGAGCTGAGGCCTAACAACTGAATAAAAATAAACAATATATCCATCACGCTTGCTTTCGATGGATCAATCTGTTTCACATATCAGAAACATTCGTCAAGCAGGACACTCAAGATTCTTTTCAATCAATAAATTTGATAAATCATTATTATATGCAGGTTAGGCCAAATAAATTGGGTTGGTATGCACATACACCACATTTGACTGAGAATATAATTTGTTAAGAATGTAAAACACATCGTGGAAATATTACTAAAGAATTTTCTTTCAGAAATAGCACTGATGAATTTCATATAACTTGCAGAATGATTAACAATAAGGAAATCTGGCTTGTTATAAAGCATCCTATACATTCAATTTCATTTTATTCTTAATAAGTGACTCACTTTGTATTTAAGTAATTGTGCAATCCAGTCTTAAAAGCTTCATCACCAATGAGATGATGCATCATTCTTATCACTGATCCAGCTTTCTGATAGGTGATAGTTCCAAAGTGTCCACTAATCTCAGTAGGTGAGTTGACGTTGTCATTGCTAATGGGTGGTGAACTAGGGTTGTCGTCAGCATCATAAGCTGCATATACTGAGCTGGTCACAAGCATATTACCTGACGCTACTTCTGGCTCAATCTGAAAGAAAAAAATCACAAACATATTTGATAAAAAGTTACAAAAAATACAAGAAACAAGTAACACAATCATCATAAAATCATTCCCTGAGAACAGTCGATGTTGTTTAGCGAAATTCTTACCATAGCAGTAATGTAGTCCTGAAAATAATTGGCAAAGCCTTCATTTAGCCACGTATTGCTCCACCAATGGCATGTGACTAAATTCCCAAACCACATATGCGTTGTCTCGTGAGCAATAATCTGAGCAACTCGGTATTTATAGTACGGTGATGATTCTCCTTCCACGTATAGAAGCAAGGATTCCCTACAAATTATAATCAATTTACGTTATACTTCAATTTACACAAATACATATCAGTCTTATTGTATGTTACAAAGTAGTAAAGTTCAATGTAAACAGAAAATAGGTTTTTTTTAATGGATGTATAGGTTTGCGTTTGAATACTGTCTCATCTGATGTTGAGTGATGGCGCAGTCTAGGATGGAGCAAGTTTACCTAGAAGATATCTATTCCCTCGTGACTTGAAGACTTAAAGATTGCATTTGTTAGGAAAAACAGATTCCAGCAAATCAATTCATATTTATTTTGCTGCGTACTATTTTGGATTAGAAGATTAATTAATACTATCTAAGCTTATTTCCATAGCCAATAACATCAAAAAGGGCGAAGGTGATTTTAAAAATACATGTCATAACATTTAGATATTTAAAAATGATCCTGAGTTTCTATACACATATAAATAAGGTACTTTATAATAATTATGGTTTCGATTCTTGGCAACATAATATAACATTCAAACGTTAAAGTTATCACCTGTCACTAGTCGAAAACACGTAGGAAACTTACCTATATTTAATCAAACCCCAGTTCTCCATTGCACCGGCTCTAAAATCAATTAGCGCTACATGATCTAGTCTTAAATTATCGTCAACATCATAATAATCGATTCCATAGTAATCACCCAAGGCTTTTACTACCCTTTCTCCAAAATCAAAAGCATATGCGGTCTGATTAAGCGCTTCTGGTCTCGAATATACTCCAAATTCCCTGGTGCCATTTTCCGTAACTCTACCTTCAAATTCAGATATCAGGAAAGCAACTAGATATGTAGACATTACTGGTGTTGGTGCGAACGTATCTCTGATATATCCATTGGATCTAAAAATTCAGGGCAAAAACTTGATCAATAATCGGGGGCGAAACAAAAAGTTCTTGGAATTTCATATATAATTCTAAAACCTTTTTGGGATATGTTCAATGTTCAAATTAAATAGGGTCAATAGCGCAATATTTGTACCAACTATTACTTGTTTTGTCAGTTTGTTGGCACGTAATAAATTATTTTGTGCAATGAGATGCTCAAAAAGCAAGACTATGGATAATAGTGAGTTAGTTAAATCATACCTATGGCGCCGTAGTCAGTTATAAGAACTCGATATTAAATAAATTAGATAAAAATAGTCATTTGACGGTAATTTGAGAAATCAAAATGGTTTAACTATTGCCTTAGAACCAAAATGCTAAAAGTCAATAATTTTATCATGATTTTTTTACGTTGCAATTTAACTAACCCTCTAAATAAATAAAGTATAGTTAACGAATATGACAAATTAACGAAATAATACCTACTTAAAATTTTTAATATTAAATATAAGCTAAAATAATTAGTATGCCCTTTATCTAATTCTATTTTCCGACTTACTGTAACTCTGAGGTCATCAGACGTGTGTTAGCCAAACATGGTTTGTAGGTTTGCGGACGATCAATAGCCAAATTGAACTTGGCTTTAAGATCTGGTTCATCAAAGCAAGGGTACACCTTCCTGGCATTAGTCGATTCTAACTGTGTAGCACCCAGCCATCTAGAAGTGAAATAAAATAGAGCTACTAAGCTACCCATACTTATAGGTACTGCTATAACATACTTGACAATTTTACGATTAATAATTATAATTGGCGTTACCTCTATTTTATTAAATTCATTTAATTAATACTAAACTTGGCATTTGTATTCTTTTTTAAAACTATTATAGTTTCATTTATTAATTCAAAATATGTGTTTTCTTCATATACTTGGTCATCACCATCATCATCTGAGCGTTATATTTCGGTTGCATTTGTAGCGTTCGCTGTGATGGCCAGGGTCTGCTTTTCTACTTTACCTTCTCCGCCTCGCGCGATTTCAGCGTCCCTTATCTCGAGACCATTGGTAGGCATGTCATTCTTCACAACGTCATGTTCCATAATTTTGCTATTTTGGTACATTACATGTACTCATTAGAACAAGCAAATTTATCTGTAAGAGTGTTGTGCAAACATTCTTGTCTTAATTCTATCTGAGCCCGGTTTTGCTCATATCTTAGATAAATACATTAAGTGCATGTATTATGTTTTTATCAATAGACAGTAGACGTGGAGTGTTTCTAGCTGAACTGAAGCGATAAGATGTTATCGACAAGTGTCTTCTTCATAATGCCATGAACTATTTGTTGCTTAAAATCATTCTACGTTATCTATTACAAAACAGTTTACTCAAGGGGAAGTGAATACACTATATCTCGACACAACTATTTACCTAAGAACAGTATCAACAAACCTATCTCACTTAAAAGAAGTATGATTACTCGAACCCGTAAAAAATATACTTAGGTGATCGCAGAATTGTCATTTTGAAAGTGCTTATTCACTGAACGAAGTATAAACGAACCTCTTTGTGTCTAATAGTATCAAGATATTTGATTTTTTTTAATGAAGAAACTGTTTAATATTGAATCCTACGAATCACGAGTATAGGTACTGTTTTAAATCAAAAATCAAATAATTGCAATGATAAATATAGTTTTCGTATTCAAAATTTTACCTTCTTAACGATTGAAGCAAAAAAAGATGATGCAATTTCAGAGTATCTACTCTGCATAATCGTAAAGGAACATTTTAAGTTTTTAATATTTATAAAGATTAACCAAACCATAGCGTAATGGCTAGTGCACGCGTCCCTAAATCGAAGGGCGCGGGTTCGATCCTGGCCGGAACGCATGCACCTCTTATTTCTGATCTAAGGTGCATGCATATTGTTAAAATTACCACGTGCTAATAACGGTGAAGAAAAACATCGTGATGCAACCTGCACATCGAGATAACCGATGTGTCAATCCTGCCAAGTCGCCTTGGACACGAGTGGCGGGTATACTGTCCATTCCCCCTATAATGGGAGGCCCGAACCCAGCAGTGGGACATTTATGGGCTGATATTATATATAACCAAACCATACTTGATATCAGTGGGATAGCAAACAAACTTTAAGAGCGACGTCTTCACTTTACAACTACGATTTAAAGAAACTGAATAGATATGTGGGAAACAAATGTCTACCCATGACGCCTCTTTCAGGTCGTGGTGGAAGAGGTAGGCCCAAGAAATGTTGACTTGACGTTGTAAGGGATGACATGCATACCAACGGTCTCACTACTAGGGATACCAAAGCCCGCGAGAAGTGGAATAAAAGGAGAGAACCAAACTTCTAGCTATATATGACGATGATGGCTGGAGATAGACGATAGATAAATAAGATGATTGATCAAGCCATTTCTAACATAAAATAATGTATAATACTTACTTTTTTACACCATTTTCATAATAATAATTTCGATAGAATCCACTCAAATCTCTTCTTATTGGACCTTTATAAGTTATACTCAAAGTATATTCTTCTCCAACAGCCAACACAGTTAATAGATTAATGTAAGCGAAAGAATAATTTGCATCAAACTCCAGAGGACTTGAAGAATCCAAGGTTAAAACAGTTCCATTAGTATTAGAAACAATAACATCTGATACATTAAAAGACAGGTCTTCTGAATGTATTTTGATTTGATTTGTTGTATTTTCGGTTTTGAATATTATTTTAACAGATCCATCAAAAGTAAAGCTTCGATCATCACCAGTGTCAAAATATGGTGTGATTGTAATGCTATATGTAGATGGACGAATAGGTGTGTTCAGCCTATAATTTGTATCACTTGATACCTGATGGGATAAAAATAGTATCGCTAACGGTAGAAAGCGATACATATCTGTAACATATGGAAATATAAAGCATTAAAGTATTTCAAAAACATTGCTCAGTATCACAACAGTCTAAAATATCAGTCAGCTAAAGGACAAATATTAAAGAAGCGCACATGTCGTGTGTGCAGCGAAAAATAGTCGGTTTATCCAAATTTTCATAATCTCGCTTGGGAGACACCAATGACACAGCTACTCAAAAGTGATGTCACATATAATTTTACCCCCCTATGCATAAGTTACATGAGATTTATATTTTAAAAATATTTTTCATAATCACATTCTGGACGATTTTTTTTACTTTTTTTAACAACGCCGTCAATCATTGACTCAAGATCATGTATTGAGCTAATCGTTAGTGCGTTAATTTTAATTCTATAAGTATAATGCATTTTGTCACAGTATCTACCACTAGAGCAAGTGGATCAAGAGCATAAGGAATAAAATAATAGTATACAAGACTAAGGGAATGAAACGGTTTTAGAAAAGAATCGAACTCATTCAGAACTATTGATAAATAAAAGTAGTCACATTAGAGATATTTAGAAATTATATTATTTGTGTTTCACAAAAATATTTAAAAATAATTACTATTACGTATTACAAAAATAAATATGCATATAATAACACCTAAAAGGAAATTACTTACTTTACGTGTTCGTTTAGGCAAATAATAAAACAAACTGCAGCTGGAATAATAGTTTTGAGTAACATATTTGCACAGTAACTGATAAGATTCATCTTAAGTATCCTGTTATCACCTAATCGTGATAACATTCATTTCTATTATTTTGTATAGTCTGCAAATCTGTCTGAAATCAGCCTTTATATTCGTGATAGTATTCCTTTACATTTTTGGAAACTTTTTATTAGTGCTTACGAAGAAAAAGAAAGAAAATAATGTTTATTTTGAGTTATTTAAAATTCCTTTTGTATAAGCAGTTTAATGAAAGCCAAAAGTTAACTAACTCTAAACAGGCCCTACCTCAGCAAATGCTGGTTGATAACAACCAACGCTGGTCTTCTGTTAGTGCCAAGCAGTAACTTAACTTTTACTAAACTAATGGTATTTTTTGTTTTTTCTGTGAAAGTGACCTTCACAGAAAAAACTAAAAATAGCTAGTGAACATTTAATATTATTAATAATCAGAAGAACACGAAACAAAATTTAGACATATTTTGAATAATCTTATACTAATATATAAAGCTGGAGAGTTTGTTTGATTGAACGCGCTATCTCAGGAACTACTAGCCTGATTTAAAAATTTCTTCCAGTCTTAGATAGCCCATTTATCCAGGAAAGCTATAGGATATATATCATCACGCTAAAACGAATAGGAGCGGAGCACCAATGAATAATGTTACAATATCGGGAGATTTTGAAAACAAATACCACGCAGACGACGTCATGGGTGCAGCTAGTTTAATATAAGTACACAATATATTATGAAATAATGATTGAAATTTGAAAATAATTATGTTGACAAATAATTGTTGTAAAATGTTTAATTTATTTTGACATGAAACAGTCACATCAATTACATAATTATTACGATTTACACAATATTAATATCTCATACAGACTTAAGGTTCAAATAATAATAGACTCATAATTATAAATTCTGATTCATATCACAGTTCATGATAATTGATTCATGCTAAGACGTAAAAATAGAGCCAATAAATTCTATACATACTATTTTTTTTAATATTTTAAGAGTATTAGTAATATCGGTCCATAAGCATCCCCCTGGACTTGGGTTTCTTTTCTAGGGGAATGGAGAATATACAAGCCACGTTTGTCAAAGACGTACTACCAAGTTTCACGCATGAAATCTTTGCTATATATTTTCTTGACCATTCAAAACAGCACTTATTTGTAACTAAGAAATTCCCCGTGGCACAAGCGGACTGTTGAGACCCATATCCCACGGAATCTATCCCATCTTCCGTATTAAATGGATTACGTACATTCATCATGGTTCCACGACGTATTGAATTATGATCTAGGCGCTATTCATCCCTGGTAAGGTCCGACCCAGGCCGTGAAAACCATTTAATTTTCCAGGATAACAAGTATTTTATTTCTATTTTCGACATTGAAGTAAATTTTAGCAAAATTGTTACCGTCGTTTTTCTGACAGCGAACAGACAGACTTTCATATTTATCATATCAGTATAATAAAGCATAGATAACACATATTATGTACATTTGGTTAAGTGATAACAGGAATCAGACACCACTTACGTCGAACCAGTAAACTAATATAATTATACATACATACATACATAACTTCACGCCAGGTCCCTTGCGGGGTAGGCAAGAACAACAGAGCGCCACACAGGCCCATTCTTACACACCTCACTTGCTTCTTTGACGTTCATAGCTCTTGTCATGCACGCTCGTCTGTTCTTAAGGCACCTGACATCACCTTCTGCTAGTACACGATCAATTTGATCATGGAAGGTGTGTCGTGGCCTTCCGCGACTTCTGCATCCATCCAAGTAAGACAATGATGATGGAGAAGACAGCAAGACTCAACGAGGGGGGAATAATCCAAACATACCATGGAAGAAAACTATTCTTCCATCATTATACGATTGACTAAACAGTTGGTATATATACAAATCATAGCCTAATATGCAGATTTGTGGTCAAATTGTTAAAATCTTAAGACGCCTAAGACTTATTCTATAAGGCCTAAAGATAAATGAATGTTTCTGCTTATAAAGCAGGTAGTGCAAAACAGTATTTTTATTGTATCCATTTATATTATTATATGTAATTTCGACTCAATACTGATTCATGTTTTAGAATACGCACTTACGACTTGAGTCACTCAAAAATTATCTAGATTTGTTGATAATTTTTCTAGTGGTAAGGGCCGATTTCATATCTATTCAATTTGATAAATTAAACTAGGTGAAGGTCTTTTGAGATTTCGATAATGTATATAGTAATAATAACATGAAACAAAATTCTATCATCGAAAAGTTATTCTGTTCCATGGTTCTATTGAGATGAATTGATATCATCCACCATCTTCTACGAAGGTAATTATTATATAAAGTACTAGCTGACCCGGCAAACGTTGTTTTGCCATATAAACGATAATTTCTGCCCGCGCCTTTGCCCGTGTGGTGCGGTTTTTTAACTATCCCACGGGAACTCTTTAATTTTTCGGGATCAAAAGTATCCTATACGTTGACCAGGGATATAAGCTACCAGCATACAAAATTTCATGTAAATCGGTGTAGTCGTTTCGGAGATTAGCCGGTACAAACAGACAGACAGACAGAGATACTAGAAATTGAAAAAAAAAACAAAATTAGTTCTATATCAGCGCATTCGTAGCACCTTTGGTGTTGCAAATGTCTATAGGCGATTGTAACCGCTGTCCATCAAGTGGGCTGTCTGCCTGTCTGCTGATCTCCTGCAATGAAAAAAATATATATCACTTCTTACTCGGTTTTTAGCATTTTTTTCAATTGTACAGAAATTCGACCTCTACAATATTATTATAAGTATAGATATAGATAATGCTCCTTGAATCGTATTTCTCATTCTTGGAGGCCTGACATTTCCGCACTGCTTTTTCTTGCATTATTTTTCGCCATCGGTGTTAATATGCAGTGTGTATACGGAATCATTTAGTATGATGTAATGTGATGTGTGCAGTAAGTTTGATCTTTTCCTTTCTGTTTTACCAGTAATTATTAGTTTTTTTATACGATATAACCATCCAAAACACTCAAATAGTTAGATATACTTCAACTATTATGAATGTCCAATGTCCATAGATGAGTGTAAAGTAAATAGTAAAATGCTGCTCTTTAAACTATAAATTTTGAGAATTATTTTCAACAACACAAGCAGCTGTAGTGGCTGAATGTAAACAAGGGATTAGTATATTTTATACATACATACATAACTTCACGCCAGGTCCCTTGCGAGGTAGGCACGAACAACAAAGCGCCATACAGGCTTATTCTTACACACCTCACTTGCTTCTTTTATGCAATATTTTATGCAACAGAATAATAAAAACACGCTAATAAAAAAATATATTTATTAAAAGAGGCAATCATTATCATCACAGAAGATAAAAAGGCACAGTATTAAGCATATATAAAAATTGTTATAACATCAAATATAAATTAGTTATCTACTCTGACACAAATTATTATAAAAAAAGCATCTACTTAATGCACATTATGGTTTTTCTTAAATATACAAATTGCTATTCCAAAATAAAATCCATTTACATCAATATTTTTAAAAAGTCTGTCGAAGAAGAGTTCAAATGATAATCACCTAGTGAAAAATAATGAAAATAGTTTCAAAATTCTTCATTACTAGATCATTTCACGCTTTTTAGCATATTATTATTTTTTAATGTTTGGTCCAAATTAGTCAAAATTGACTTGTTGCATCATTAACCCTACTTAAGGGTTTTGGAGATATTCAGTGGTACATTTTTTTACTAAGCAATTGTTATATATAATATTTTTCTGAAATCGCGTGATTTCATATTTAAAACTGTAACTACAGTCGATCTTCTTTTAATGATCTTTTCTTCTTGATCTTTTATCGTATATTCCCTTTTTATAAGCTAATTTACTATCAATTGCACATGAAAATTTATTTAAGTAGTAAAGCAGCCATTGCGGGAAGCAGGAGCATTATCGTTGGTAAAACTTTTACAGCTGAACCTCTAGCAGCTCGGATGATCATGCTGGCTCTTTCTGTACCCCATTGCATATTGGTTCTAGCTGAAGTAATGGCACTAAGACCAACATTGAAGTTTGGAATTGTGTCCTGGCTTGCAAGGAGCCATTGTTCCATCTGAAACAAAGTTTAGTAAAACGGTAGAAAGATGTGTTACATAATAATTTTGATTATTTTAAAATTCTATCACCGATTTCAAAATCCTATATATCTAACATAATGTTATAATAATTTTTTTTTAAATCTAATTTTCAAACAGTAAGTGATAAAAAGGTATTGATATTTATGATGGTTATTCTTTTGATTAACACTTTATTGTTTATTTTTTCGTTATCAATTATTTATAATACTTACATCTTCCAAACCATCTTCGTCTAGGTAAGAAGCAAGATTAGAAAGAACATTGTTGAACCAAGCGTCCAGAACAACACTGAAAATTTAAATTAGGTTAAAGCTTTTAAAATTATACTATCGTTTATAATATCATAATAGTAATATTCAGTTTAGGGATCTACTCACGTTCTCCTTACATCATCTACTCTAGTTTTGATGAAATCAAGAGCAACTTGAGCGTTTGATCTATCACCCATGTAGAAGAATGTGAAGGCGTTCACTGAGTCTTGAGCTTTAACATCATCATCATTAAGGATCATCGAGAGATAACTGCAAACAGATAAATCCCGGATGATTAATAAATACGAAGTAATATCTAAGCTTTTTTATTGCAGGAAGTCAGCAGACAGGCAGACGGCCCACTTCATGGAAAACGGTTACCATCGCCTATGGACATTTGCAATACCAAAGGTGCTACAAATGCGCTGCTGCTCTCTTAAGGAAAACTGGAACCTGGTCATTAATGCCGGAACACAAATCAAGGTTGTTATGGCGACATACTTTAGACCAGGGGTGGTAGCCATCCAATCGGGCAAATGCCCTACCACCTGGCTGTGGTTGTTTTGTCGCCTCTTACGACAGGGCGCCCGGCCGCAGGAAATTGTATTCTTTCTCCGTTCCTGCACAGATGAAAGACAAAGCTTTAAATGAGGAAGGTGAATTGCAATACTAACCGCTGTCTAGCTCTATCATCAGTCGTGCATCCAAGAGCTCTCAACATAACCACTTCATCACCCTGGTTGTTACTTCTCTTTCTGCGTTCATAAATATAGTCCCAAGCCTCGTAACCACCGTTCAGGATACCTTGGCAGAACACATGACGTCTAATATTTGGATTAACTCTGAAATCGAGAGTTAAAATACTAAGAAAAACCAGTCCATGCAATTATTTTATATCCCCTTTGATTTTAAGTGATCTATTGTTTGCGCTTATCTTTTTGTTTACGCCCGCAGTAAGTTGTCATAAAAACTTATTCCTTTGTAGACAATTTCATGCAAATTCATGGAAGCTATAGAGGTTATAAGATAACAATTCAAAGGAATAGCGGGGATGTTGCTAGACAATGTCTAGTTTACAAAGAGATAGAGACGAGCAGTCGAGCAAGGAGACAGTCGTGTTCTTAGTGCGAACGAAGCGTTACCTAGTATACTTTCGGAGTGGTTAACTAATAACGACGGACGTAACAATACTACTATACATTTAATTCATCAAATAATTATGAATTAAATGTATAGTAACCTTAACCTTTAACTTTAACCTTTTCTCAATTTTTGTAAATTCTCTAATTTACGTATATCGTGACTCAATACTTTTGTTGCGGAAAATTAGATTCTTTCTAACAGCCAGCAATAATAAAATAAAACAACTAGGGATGATTTATTTGGGTATAAGAATCATGCTCTCTCATTTCTCAGGTATAATAATATATAATGTATATTCGATTTTTTTTACTTTTAAACACTCGTAATAAACCTAGAACATTACCCGAGAAAAGAGGTGCATATGTAAATTCTTTGTAATGGAGACGGATACGCTATTCTGGGCCTCAGATTGTAAAAAGATGAGGATGATTTCAAGATTTATTTTTATTATGTTAATATCTAATATACAAAATTCTCGTGTCACAGTTTTCGTTGCCATACTCCTCCGAAACGGCTTGACCGATTTTGATGAAATTTTTTGTGCTTATCCGGTATCTATGAGAATCGGCCAACATCTATTTTTCATCCCCCTAAATGTTAGGGGTAGTCCACCTCTAAATTTTTATTTTTATTTTTTAAACAAAATTTTTAATTTCTATTTTTTTATGATACAACATACAAAAATACAAACAACCCTAAATTATTAACCCTCTGCGACAAACCCCTATTTTTACCGGGCAGGACGACGTCTGCCGGGACAGCTAGTTTTTTTTATAATTTTATCGAGTTTAGTTATTATGAAGGAATTAATCGTGTAAATTATTCTTAGTATTTGTTGAAATTCATTCACATTATGGAAGTCAATAATGTACAGATATTATTTGTCACTTCATTTTTAAGTTTTCTCGTCTTACGCATAGAATTTAGGGGGTTTTCTATTTTACAACAGAAAACTACAACGCTTTTTAAGCTATATTCAACCCGTTAAATATCTTTGAAATTTATGCAAGGTTTGTTTAATAGCGCCTAACGAGTCTTTAAGTCTACATTTTGCAAGAGTAAGTAAATGAAACAATAAAACCAATATAGCGTGACTAAAGCTCGTTTGTTTTGCAAAATACATGGGAAGCTAATCATACGAAGTATGTTTCAAGGAAATTGGCCATGCCTTTATTAGGAAGCTTTTTTACTATAAGTTATTATTTGAGTATTAAGATAATTTAAGATATATAAAGTGATCAGAAGGCTGGTACATATTTCGTCCAACGAATAAGTATCGCCTTCCGAGCACGGTCCCTCCCATCTGGCTTTATATATGTTTTTTGCATTTGATTATATTTTTTAGAATAAATTTTTATGATATCTGACAATGCATAAATATGCCATCCGCGAACCCTATATTTCAATGGAATGGAATTATAAATACCTACTAATTTTTCTCGCATCAATAATATAAATAGAAAGTGCTCAAAACAGTGAGAATATATGTTACACAATATTAATTTCTAAAATTCAGTATAAAAACATTCTGAAGATGAATTACTGCAAGAGATCATTTAGTTTCATTTAAATTTAACTATTAAAAACATTTAATGTCTGTTTTAAAAAGTTGCGATTTAATGTATTGTTGTAACGAAAAACAAAAACTGCCAGTATAATTTTTGTTACAACGATGGAGCAAAAAGACTATATATGCTTGTTCTAAGCAGATTGGTGACCATTACCTATTTGTAATCTTGATTTTTGAAGTGAAACTTCTATATCTTAAACAAATATATAAAAATTTACTAGAAGTTTATTGGGTAGCTTTGTTAATGTACTTGTCCAATTTGAAACCTGCCGTAAAACTTCTAGTAAATTTTTTATATATTTTGTTGTAAGATATAGAAGTTTCACTTCAAAAATCAAGATTACAAATAGGTAATGGTCACCAATCTGCTTAGAACAAGCATATATAGTCTTTTTGCTCCCATCGTTGTAACAAAAATTATACTGGCAGTTGTTTTGTTTTTCGTTACAACAATACATTAAATCGCAACTTTTTAAAACAGACATTTAAAATGTTTTTAAATAGAGTTAAATTTAAATGAAACTAAATGATCTCTTGCAGTAATTCATCTTCAGAATGTTTTTATACTGAATTTTGAAATTAATATTGTGTAACATATATTCTCACTGTTTTGAGCACTTTCTATAGTTATTATTTATTGATGCGAGAAAAATTAGTAGGTATTTATTAATATCATTCCATTGAAATATAGGGTTCGCGGATGGCATATTTATGCATTGTCAGATTATCATAAAATTTATTCTAAAAAATATAATCAAATGCAAAAACATATATAAAGCCAGATGGGAGGACCGTGCTCGGAAGGCGATACTTATTCGTTGGACGAAATATGTACCAGCCTTCTGATCACTTTATATATTCTTAAATTATCTTAATACTCAAATAATAACTTATAGTAAAAAAAGCTTCCTAATAAAGGCATGGCCAATTTCCTTGAAACATACTTCGTATGATTAGCTTCCCATGTATTTTGCAAAACAAACGAGCTTTAGTCACGCTATATTGGTTTTATTGTTTCATTTACTTACTCTTGCAAAATGTGACTTAAAAGACTCGTTAGGCGCTATTAAACAAACCTTGCATAAATTTCAAAGATATTTAACGGGTTGAGATATAGCTTAAAAAGCGTTGTAGTTTTCTGTTGTAAAATAGAAAACCCCTAAATTCTATGCGTAAGACGAGAAACTTAAAAATGAAGTGACAAATAATATCTGTACATTATTGACTCCATAATGTGAATGAATTTCAACAAATACTAAGAATAATTTACACGATTAATTCCTTCATAATAACTAACTCGATAAAATTATAAAAAAAACTAGCTGTCCCGGCAGACGTCGTCCTGCCCGGTAAAAATAGGGGTTTGTCGCAGAGGGTTAATAATTTAGGGTTGTATGTATTTTTGTATGTTGTATCATAAAAAAATAGAAATTAAAAATTTTGTTTAAAAAATAAAAAATAAAAATTTAGAGGTGGACTACCCCTAACATTTAGGGGGATGAAAAATAGATGTTGGCCGATTCTCATAGATACCGGATAAGCACAAAAAATTTCATCAAAATCGGTCAAGCCGTTTCGGAGGAGTATGGCAACGAAACTGTGACACGAGAATTTTGTATATTAGATATTAACATAATAAAAATAAATCTTGAAATCATCCTCATCTTTTTACAATCTGAGGCCCAGAATAGCGTATCCGTCTCCATTACAAAGAATTTACATATGCACCTCTTTTCTCGGGTAATGTTCTAGGTTTATTACGAGTGTTTAAAAGTAAAAAAATCGAATATACATTATATATTATTATACCTGAGAAATGAGAGAGCATGATTCTTATACCCAAATAAATCATCCCTAGTTGTTTTATTTTATTATTGCTGGCTGTTAGAAAGAATCTAATTTTCCGCAACAAAAGTATTGAGTCACGATATACGTAAATTAGAGAATTTACAAAAATTGAGAAAAGGTTAAAGTTAAAGGTTAAGGTTACTATACATTTAATTCATAATTATTTGATGAATTAAATGTATAGTAGTATTGTTACGTCCGTCGTTATTAGTTAACCACTCCGAAAGTATACTAGGTAACGCTTCGTTCGCACTAAGAACACGACTGTCTCCTTGCTCGACTGCTCGTCTCTATCTCTTTGTAAACTAGACATTGTCTAGCAACATCCCCGCTATTCCTTTGAATTGTTATCTTATAACCTCTATAGCTTCCATGAATTTGCATGAAATTGTCTACAAAGGAATAAGTTTTTATGACAACTTACTGCGGCGTAAACAAAAAGATAAGCGCAAACAATAGATCACTTAAAATCAAAGGGATATAAAATAATTGCATGGACTGGTTTTTCTTAGTATTTTAACTCTCGATTTCAGAGTTAATCCAAATATTAGACGTCATGTGTTCTGCCAAGGTATCCTGAACGGTGGTTACGAGGCTTGGGACTATATTTATGAACGCAGAAAGAGAAGTAACAACCAGGGTGATGAAGTGGTTATGTTGAGAGCTCTTGGATGCACGACTGATGATAGAGCTAGACAGCGGTTAGTATTGCAATTCACCTTCCTCATTTAAAGCTTTGTCTTTCATCTGTGCAGGAACGGAGAAAGAATACAATTTCCTGCGGCCGGGCGCCCTGTCGTAAGAGGCGACAAAACAACCCACAGCCAGGTGGTAGGGCATTTGCCCGATTGGATGGCTACCACCCTGGTCTAAAGTATGTCGCCATAACAACCTTGATTTGTGTTCCGGCATTAATGACCAGGTTCCAGTTTTCCTTAAGAGAGCAGCAGCGCATTTGTAGCACCTTTGGTGTTGCAAATGTCCATAGGCGATGGTAACCGTTTTCCATGAAGTGGGCCGTCTGCCTGTCTGCTGACTTCCTGCAATAAAAAAAGCTTAGATATTACTTCGTATTTATTAATCATCCGGGATTTATCTGTTTGCAGTTATCTCTCGATGATCCTTAATGATGATGATGTTAAAGCTCAAGACTCAGTGAACGCCTTCACATTCTTCTACATGGGTGATAGATCAAACGCTCAAGTTGCTCTTGATTTCATCAAAACTAGAGTAGATGATGTAAGGAGAACGTGAGTAGATCCCTAAACTGAATATTACTATTATGATATTATAAACGATAGTATAATTTTAAAAGCTTTAACCTAATTTAAATTTTCAGTGTTGTTCTGGACGCTTGGTTCAACAATGTTCTTTCTAATCTTGCTTCTTACCTAGACGAAGATGGTTTGGAAGATGTAAGTATTATAAATAATTTGATAACGAAAAAATAAACAATAAAGTGTTAATCAAAAGAATAACCATCATAAATATCAATACCTTTTTATCACTTACTGTTTGAAAATTAGATTTAAAAAAAAATATTATAACATTATGTTAGATATATAGGATTTTGAAATCGGTGATAGAATTTTAAAATAATCAAAATTATTATGTAACACATCTTTCTACCGTTTTACTAAATTTGTTTCAGATGGAACAATGGCTCCTTGCAAGCCAGGACACAATTCCAAACTTCAATGTTGGTCTTAGTGCCATTACTTCAGCTAGAACCAATATGCAATGGGGTACAGAAAGAGCCAGCATGATCATCCGAGCTGCTAGAGGTTCAGCTGTAAAAGTTTTACCAACGATAATGCTCCTGCTTCCCGCAATGGCTGCTTTACTACTTAAATAAATTTTCATGTACAATTGATAGTAAATTAGCTTATAAAAAGGGAATATACGATAAAAGATCAAGAAGAAAAGATCATTAAAAGAAGATCGACTGTAGTTACAGTTTTAAATATGAAATCACGCGATTTCAGAAAAATATTATATATAACAATTGCTTAGTAAAAAAATGTACCACTGAATATCTCCAAAACCCTTAAGTAGGGTTAATGATGCAACAAGTCAATTTTGACTAATTTGGACCAAACATTAAAAAATAATAATATGCTAAAAAGCGTGAAATGATCTAGTAATGAAGAATTTTGAAACTATTTTCATTATTTTTCACTAGGTGATTATCATTTGAACTCTTCTTCGACAGACTTTTTAAAAATATTGATGTAAATGGATTTTATTTTGGAATAGCAATTTGTATATTTAAGAAAAACCATAATGTGCATTAAGTAGATGCTTTTTTTATAATAATTTGTGTCAGAGTAGATAACTAATTTATATTTGATGTTATAACAATTTTTATATATGCTTAATACTGTGCCTTTTTATCTTCTGTGATGATAATGATTGCCTCTTTTAATAAATATATTTTTTTATTAGCGTGTTTTTATTATTCTGTTGCATAAAATATTGCATAAAAGAAGCAAGTGAGGTGTGTAAGAATAAGCCTGTATGGCGCTTTGTTGTTCGTGCCTACCTCGCAAGGGACCTGGCGTGAAGTTATGTATGTATGTATAAAATATACTAATCCCTTGTTTACATTCAGCCACTACAGCTGCTTGTGTTGTTGAAAATAATTCTCAAAATTTATAGTTTAAAGAGCAGCATTTTACTATTTACTTTACACTCATCTATGGACATTGGACATTCATAATAGTTGAAGTATATCTAACTATTTGAGTGTTTTGGATGGTTATATCGTATAAAAAAACTAATAATTACTGGTAAAACAGAAAGGAAAAGATCAAACTTACTGCACACATCACATTACATCATACTAAATGATTCCGTATACACACTGCATATTAACACCGATGGCGAAAAATAATGCAAGAAAAAGCAGTGCGGAAATGTCAGGCCTCCAAGAATGAGAAATACGATTCAAGGAGCATTATCTATATCTATACTTATAATATTTGTAGAGGTCGAATTTCTGTACAATTGAAAAAAATGCTAAAAACCGAGTAAGAAGTGATATATATTTTTTTCATTGCAGGAGATCAGCAGACAGGCAGACAGCCCACTTGATGGACAGCGGTTACAATCGCCTATAGACATTTGCAACACCAAAGGTGCTACGAATGCGCTGATATAGAACTAATTTTGTTTTTTTTTCAATTTCTAGTATCTCTGTTGTCTGTCTGTTTGTACCGGCTAATCTCCGAAACGACTACACCGATTTACATGAAATTTTGTATGCTGGTAGCTTATATCCCTGGTCAACGTATAGGATACTTTTGATCCCGAAAAATTAAAGAGTTCCCGTGGGATAGTTAAAAAACCGCACCACACGGGCAAAGGCGCGGCAGAAATTATCGTTTATATGGCAAAACAACGTTTGCCGGGTCAGCTAGTACTTTATATAATAATTACCTTCGTAGAATGGTGGTGATGATAATTCATCTCAATAGAACCATGGAACAGAATAACTTTTCGATGATAGAATTTTGTTTCATGTTATTATTACTATATACATTATCGAAATCTCAAAAGACCTTCACCTAGTTTAATTTATCAAATTGAATAGATATGAAATCGGGCCTTACCACTAGAAAAATTATCAACAATCTAGATAATTTTTGAGTGACTCAAGTCGTAAGTGCGTATTCTAAAACATGAATCAGTATTGAGTCGAAATTACATATAATAATATAAATGGATACAATAAAAATACTGTTTTGCACTACCTGCTTTATAAGCAGAAACATTCATTTATCTTTAGGCCTTTAGAATAAGTCTTAGGCGTCTTAAGATTTTAACAATTTGACCACAAATCTGCATATTAGGCTATGATTTGTATATATACCAACTGTTTAGTCAATCGTATAATGATGGAAGAATAGTTTTCTTCCATGGTATGTTTGGATTATTCCCCCTCGTTGAGTCTTGCTGTCTTCTCCATCATCATTGTCTTACTTGGATGGATGCAGAAGTCGCGGAAGGCCACGACACACCTTCCATGATCAAATTGATCGTGTACTAGCAGAAGGTGATGTCAGGTGCCTTAAGAACAGACGAGCGTGCATGACAAGAGCTATGAACGTCAAAGAAGCAAGTGAGGTGTGTAAGAATGGGCCTGTGTGGCGCTCTGTTGTTCTTGCCTACCCCGCAAGGGACCTGGCGTGAAGTTATGTATGTATGTATGTATAATTATATTAGTTTACTGGTTCGACGTAAGTGTGTCTGATTCCTGTTATCACTTAACCAAATGTACATAATATGTGTTATCTATGCTTTATTATACTGATATGATAAATATGAAAGTCTGTCTGTTCGCTGTCAGAAAACGACGGTAACAATTTTGCTAAATTTACTTCAATGTCGAAATAGAAATAAAATACTTGTTATCCTGGAAAATTAATGGTTTTCACGGCCTGGGTCGGACCTTACCAGGGATGAATAGCGCCTAGATCATAATTCAATACGTCGTGGAACCATGATGAATGTACGTAATCCATTTAATACGGAAGATGGGATAGATTCCGTGGATATGGGTCTCAACAGTCCGCTTGTGCCACGGGGAATTTCTTAGTTACAAATAAGTGCTGTTTTGAATGGTCAAGAAAATATATAGCAAAGATTTCATGCGTGAAACTTGGTAGTACGTCTTTGACAAAGTGGCTTGTATATTCTCCATTCCCTAGAAAAGAAACCCAAGTCCAGGGGGATGCTTATGGACCGATATTACTAATACTCTTAAAATATTAAAAAAATAGTATGTATAGAATTTATTGGCTCTATTTTTACGTCTTAGCATGAATCAATTATCATGAACTGTGATATGAATCAGAATTTATAATTATGAGTCTATTATTATTTGAACCTTAAGTCTGTATGAGATATTAATATTGTGTAAATCGTAATAATTATGTAATTGATGTGACTGTTTCATGTCAAATAATTAAATTTTACAACAATTATTTGTCAACATAATTATTTTCAATTTCAATCATTATTTCATAATATATTGTGTACTTATATTAAACTAGCTGCACCCATGACGTCGTCTGCGTGGTATTTGTTTTCAAATCTCCCGATATGTAACATTATTCATTGGTGCTCCGCTCCTATTCGTTTTAGCGTGATGATATATATCTAT